>ML681971.1:19139986-19153559 GCA_007922195.1 Podocnemis expansa | reverse complement strand
AACAGGTGTTATTTTGAAATAAAAGGGCCATGTAGATGTGCCCTATCAGTTTCTCAGCCTCTTATTGCAAGCTCTGAAAACAAGGCTGGCACTAGTTTACAAGTATTCCAAACAATTCTGCTGAGAGGAGGACATACACATTGCTCTATTTAAATGATAGCTATTCTGTATAATGATTTGGGGGGCGGGGGGGAGATTTTTGGGTAATACTTTGCAGAAGATCTCTCTCCTTTGCTGTTATTTATTTAAATGGATTCCAAATGTGCCTGTTTTATTCTTCTTTTCAGTCCCACAGAGTCTACATCAAGGTTCAAGGTTTGTTGAGAAATTCCACTGGCATAAAATTTCACTGCTATTTCCTTACTTCTAGAGAGTTTAAAGAGAAAAATTAAAAACAGTTCTTTTCTTGCTTTGTTTTCTACAGCCTGATCCCAAAATGTCTGACTTTGAAAATAACCTTAGTACCTAACTCTATGCATTATGCATGATAGCACAACATGTAAATATGGCTTCTAAAAGGTTAACGTTTTCCTTTACGTGTCACAATTTAATATTCTGACACTGCATCTTACTTTGTGAATATTAATGACAAAAAAGTGACCTAAAATCATATTTCCCCCTATATCAAAGATATAAAAACTGCCTGAAAAAAATGGAGCCATAAATCTGAACAAGATTTGTTTAAAAAAGTGTGCATGAGGGGGACCAAAACATTAAAAATCCATTAGAATTTTGTACAGCAGTTCGATTACCATTTAATCAAAATTTAGGCTGCCTAAAAGATCAGTTGGTTATATTTTTCCTGTCATATTTACAGTCTGAGGGGATTGAGAAGAAGTAAGTTTCAGCCTTTAAAGGGGAATCATTGCAATTTGTACAAGTTACAAAAATGAGTGCTTAAACAAAAAACAAAAAACCAAATAATGAAAAGAAAAAGAGGATGCATTTGGGAAATATCTGACATTCATGAGCTTAGACTATTTAAGTTTACCTTTCCATTTAATGTAGACTTGGCATTTGTGCCAGCTACCTAACACAGAGAAACAGGCAATTCATTTAAGCTTCCCAGTATGGATATGAGTTCATCAAGAAACAGGCTACCAATGAAACAATAGATTTGCTTGATGTTGGGGCAGTAGAAATACCAGACACCAGAGTGCACTGAATTTTTTGTAGATCTGTTTATTCTCTGTCTCCAACCATAGCTATTGAAAGAAAGATGAATTAGCATACCAAAGTTTAATACTGCAGACCCTTATTTACATGAATGGTCCTCAGTTGTTCCACTGAAATCAAAACTTCACTGGCAGGCACTTAGATACCATAGCAATGGGCACAAGTATTTGAATCTGAGTAGAACAGCAACAACTAGTCACATAAGTAACACTTCGCAGGAAAAAGTTGATGTTGCAGCCATGAAGTAGCTAAAAGTCAGTGTTATGTCACAGGGGATTGCTATATAGCCTTCTCAGGTCACTTAGTCATATTTCATGATCCTCCTAATATACTGTGGTGGAAGATGTGGCAGAATATCTTAGCAATACAACATGTCTTAAAACGAAATGAATAACTATTTACTCAACAACAGAGATAGAGGGGCAAACAAATTGTTCATTACTTGAGTAATTATCTTGCAGGGTATATCATTCTAGATTTTCAGCCACTTGAAGTAACAAACTGTAGTATCCTGGAGTTTGGTAAGTGCTACAGAGCAGATAATATACTGTAAAATGTATGCTCGACTTCCCCAATTTTCTGTGTGACACAAAGAAAATACTGTGAGTGCAAAGGAAAAAAAGCAAATGCAAACATTTTATGCACACCTGATTTGATCCAAATCAGTGGTAGATGTTTCATGGATTATAATGGTCATTGGATTACCCACTGCCTAATTGCTTGGTTCATTAAAGTTTAGGACCCAAATCTACTCTAGATTATGATAATACAAATCAACATCACTGCAAAAGAAGTCAATTGAATATCCCAGGTGTAAAACCAAGTGAGAGAGGAGAGTCACTTTCTAACAGATGTTCTCAAACTACCTTTTAAATCGTGCTTTGAAGACCATAATGCTCATTGCAACCTGAAACAAAAAAAACTCTCAGCTATAAACAGAAAAACTTCCAACTCTCTAGAGAGTGCCTTTGTGCATTCTGGAGACTGTAAAAGTTTATGGGTGTTAGCATAAGAGAATGATAAAAGTTATAGCAATACTAGAATCATATTTTGATTCTACCAGGGACATATCACATTTTAGGTAAACAATGGAAAGAGTAAGAAAAAAAAAATTAAAAACCCACAAAGAAACTGCCACCAAATCCTTCTCTTCATCAGACATACATTCCTGATTTCATCCTTCATTGTGCAAATCAGACCAGCTCCACTGATTTCAAAAAAGTTATGCTGAGGCATTAAGTAGTAAATCTTTAGGGCTGAAATTAACCTCCAAGTAGAACAAGACCCAATTAAGCACTATTCTGAAAATTAAAGTGCTGCAGTGGACCAGCAAAACTCTATTGATGAGACTCAATTCCATTTGTAGTGCATTAGAGTCCAGCACAAAAGTCTTCTGTACCACACAACAGTTGCAGCAGTAACTCCAAGAGACCCATTACTGTTGGGAAGAGAGGCATCAGTAGCATGTCAAGTGGAACTTAGGCAATGCAACACTTCAAGCTGCAGTAACATTTTCAGGTAAAATCCTTTCAGAAGCATTAAGGTACAAGATTTATGATACAACTGCAGAGCCATTTACTCTTCTAGATATTTAGGGAGATCATCCTTGACTCTTTTTGAGATAGAAGACTGCAGGAAGAAACTGTCTATATGTTGATGTGTTAAGGGACCTCTTTCTTGGGTCCTACAGGATTTGCACCCCAGGGCTTCTGCTCACAGCAGACTCCTGTGCCATCAGAGCCAAATGAACAACTCCACTAGCTGACAGCAATAGTAAGTTATCCCTAAGCTCGGCCATATGATATGCTGTGCCAATGCATACATGTAACACATACTAATATCAAAAGCCAGGCCACCTCACCCTGGACTAGATGAATTTGACTAACCCACTGTCAATGTCTCTCAAAAAGTCACTGCCCTTTAAATGTGAGGGCCTCATCTCAAATGAGACAGTGATTTTAATAGTATGTGTGAAAGGTTATCCATTAAAAACAGAAGAAAGATTAAAGTAAAAATGTAGGTTCTCTGCTTAGTGGGAAAGGAGAGATAATAATGGATATCAATAAGATTCAGGTATTTAATTCATATTTTGATTCACTCTTCACTAAAAGGGTATATTCTGACCAGATACTCAACACCATTACCTACAGCAGGGAAGGAAACAAAACCAAAACCAAAACCAGAAAACATGTTAAAGAATATGTAGATAAGGGAGATGTTTTCAAGTGAGTCTGGCCTGATGAAATTCATCTGAGGGTACTCAAAGAGCTAGTTGAAAGTCTCAGAAACATTAGTGATCATCTTTGAAAACTTGAAAAACAGGTGAGATCCTCAAAAACTAAAGCAGCAGTTTTCCATGTTTTAGAGAGGTACTGAGAGTACCTGGGGAGCTATACACCAGTCAGTCTAACTTCAATACTTGGGAAGATAAAATTGGCAAAAAGTTACTAAACACTCGATTTGTAAGGGCTTAGAGAGATAGTCAATGTGGATTTGTAAAGATCCTATTGAACCAATTTAGTTCCTTTTTTCACAAGGTTACTGGCCTACTGGACAAAGGAAAGAATTGACATGATACACCTTGATTTTACCAAAGCTCGACATGGTCCCACAAGACATTTTCATAAGCAAACAAGAGAAATGTAGTCTAGGTGAAGTTACTTTAAAGAAGGGGTAAAACTAATTGAAACACCATATGCTAGTAACTGTTCTTTGAGGTTTACAGGCAAACTGGGTAGTAGGGAGGGAATGTCTAGTGAGGTTCTACAGGGATTTGTTCTGGGACTGATACCAGTCAATACTTTCAGCAGTTACTTGAAAGGAAAATATGTACTAGATGTCTAACTGAGGTCCCTTGCAGCTATACAGTTCTATGCCTTGCTGCTAAGATTGTGGGAGGATTTCAAGAGAGTTTTCTATCATGAACTTGTTGATTGGAGAGTTTACAGTGAGGTTATATTAAAATTAAGCATGAGGAATTTTCAACTTCCAAGATGAAATTTTGCATACATTTTCTAACACATTCTCTCCACAGTAGTTTGTGTTCTCACCTAGTGACCGTTTTGAGTAGTTTAAAAAAAAAAAACAACCCACAAACCAATCAGCTTCCTATTAAAATGTTCACAGTTTGAGTGTAAAAATAAAGACAAGAATAATACTCTCTACATAAGGTGAAAGTAATGTCCTTATCCTCTGTTATACTTCCACAAGTCAGGATCAGGACAGGACAGCAGAATCATCATTACAGGCTTGTACCACTTCAGAAGTTTCATTGAGCCCAGGGGGCTCCCAATCCTAGATCTGACTAGGACAAGTCTTGCTGGTAAACATACACACAGTAGAAAAACTGCACTAAAATTACATGGAGGGACCCCAGGATAAGTCCATCCTAAACACTACAAGAAAATAAGGGGAAATAGGATAGTGTTGGCCCTTCTGTTAAAAAAAAAAAAGTCTTCACTTTGGCACTGGCATGACAGCCCACAACATTATTGTAAGTGTTAACATTTCATTACAGAATTGTACTCACACTGTACGCCATTAATTATGAACCTGGCCTGATGGGTTTCTCATACATCACCAATACTGTAGACTCCAAGCAGGGTACAGTCATGTCAGCCATTGTCCAGGCATATAGGGCCAGATTTCAATGTCCTCTTTTCAAATTCAGTAGCATCTTAAATCAAGGGGTTGTGAAATCTGCAGGACCCCTCATGGAAAAGGGTGCTAATCAATACAAGTAAAAACCCGTAATAAACAAACAATGCCTGCCACAAAAGAAATTTGCAGCCTAGATTGCATGTCCACCACACTTAATGAGTCAGGGCTAGGATTTAACTTGATTAAAAAAAACCAAACAAAAAACAAACAAAAAAACACCAACTTATATCAGCTGAGAATCTTCTTCTTGTGAGGGCCTGATCGTGAAGGCCTTACTTGGGTAAGCCACCTGGCTCAGCAAGAAATTCCTTGCTAGGGTCTGAATATATGATACTTGTCTTTATATAAATAGGGAAGTTTTTTGACAAATATTTACCACGTGTGAACAAGATCTGCTGCGGCTAGACATCCTGACAGGCCACCTAGTACAGCAACTTGATAATGCAACATGTTCCCTTCAGCCTACAGGATAATTTTCTAGTTCTTTGTTCAACTTATGAGGTTTTGTACTGTGCTCTTCACAAATATCCACATGCCTCCCCAGTTAATGAAATTGGAATATGCTGATCTCTTACACATCATGGAAACCTCAGTTCTCCTCCCTTCTCTGACTCAGTCCCTTTTTAAGGGTACCAAGGGAACAGGGTGTTAGTGAACATTAAAGCTAACCAGAAATCTTGAACCATGTTTTGGAGTTTGTGCAAAGCCTATTTGGTGAAACAAAAAATATTTATGCAAAAAAAGTCAGATTTATAGAATTTTTTTGTAACATTGTGTGTATGTGTGAATGAAATGTGAAATGTTAACACGTAAACCTCTCTATACGTAAACACACACAAAAGGATGAAGTGCTAACATTTCTCACACACAAACTTTATTTTTGTGTGTGTGTATGTATATATCAAGGATTATCAGATCATGAACTTTTAAAAAAGTTTTTTCCCAATCTTGATTTGGAATGAGAAATATTTTCCAAGAAATCTTAAAGCCTCACAGAAGAGGACGTTTTCCCGCCCAGTTCTGCTAAAAACATGCACTAACCCAAGGGTAGCCAAACTTATTGAACTCAAAAGCCACATAAGCTGATTCTCAAATCTTCGAGAGCCGCACTGAGGCATAGAGCCATATACTCCTACTCCAAAATTACTAAGTTTAAAATTCATTGCACACTTTAATTTTATCATAATAAGAGGGTTAATATTTATCCTTCTAGAGTCATATTCTAATAATTACTTAAGGTTGCTATGAAAACCTAGATCTATACAGTAAAAACTTAGCTGTCGCTCAATGTAGAAGACTGCAGGCTAGTGGCGAGCTCTCTTAAAATCCCAACCATACTGTGCTTCTCCTTGCCATCCCCGACCATGCCCTGCCTCTCCTTGCTGTCCCCAACCATGCCACCGCTTCTCCCAACCATCCTGACCCCCTCCTGAATTTCTAGGCCCCGACGCTGGCTCCTTCCAATATGCTCAAGGTGGGAGATTTAAAACTCCTAGACGGGAGCTGCTTTCTTAAATTGATGTTCTTCCGGGAGCCGCACTTTTTCATTCAAGAGCCACATGTGGCTCCCGAGCTGCAGTTTGGCCATGCCTGTACTAACCTATGAAACTGCTTGATCTTCTAGGGTTGTTTCTGTCCCCTAAGATTAGTTTTGTTTCATCTTCAAAAGTAGTTTAGATGGATCTTTCCCTGTTTATATTATCTATTGTGTTAATTTTAAGGTGAATTATAATCCAATAATGAAAGTCAGCATATTCAGAGCCATGTAGGGAATCAGTGGATTACTTGCCAGTAACTGTCCTTCTTTGAGATGAGCTGCTTGCATACTTTCAGTTGTAGGTGTCCATGTGTGGCAGCGCATGATTGGCTGGAAACTTTTTAGCCCTAGCCTGTCAGAGCAGGGTTGGTGTCCAATGCCTCCTTTGGCCACATCTGTGGCTATACATATGACTCCAACTCTGATCCTGCTCAGACTCTTCTAATCATGAACTCCAAGTAGTGGGGACGGTGGGAGGGACCTGAATGTATGCGAGCAGCCCACTTGAAGGACGGTTACTGGCACGTAACCCACTGTTCCTCTTTGAGCACTGCTCACATCATTCAGTTGTAGGTGACTACTAGCTGTACCCTGGATGGTAAGCAGAGTTAATATGTTCCCTGTCGTCGGCATGACTATGCTCAAAATGGCAACCCCACAACCTGGTTGGGCTATAGAGT
Source organism: Podocnemis expansa (assembly GCA_007922195.1). Taxonomy (NCBI): domain Eukaryota; kingdom Metazoa; phylum Chordata; order Testudines; family Podocnemididae; genus Podocnemis; species Podocnemis expansa. The sequence goes on along the minus strand of ML681971.1, from coordinate 19,146,506 downwards.
GGTAGGTTGTCAGGCCTATACTGACGAGCATGCTACCAATGTGCAGATTCTTCTTGGAGAGGACCAACAGGAGAGGTGCTAAAGAGGAGACTTGAGGCTCCAATAAGGACAATCCTGATCCATTATGGATGCCCCTTATGTCATCATGGTGATGCAGCAAAGGAAATCACTGTCATTAGCAGCATTCTGCTATCCCATAATGAGGCAAGGGGTACTATGTCCTGAACGAGGGAGGGGGAATGTGGCCACCCCAAACCCAATAGGGTTGGTCTTGTCACCTCTACCTAAGATGCACAGGTTCTGATCAACATGGCTGGGATCCTAGTAGGACATGCCAGGAGAATGGCTGTCTCACTTTGATGAGTAAAGGATGTGTGAGAAAACCACCACAAAAGGAAAACTGGCTCCAAATAAAAGGGGCCTAATCTCCCAGCCCACTGGTATTCAAGGGGAGAAGAAAACCCTGAGTCAAGACTCACCTATTTATGGAAGATCTGACCAGAAGGGTCTTCAGACCTCCAAAAAAAAAAAAGGACTCCATTGGTCCTGGCCACCTGGAGGCAAGGGTGTGAGTAGTGGTGAGACCACTAGCAGAGTCACTCCCAGTGGAGGTACTCTTTACAGGTCAGAGCAGGTCCTCTGAAGGAACTTTCACTGAGCTTTAGAAAAGAAAACTCCTCAAACTTGTTATAGAAGGAGAGGGTTGAAACTAGTAGAATGAGGTAAGATGTGGAGAGACAGAAGAAAGGTGGTGGGGAAGTTGAAAGACCCCACATTAAAAAACAACAAAAACATTCTCAGGACCTAGCAGATATTCACGCTAATTGGGTGGCTAGATGTGCATTCCCCTCACTGTCCCTCTATCATTCTTTAGATGGAGATCCCAGAGAGAAAGGAAACAGAAGGGTCTACCTACAGACTCTTCCAGGGAAGGCAGCTTTGATATGAATACATGCCCCCTTTCCTCTGCAGTGAGTGCTTGGAAGGCATGGGGCTCCCAAGTGACCAGTTGTTATTTATCCCCTATCCTAGCCTGAAGGCAGTAAAGTGGAAGGCCTCTCATAAGTCAGTCAAGCTGTCTCACATCAGAGGCAGCGAGCTATAGCTATTTACTGCTTGGGCAAACTGAGATCAGCAGTGGGATGTCCACATTAGCTCCTTTGAGTATCAAAGGGTTTCTCAGGGATGTCTGGGGAGAAATGTGCATCTCTTTTTCCACAGGGGAAAGATTCTCTCTCTTGATCTCTCTCATTAAGAGAGATCAAGAGACATAATTCTCTTGAAAGGATGCAAGAGACTGTTTCCCTGTGTCTCTTGAGGAAATGAAGCCAGGAGTGTTGGGGAGAAGAGCCCATCGTGGGGCATGCTATGAATAGTAAGCTAGGCCCATCTAATTTGCTAGGGGTCTTGTATCATTTCCCAAAAGGCTGGGGATTTTCCCAAAAGGATTGATCATGTGGAAGGGTCAAAGGGGCCATAGGGTGACTTAAGCAGCAGAGCACCAGTTAAGTTCCATAAGGTGGCACATCTCTGGGATGTGGGTAGGATCTCTCAATATCCCTCAGTTGCCTGACAGTTAGGGTGGAAGAGGTCTTAGTGACCCTCTCACCCTATCAAGAAGTGCTGAGATCACCAGCAAGTTAGCCTCAAGAGAGGGGTTGATAGACCCCATCCTTAAAATCCAGGAGGTAACAGTATGGTGTGAATGGGGGCTTACTCTAGTATTTTTTCCTCTCAGGTCCAAGGGAAGAGAAACACCTCCACTTAGTGGTGCAGGTAGCCCTAGTGAAGGGCCTCCTGCTGCTTATCAGTACCTCTTTAGCTACTGCCCTAACCCTTCTCCATACGCTTCTGGTCAGACAGGGCTAATTAGGTGACAGACAGAGGAAGTGAAAAAACTTTTCTGCCAAGTGCCAAAGGGGCAGCCATGTTATGGCTGATGGAGAGGCAGGGGTCAATGCATCCCATAGGTAGGGGCTACTGTTGGGATTTGCCTGTGTAGTGGCAGGACATTGGTTGACTGTACCACTCATGGGAAAGAATGGTCATCCTTGGAGGCAGGGTGAGAAAGGGAGTGTTGGGGGGGGGGGCGTGTTGGGAGGGTACCATTGTCCTGCTTCCTCTCCCCCATGTATCCCTGCTGGTTCATTGTCCAGGAGAGGTCTCTGGACATGCAGCTTGAGGGGCAAGGAGGGATACTTGACAAACTGTGTCCTTGCTCTATCCCTCCTGGGGTTTCCTGTTGGGGTACTGGACTCCCATGCAAGTATGTGTACGTCAGATGTTGCTTTTTCTTCCATTATCTGGCAAGGGTTAGCAGATTGGCATTGCCACAAGAGAATAGAGGGATCCTGAGACTGTGAGGGAGCAGTTTGAGGAAGCTGGTCCGTGGGTACTAGTCCCATGGGCCCAAAAGCTGCTGTGAGGGGGCCAATGGAAGAAAGAATAATTTGCCAGAGGTGCAGATAGAGGAAGGCAGCATCTGGTTCAAAGAGGTTGTTCAGGGTGCAGAATGGTTGGAACCTTAACAGGGGCCCCAGAAGGTGAAGGGGTTCTAGATCCCACGAAGACCACTCTGTTGCCACCCTCCAGGTTTCTTGATGAACCCAGTGCTGTGGTTGGTCAAGGGGCTGCCAAGGGCTATAGGTTTGTCTGGGTACCTGTGGTGCATGCATACCTGAAGACTTAAGGGCAGTTCTAGGGTCCTTCATGCTGCACAGCAGAGAATTGTTGGCTCTAGTGAACAGTGACTGCCCCTCAAAGGGGAGGTCCTGAATGGCCTGGTGCAAGTCCTGGGGTAGGACTGACTTTAGTAGCCATGCTGCAGGCCACATGACCACAGCTGAAGTGATCCCACAGCTAGCCATATCCAAGGCATTGCTCCCCCATGAGGGCATCACAGGAGGCTAGGATGTCTTCCTCCAAGACCAAGTCATAGTCCTCCAGATGTTCCTGGGAAATGAGGTCTCAGAAGGGCTGCAGAGATTCCCAGAGGTCAAGAGAATATTGGCCAACCAGCGGTTGGTGGTTAGGAATATGGAAGGTGGATGGCGAGTAAGCCTTCCTCCCCAGGAGGCTGAGTCTCCTAGCCTCCCTGGATCTTGGGGAAGGGATTGGTTGATTGCACCCATCCTGCCTGTAAGCCTCTACCACCTGGGAGCTTGGTACTGGTGGAACCCGGTATTTGTGGCCAGCAAGCTTAGAGACCAGCAGGAGTTTGCCAACACACCCCGCAAGGTAGTGCACACTCTCATGAAGTGGTACCAAGATTGTGGCTGGGGAAGCCATGAATCCCAGGTTGAATAGGGATCTGTGTCTTCCCTGAGGGGTTCGACCTCCATACCCAGTTGAGCCATCACCCGGCAGCCGAGTTCAAAGTGAGTGCTAGGGTCCTCCCTGTAGGACCACGGACAAGGATTCATCACCTCTTCTGGGCTGTCACTCCTTGGTCCAACAGTACTGTGGAAAGGTTCCTCCTCATGGGCTCCAGCTGAGAGGGACCAATTGTGAGGGTGGTACCATGGAGGGACCAGTGCTGGCGGCTGTTTGTGGGCAGGCCAATCCCATGCTATGCTGGGATGGGTCGGTGAAGGCAGTGCTGGTTCCTGGGGAGTTGAGGCCCAGTCTCTCCCTCGGTGCCAGGTAGGAGTAGCTGGTGCCTTAGAAGGAGGTCCAGATATCACTGGTGCTAGGGTAGATGGCACCAGTGAGTGGTGTGCTGAGGCAGTGATGGGGAGTGCTAACAAGGATGCTTCCACAGGAGCCCTTTTGGCACTGGTGATGTAGCAGGGCATCCATGCTCTGGTTTGGTGCCAGAGGAGGCAGGCATCTCCGGTGTCAGAGAAAAATCCCTGGGCCCTTACGTGGTCTGGTACCTCACGAGCCTGTGGTGCCAGTGTAACTGGTGACCGGCCCCACTCCAGGGCACCCCACATTCCCAAAATGAAGGCAGACTTACCTTTCAGCTTTGGTGGCCTGGGCAGCATGGGCACCGGTAGGAGCAGAAGAGCCTTTGCTGCTTTGAAGGCCTCTAATGTGGATGGCACTGTGATGGGCTCAGGGCCTTCACCCCTGGAGGGGGTTGGCTAGGGAACCAGAGCAGTGCTGGCATGGTGCTGGTGCTTCAGTGCTGAAGTAGAAACCAAGCATGCTTTCCTATGCTCCGCTAGGGAGCGGCAATGAGAGGGCCCTGGCACCTATTACTTTTCCTCAGAGCAGATGTGCCAAAAATGAGGCTGCATGGCACCGAGACAGTGCCGAGTCAGAGGCCAATTGTGGCTTTTTATTCACAGCTGGAGAGTGGCACCAAAAGGGCTCTGGTGCCAACATAGCACGTGGTGCCGGTCCAAAGTTATCCCTCCCTGGTACATTGGGGTTACACTGCTGTACTTGCTCAGAGGCCAATGCACGACATCTCTGCTCCCTGTCCTTCAGGGTCTTAGGTTTAAAGAACTGACAGATGGAGCATTGAGATGCCTGGTGGGACTCTGAGGCATTTTAAGCACTTCTCGTGGGGCTTGACCCTCAGGAAGGCCTTGCTGCAACTCACACAAGGCTTGAAACATGCATAGGGGACGGACGTCAGGAGTGGTGTTCCAGCTCTAGCTGAGAGGCCTTGGTAGATGCACCTGGATGCAGCAGGACTGTGTCCATGAAGAAGTCCTCTAAAATGAATGGATGACTCATGCACCAATAGGCACTTGCAGGAAACTGGAAGGATCAGTCTGTTCCATAACCATTGCTAAGGGCAGAAGACAGAACTGAGGAGGATCAGGGTTGGGGTCATTATATATGTATAGCGCGCCACAGGTATATAGCCAGAGGTGTGGCCAGATAGGGCGTTGGTCCCTGCTCTGACAGTCTAGGACTAAAAAGTTTCCAGCCAATTGTATGCTGCAGCACGTGCACACCTACAACTGAATGATGCAAGCAGAGCTTTTATTGAAAGAGAACTGAGAGCAGAGAGAACCAGACACAGTTTTGAGATAGTATAGGGTCAAGACACTCCTCACTTAAGTAGCATGACAGGTGTGTTTTCCACCTGTTCAAAGATTCCTTCCTGACCCAGATCTTGACAATGTACTGGTAAAGGTAGCCTTAAAGATTAATCAGCAGTGCAATGCAAAGAGGACTGCCTATATTTGATCTCATGTGTGTATCCAGAAAGTATCAATGCCCATCATTACATACAATGAGCAGCCAAAGGTGGGATGCCTGTATGTGGCACCAAAACTGATGTCAAGGGTCAATGGTCAATGAGAAGTGTGAACTTTTCCCCCACTGGTACTGGTGAAATTTTCAAATGCCAAAAAACAAACGCCCAGTGCTTCATGTTCATTTTGGCATAGTTAGTGTATGCCTTGGTCGGGGTAGACGAAGCAAAAGCAATAGGCCTCTCTTCACCTGAAGGCACAATATGTGACAATACAGCCCCAAATCCATAAGGGGAGGCATCACAGGCCAGCTGTAGGGGCAAAGATGGATTAAAATGTGTCAGAACCCTAGAGTTTACTAGTGCAAGTTTAGCTTTGTTAAAAGCAACATCACAGGCTTCAGTCCAGTTCCAGCCCCTGTTCGGCACAAGCTCATGTAGGGTTTTCAGGAGTGTCACTAACTGTAAAATAAACTTGCCATAATAGTTCAATTACCCTAAAAAAGAGTGAAGTTGGCTTACGTTCTGAGGGAGTGGAGCATCCACAGTAGCTTTAACCTTGGCAGAAGGCTTATGGAGACCATCAGCATCAATTATATGTGCTAAATATTCAACGAAGGTCTGAAAAATTTACATTTGTCTCTGTGAACACAGACCATGCTCTTCCAGTCTTTGAAAAGTAGGTTTTAGATTCATAAGGTGTTCCTCCTCATTTTTGCCAGTGACCAGGATGTCATCCAGATAGCACTGTACTCCTGATAAACCACTCAAGATCTGGTCCATTCCCCTCTAGAACAAAGCTAGGGCTGAAGTAATTCCTCAAGGTAAATGGCACTCTCTGTACAGCCCCTTATGTGTTACAAAGGTCAACAACTCTTGAGATTCTTCTTCAATGTCCATCTGTAAGCATACTTCACTCAAATCAATCTTGTTAAATTTTTATCCCCCAGCAAAACTTGCAAAGATGTCCTCCATGTGGGGAAAAGAATATTGCTCCACACATAACACTACGTTGACAGTGACCTTGAAATTGCCATAAATCTGAATAGAACCATCCTTCTTCACTATTGGGACAATGGGCATCACCCACTGGCTGTGCGTAACTGACACTAAGGCTGTGTTCACACACAGATGGTTGTTTTGAGACAAGTTGTATCGAAACAACGCCTTATTTCGAAATGACTTACTTCGAATTAGCAAAAAGTCATTTCAAAAAATAGGGAAAAAAGCAGGAAACGAAATAGCACGTTCACAGTGTGAACATGTTATTTCGTTACCTGCTGCAGGGGGCTGCAGCCCCCTGGGGGTGAGCCACTACTGCAGCTCACCCTGCAGCCCAGAAAGGGGGCTGCAGCCACTGGCGGGGGG
>ML681971.1:19095748-19132097 GCA_007922195.1 Podocnemis expansa | reverse complement strand
ACACACACACACACACACACACACACACACACACACACACACACACAGGCTTAGCCTACCAGGATATAGGTGTACACCTCTGTTCAATGTCTCTGCTCCTTGACCATGAGAGCACATGAGTGAGGAAGGGGTGAAGTTCAACTGTGCTCCTCAGTCCTATCAACCATAGGAGCTGGCCAGGCATAAGTTTGGACCAATAAGGTGGGCAAATTCAATGACTTTAGTAATTTACTTCTCCCCGACACCAACAAAGGAACCGAGATCAGCTAAGTCACATTCCTTCCAGGGTTGTTCCTTGGTCAGAGCAGTTATATGCTGTCCCTTACTTGGCCTAATTCTAGCTCTAGGATATAGTCACTTTGGTATTTTATGCCAAATTAAACAGAGCTCTTTTAACTATGTTGGTTAGTTGTGACATGCCTCCTATGAAAAATTACTTACTTTTTCACTGGCAAAATTCATCTGAGAAATTAACAAATATGAGGCAGGGAAAATACCCAGCTCACTGTCATAGAATCATAGGGTTGGAAGGGACCTCATAGGTTATCTAGTCCAACCCTCTGCCAGAGGCAGGACCACTCCCAATAAACCATCCCAGTCATGGTTTTGTCCAGCCGGGCCTTAAACACCTCCAAAGATGGAGACTCCACCACCTCCCTTGACAGCTCATTCCAAGGCTTCACCACTCTCCTAGTAAAAAAGTTTTTTCTAATATCCAGCCTCGACCTCCCTAACCGCAGCTTGAGAACATTGGTCCTCATTCTGTCCTCTGTTGTTACTGAGAACAGTCGAGCTCCATCTTCCTTAGAGCATCCCTTTAAGTAGTTGAAGGTTGCTATCAAATCCCCCCTCAATCTTCTCTTCTGCAGACTAAATAAGCCTAATGCTTTCAGTCTTTCCTCATAGGGCTTGTGCTCCAGCCCTTTAATCATTTTGGTTGCCCTCCTCTGAACTCTCTCTAGCATGTCCCTGTCCTTTTTGTAGTGGGGAGCCCAAAACTGAACACAGTATTCTAGATGTGGCCTCACCAGTGCAGAATAGAGGGGAATGATCACATCCCTTGATCTGCTGGTAATACTTCTTTTGATGCAGCCCAGTATGGCATTGGCCTTTTTGGCAGCAAGAGCACACTGCTGACTCATATCTAGCTTCCCATCCACCATGACCCCCAGGTCCTTTTCTACACTGCTGCTACTTAGCTGAATGTTTCCCAGCCTGTAGCAGTGCATGGGGTTTTTCCGTCCCAAGTGCAGGATTTTACACTTGTCCTTATTGAAGCTCATAAGATTTCTATTGGCCCACTGTTCCAATTTATCTAGGTCTCCCTGAATCCTGTCCTTGCCCTCCAACATGTCTACTGGTCCCGCCAGCTTGGTGTCATCCGCAAACTTACTGAGAATGCAGTCTATCCCATCATCCAGATCATTGATGAAAATGTTGAACAGAACTGGCCCCAGGACTGACCCCGGGGCACCCCACTCGTGACTGGCTGCCCTAGACATGGAACCATTGATTCCTACACGCTGAAACCGTTGATCTAGCCAGTTTTCTATCCACCTTATAGTCCACCTATCCAACCCATACTTCCTTAATTTGCCAATGAGAATGCTGTGGGAAACTGTATCAAAAGCCTTGCTAAAATCAAGGTATAATTCCCTTAGCACTCTTGGATGCAGTTCGTCCGGCCCCATGGACTTGTGCACATCCAGCTTCTTTAAGCAGTCCATAACCTGACCTTCTGTCACCAAGGGCCTGTCTTCTTCTCTCCCATCTGCCACACCCATGGTAGTGGGCTGGGAGCTGACCCCGCCTGTGAAAACTGAAGCAAAAAACGCATTGAGCACCTCAGCTTTTTCCTCGTCCTCTGTCACAAGGATGCCTGCCCTATTCAGCAAGGGGCCTACACCATCCCTGATCCTCTTCTTGTTATTAACATACTTGTATAACCCCTTCTTGTTATCCTTTACATCCCTCGGTAGCCGCAACTCCATTTGTCCTTTGGCCTTTCTGATTTTATCTCTGCAGTCCCTAGCAATATCTTTATATGGCCTCCTTGGTCATCTGACCAAGCTTCCACTTCCTGTAAGCTTCCTTTTTATGTTTAAGCTCAGAGCAGAGTTCTCTGCTAAGCCATTCTGGCTGCCTCACATGTTTGTTCTTTCTCCTAATTGGAATGACAACTTCCTGTGCCCTTAGCAGGGTTTCTTTAAAAGATAACCAACTCTCTTGGACTCCTTTCCCCTTCAGATTAGCGTCCCAAGGGATCCTGCCCATCAGTCCACTGAGGGAGCCAAAATCTGCTTTTTTGAAGTCCAGGGTTTTTGTTTTGCTTCTTTCCTTCCCTCCTTTAATCAGCATCCTGAACTCAACCATGTCATGGTCACTACTGCCTAGCTTGCCATTTACCTCTACGTCCCTGATCAATTCTTCCCTGTTTGTGAGCAGCAGGTCAAGCAGTGCAAGGTCCCTAGTTGGTTCCTCTAGCATTTGTACTAGAAAGTTGTCCCCAACATTCTCTAAAAATTTCCTGGATTGCCCATGCACTGCTGTATTGGCCTCCCAGCAAATGTCAGGGTAATTGAAGTCCCCTATCAACACCAGGGCCTGTGATCTAGAAGCTTCCACTAGTTGTCCATAGAACACCTCATCCACCTCCTGCTTCTGGTCTGGTGGTCTATAGCAGACACCCACCACAACATTCCCCTTGTTGCTATCCCCTCTCAATGTAACCCACAGACTTTCTATTGGCACGCTTCCACTTCCATAATGGAGCTCTGAGCAGTCATAGAGCTCTTTTACATATAACGCTACTCCTCCCCCTCTTCTTCCCTGCCTGTCTTTCCTGAACAGTTTATACCCATCCATGGCAGAGCTCCAGTCGTGCAGACTATCCCACCACGTCTCCGTTATTCCTATAATATCATAGTTCGTTGTCTGTGCTAGTATTATCCATTCTTCCTGCTTATTTCCCAGGCTCCTTGCATTAGTGTACAGCCACCTAAGATATCCGGTCGATTGCCCTGCTTTGTCATGTTGATTTCCAATTCTATTACATATACCTCCTTGCATTTTTTCTTGGAGTTCTCCTCCCCCACTCTCCTCACATATTGTGGCTTCAGTAGAGCACTTAAGACATTTATTTGATTCCCCCCCCCAATGTTCCAACTACCTTCTCTTTTATTGCTGTTGATACAGTCCCAGCACCCCCCAATTTCCATCCCTTCCCCCAGATCACCCACATTGTCACTTACCTGTGGGCTTTGGTCTCCTTCCCCCATTGAACCTAGGTTAAAGCCCTCCTCACTAGGTCAGCCAGTCTGTACCGAAACATGCTCTTCCCCTTCTTGGACAGGTGAAGGCCATCTCTGCCTATCAATCCTCTGTCCTGAAACAGGACTCCATGGTCAAGGAAGCCAAATCCGTCCTGACCACACCATCTTCGCAGCCAGGCATTCACCTCTAGGATGCATCTGTCTCTTCTCACGCCTCTAGCCTTGACTGGAAGGATCGAGGAGAACACCACCTGTGCTCCAAACTCCTTCACCCTCGCTCCCAGAGCCCTGAAGTCACCTTTGATCTGCTGAGGATCACCTCTCGCAGTATCATTGGTACCCACATGGATAAGAAGCATGGGGTAGTAGTCTGAGGGGCGGATGATTTTAGACAATCTCTCCATTACATCTTGGATACGGGCACCTGGCAGGCAGCATACCTCACTAGAGGCCTTGTCAGGGCAACAGATGGGTGCCTCTGTTCCTCTCAGGAGTGAGTCCCCAATCACCACAACCCTACGTTTCCTCTTAGGTGAGGTGGCTGTGATCTGCCCAGCCTTTGGGGTAGATGGCATCTCCTCTACCTCCTTTAGTGTGTCCAGCACTGCATAACGGTTCCTCACCACAATGGATGGTGCAATGTGAGCAGGCGTGGAGCACTGTCTACTGCCAGAGGTGACCAGCTGCCAGTGTCCTTCCTCTGCCATAGGCATCCCATCCATTTCCAGAGCTGTGGCAGTAGCCCTTGGCATTGGGATAGGGACCTCCTCCTTGCAGGTCTCATCGTGGACACTGTCAAGGAACTTTTCCAGGGCATAGATACCCCTGAGTCGTGACACCTCCTCCTGTAACTCTCCTACCTGTTCCGAAGAGATGCCACCAGAAGACACCTATCACATAGGCTCATCTCCCTAGCCTGATCATCAGTGGCAGGAAAATGAAGGCCACACTCCCTGCAATTCCACACCAGGGTCTGGGTGGAGATATCCATGGACAGACAGTCTGGCTACAAACAGAGGCAAAGGCAACAGCAGGGGCGCTGGCTTCAGCAGTGCAGCTCCTCTTCACCATCTTGGCCTCCCCAAACTCCTTCTCAAACTCCCTCCCTCGCAAACTCCCCTGTTTGCAGTCCCCTGTTCGCAAGCTCCCTCTGGTCGCTCAAGCAGTGGCTTCTAAAGGCCTCCTCTGCCTAGGTCAGCCCTTGCCCCTTGTTAGTCACACAGGGGCAGGCCAATCACATGGCTGCTAGAAGCGGTCATAGTAAGAGATATTTAACGCTAAGACTGATAGAATGCCTGACAACAGCAATGACACTGACTTAAAATTAAAGAAATGGGCATAAGAATATAGCAATGCACGGTGATGGACATATGACGAAATGTGCCTCACACCTCAGTCGAACATCCACAGAAGAAAATAAGCTGACTTCAAGTTTATGAACATCTTCATTTAATAGAAGACTAATGGTTTCTGAAAATATTACCCAAAAAGCTAAAGAACCTCTAAAAGCACTACTTATTTGGGATATTAAATGTTTATCAGTATGGAATGAAAGACTTAAACAATCCCATATACTTCATCTGTTGAGATCCTCAGAGTCTAGTATTTTACCTTGGAGCATGTTCATTTAAGAAATTAATATCAGTAACAAACAGAGAACGTACAAACTGCACCTATCTTATAAGAGATTATAAAAAATAAGTCAGCTCGTTCTAACAATGGTACAAAATAAAACATGTACAACATTTCCGTTCTAAACCTCAGACTGGATCCACAGCTTTGTTACTCAACTGCACAGCACAGCAGTTGACAATATGCAATGCAAAACTGAGGACTTGCAATAATGCATTAGTGAATCAGACACCAGATTTTTGAGCATGGATTGCCTCCTAAATTACTGTTAGCATTTCAAACTAATTTTATGAATTATCATGGCTTTGGGACAGCTTTATTGAAGGAGTTTGGTGGCACTTTTAAAGACTAGCACATTTATTTATCACATATGCTTTTGTGGGAGAGTCTTACTTCAGATGCTTGAAGATGGGGAACTTGTTTCTGTAAGTTCTCCTTCTTTAAGCACCTGATGAAGTGGAATTCTCTCCCACAAAAGCTCATGCAATAAATTAATGTGGTAGTCTTTAAAAGTGCCACCAGACTCCTTGTTTGTTTTACTGGACTAGACTAATGCGGCTATCCCTTTGGAAACTAAAATAGCTCAGTCTAGTTTCTAGGGGGTGTGAATCCATGCCACAAAAAACACCAACAACATTTTTCAGACTGACCGTTTAACTAGTATCAGATGAAAACGTTAGGACCCAGAACAACAATGGAAACTACATTTTTCCTTTCCCTGCAAGTAGTGGTCCCACAATGTCAGGATAGAGGCATGTTCAGGAGGCAATTTGATTGAGTTCATTCGTAGAAGAACAGGAGCAGACTGAACAAGGAACTTAAATCTCATGGCATCTCACAATGCCACATAGCACTTCTCAGCCATCACATCACTTCAGTTGTGTTAACTCAGGTGAACCAGACTAGATTTTCAGCTTACACAAGTCAGTGTAGCTCAACTGGAATCAAATACTTGAAACAAATTTATACCAGCTGAGCATCTGGCCTATCTTCTCTCCTTCCCTGCTGATAACTGATACCATCATGTGGTATCCTGCTGAATAGGGATGTGTCAAATCCTTAGATTGGCATTTTGTAGGTTAAGGTCTTCACCAGTTCACTTATGCTGCTTGGTGCCACTGCAGTCACCCAAAAAAACCAAAAATCCAGTTTAATTGGCCAGTTAAACTAGGGTTATGGCTACTTTATGTCTCAAAAAGGAGCACAAAGCACCCTTCTGGTTCTCAGTAAGTCTGTTTCTAGGCCTTCGCATGTCTCACACATTTAGATTAGAAACAAAAATATCAAACATGCTCAGCAAAAAACAAACTGGGAGTCCTGTGGCACTTTTAAAGACTAATAAATTTATTTATCACGAGCTTTTGTGGGAGGAAATGCCACTTCATCAGATGCTTGAAGATGGGGAACTCAGTTTCAGTATATTGGTATCATGCTGAAATTTTCAGGTATCAAAGATGTGGAACCTGGGGCTTTTTATCTGTAGGTTAAAATCTAAAATTATCCACTGATACAAGTACCAATATTAGGCTGCTTATTAGATGTAAAGGTTTAAGTAGAAAAGTGCAGTACAACTTTGTGATAGCAGTTACCTACAAAACCCATCAAGAATGTCTTGTAAATGCAAAAGTACTGAAAAAATTATAATGAGTTCTTATCTTATCATTACACGGAACTTGAAAAATCACTCCAAAATCAGCATTTGGCCTGATCTAAAACCCACTGAAGTCAGTAAAAGTCTTCCCACTGACTTCAACATCATAATTTTTAAATATTTCCATTGCAGTTGCACCTAGAAACCCTAGTCATAGACCAGGATCTCAGCGTGGTAGGCACAGAACAAAGAAACAGTGCCTACATAATGTAAGATACAAGATCAGAGACAATAGCTTAATACAGATAGACAGATGGGAAAGCATAAGGAAAAAATCATTAGTCAACATGATAGGCAGAGTAATCTTCTTATGCCAGCCATTGTCAAATACTTTGTAGGCATCACCTCAGAGAAGAGTTTAAGAATGGAGCTGAAGGAGGACCATGATGTATCTTTGTAACATGAATATTTATTAGGTGCTCCTCCCACACGTGAGGTGCAGAACGAAGGTGCTAGTTTGAAATTTTTGGCTGGAGATCAGGCCTAAACTTGTTTAATAGCTTTTACCAGCTACAGTAGCTTACACTACAATAAAAATATTTCTTTACAAAATACATGTTCTTACAAGAAATCAAAGAAGAAGAGAGAACAGGTTTTTAATGGTAATTTATCTCAATGTAGACTTTAAACCCTCCATTTATCTTTGTCACTGCCAACGTTTGGATTAATCTGTTGCTCTGTGTTTCTCTCACTACTGCAAATCCCTGAAGGTTAAGAAGGAATTGATATACATAAAGAACTGAATCTCAATTAATGCTGGTTCTTGCTAATTTTCCAATACATAACTAAGAAACATTTTAATTTGCCACTGTTTCCTCATTGCTAATCCTCATGGGGAAATACTTCTACATATTTATTTTTCCTCAAGTCGGTATTTATCACTAAGGGTAGTTGTGTCTATGCCATGCAGATTGCAAGCAAGCCTGGTTCTCCCACTTTCCCCAAAGTAAATATATCAATTAAAATAGGAAGCAATTTAAATATTAGCATGAGGCTTCCAAATGGATATAAATAATGCCCCAGCAGGTTCTCAGTCAACATTTTAAAGGGGAGCATACAAAATTAATCAAACTCAAGATAAGATACTGAAATTATGCACTTAATTGTACAGTGAACCATGCACCAATATTGTTTCCTTCCATTTCAAATATCATTAGCATATTTCTAAATACAGATAGAAAAGGCAGATTAAATTCATACCCATCATAAGAGTGCTGGCCTGTTAATCACATTATAAACATCATCAGTGCTTGTGAAGGGTATAAAACTGATCCATGCTGCTATACTGTACTCCTCAAGAAATATTACCAATAAATTTCATTACTCTGTAGAAGACACCACATATATATCAGGACAGCTCTCCCAAGTACCCTGAGAAATCATTCCAAATGGTGTAGACTAATCACTGAATACAGTCCCTCAAGAAGATGAAAGTCTTATGGACTACCTTTTTTAAGCAAGCACGGCTTGCAGTTTTCAACAGGGACTATTGACTTACTGTCCTAAGCGCTAAAATCAACAGCCAGCACATCATATGACCAAGCCCCAGATGTAAGAGTTAAAGGCACTTTTTAATTTTTTTCCCCCTAAAATAACCATCTGGAAGCATTGATTTCTTGGCAACAAGAATTATTTGAAAGTTTGTTATCCTTCCCTATTAAATCTTGACCTCTATTCTGGCTGAAAGCTTTCCTCAGTTAAAAGTCAAACCACCAAGAATGCTTTACTCACAGATTCTTTGGGAAACTCCTTTGATTAAATGTGAGACACAGTGTTCCTTGTATTTCTTGTTTAGTTGGGATCTCATTCATCAAAACTACACTTATTTCCTGAGCTAGGGCATTCAGGGAGCCTCAGATCTTGGTGTGATTAGAATAGAAGAAATGAAGAACATGGTCTCAAAGCCACAAATGAGCATCTCTCCACAGACTTCAGCAGAGCTACACTGGTTTATACCAGCTGAGATTGAGCCTGTAGTTCTGACAGGTAAATTAAGTTAACATTGTTTAAAGCGGGAGGATCTGCCCTATCGTATAAAGATCATTGATTTGAATATCAAGTATACAGATTTTGTGTCTGCCGTTGCAAGTGCCTAATGCTTCAGAAGAAGGGGAAAGCCTCATAAAATTAATATTTGGGAGAATACTGTACATGAGCAAGGAAAAAAAGTCTTCCCTATGGCAATCAGTTTACATCTGAAGGCTTGAGATTTCCTTAGCATCCAAAATGATGTCCAAGTTTTTCTATTGGCCTCAATTATCAAATTACCCAATTTCCTTTTAAAAACAGCCATGATGTTTGATTTAACATCTGGTGATCGGACAGGCTAAATTTAAGCCCAGGAATATGTAGAACTTCCACCAGCCAACCAGATTCAGGGCACATGGTCTGCTCACACAGTCATGAAGGCACCTGTAACTCTTCCAGAGGGATCCAGCCATAGTCTGAAGTGGCAGGGGAGGGAACATAGTTAGTCCAGCTCACGGATATACTGGCTCAGGAGATGCATTCTTCAGATAACAGTCTGCATCATGGGGTCCTGAGCCCATTCAGAAAATGGAACTCCCAACTGGAGCTGGTGAGAAAATGGGAGAGGCAGTTCTATGGAAAATGATAACTTTGCTATGAAAAATCTAAATTGCAAATATTTCAATTCTTAAGTGCTACCACGATGCCTCAAGAGAGCTGTAAATTCCTCATGGTATCCATTCTCCTCTACAGACAGTACTCACTGGTAAGACTGTCTCTCTTATGATACTATTATGGGTCTCTTGCCCATTTTTTCTGGGTGCAAAAGAGATGGGCAATGCACCCTCGACCTTGTAACATCATTATGACTCATGGGAGATGACTTCCATGTGGGATCCTAGCACATAGACCAGAATAGAAACATAAAGTTCTCCAGTTAGAGCTCCCATAAGGACCTTTTGTTGGAATAGCATGGGGGGGGGGAATATTTCTGCTTTTTGATTCAATAAAATCTGGCATTGTCCCCCACAGAAAACAGATGCTTTGTGAAATGTTTTACATAGCTGAAAACCCAGTTTTCCACTGAAAGAGAGTTTTGACAGATCAGCTAATGTTGTTCGTTCTCTTCCAGCTTTGTCAGCCAGAGGGCAAGGAGAAGGGGGTAAGTAAAGTCACAAGATCGTGCACCTATAAGGATTATGGATGAGATTTTCAAAAGCAACTAAAGAGCTTGAAAGCACAAGTCCTACTAAATGTAATGTTGGGAGCTTAGCTTATATGAAAAATCTGGCTCTACCTTGAGTGCTTCAACACAACTAGGAGCTTCCCCACAGCCACTACACCCAAATTGCAATTTTCAGTTCCAGGGTGCAGTTTTCAACTAGAAAACTTTGAAATTTTCAAATTAGGACCTATTGAAAAATGCATTTTGGATCTGAAAGTGAGTCCTCTGTAGTTCAGAGTCACACCCAATGAAAATTATTAAAGGGGATTCTGACCTAAGAGTTCAAGTTCAAAATTTGAGTTTCACTTTTGGACCATTTTTAATGATGACACACTCTGTGAAAACCAAAACAGATATCACTAAAGAAAGGAAGAACACACTTCATTTTTTTTAAGCAAACATAAGATAAGCTGTCACATAGTTGCATTTTCCCTCAATTAAATTATATGTCTTTTTGAATTCTTATGGTTAACTGATTCATTCTCTTTAGTAAATCATTCTAGAAAGAACTATACTGTCATTGTAAGTCTGACAATAAAGCTATATTGAACCTTTTTTCTTGCCTTTGGTGCATACGTTCATTTCGCCATTGTGATGCCAATTCATCACTCTCCTATACCTGTTCTCCAGTCAAGAGGGACTCCTGCTGATTTCCTTACAGAACAATGTTTTCATATCTCCATGACTGCTGTTTACTGTACAAAATAAGATTGTACAGTGTCATGATTCATCCTCTTGTGCTTCTCTACCATTTGTTTGTTTGTTTAATTTTAAGTAGAGTAAAACCACAAGCGTTAACCAGGAAACCTGCTATCAAAGATAAAGCTCACATGAAAATTGTCATCTCCCTGAATTTTGGTCCTTCTGGGACATTTTTAAAGAATCATGGTAGAGTTGTCTGGGAATTCTTCAATGATTTTTAAGGGATGGGAGGGAACCACTGAAAAACAGCAATATGTCAAAAATCTAGGCTGTGCAAAAACTGAGTTTGTTTTAAGACATCTCTCAACTCTAACAAATTTTAGGGGGGGAAACAAAATTTCATAATTGTTGCAATGTCCTTTTTAATATTTAACATTAACATTTTGTTTCGCACTAAACCCTTTTTCAAATAGACATTTTAAATTAAAAGGCTTAAACAATCAAAACAAACTGTTTTGAAGTGATCACACAAAACGTTTTGGATTGATGAACCATTTTTGTTATTATTTGTCTAATGTATGAAAATATTTAAGATTTCAAATTTTTTACTCCAAATTTCAAATTGGCAAAAAATTCTCAAGGGATGGGAAGAAATTTTCCCACGCGGGTGTAGACTAGAGGCATATTTTCAAGTACACAGAGCCTACAACTAGCATCCAGAATTTCTTTAGAGCTCAACACCCAATATGATAAGCTCAGTTGAAAGTCCTCAACTTGGTGAACATCATTTAGGACTTGATCCAGCAAGGTGTGCTAGGCATTTTAGCCCAAGTCACTAACACCCTGCAGCATACTAAAGGCAATTATACTACTCAGATACTTAGAGTATGTGGTGAAGGGTATGTCTACACCAGTGTTTCCCAACCAGTGTGCCACAGCACCCAGGTGTGCCATCAGATCTTAGCAGGTGTGCCACAGAATTTTTTGGAAAACTATTCAAAGAGCTCTGGATTGGCTCGTCGGCTGATGAATATTCTTGAATTCATTTGGAATCTGTATGGTGGTGTGCCCCTATTTAATTAAAGGTAGCAAGGTGTGCCAAGGCAGAGAAAATGTTAGGAGCCACTGGTCTACACTGCAGTTAAAGGTCTGCCACTGGCCTGTGCCAGCTGACTCAGACTCAAGGGGGTGTAGACATTCGCACTTAAGACTTCAGCTTGGTCTCTGGGATCCCATAATAGAGGGAAGGTCACACAGAATAAGTGCCAGAGTGGGGTGTAAATGGCTTGATCCAGCAGGGGGCTGAGCAAAGATTCATGCACAGCTTAATTTTAAGTAAATGTGGAGTCTGAGTGACCTCAGTGGGAATACTAGTATGTAAAATAAGTACATGCACAAGCCCTCACGATTGGGACTTCAGACTGCTTTTCCATACACACCCGTGCGATTCTGTGGTTGTAGAGTGCTCAGGCACCAAAAAATACTGCAGCACCATCGACAAGTACAAAGCTGGAAGTAGCTATGGAATGACTCAAACACAGAAGATCTAGTTAAGTTCCAGCATGAAGACAAGTATGTTTACTCCAAATAGGGTTTGGCAAAGAGCCAAGAGGCTTACAGAAAGGTGATTCTGTTAGTTCAGATTAGAGCCAATGTGGCATGGACTGAGGACCCCATGTTCACCAGAGGAAACAAAAAGGACAGGCTGACAATGATCCTAAGAGGGGAAAAGCAGCATTTGAGAATACAGTTAAGTATGCTCCTGAGCAGCAAAGCTTTGACTGAAGAACCACTCAGGGACATTAATGGAAATTGAAACAACATAACAACCATTAAGAGGGAACACCAAAGCCACAGCAGCACAAACTGACCTTTCTGGGTCTGAAAATGATCACTTCAGTTTTCTCTGATTTCAACTTTAAACTAAAAACCCATTATGTGCTCCCATTTAGGCTCTGTGGGCTTCAGACTTGGTATCTGAAAAGGACAATTTGAAGCTTCATTTAGAGCTAGTCTGATACTTTTGTTTGTTTTGAACAACAGATCCTAGCAATTCCTTGCCCAAGAAAATTAATACTCTCTTGTCACATGTTCACATCTGTGGAACCGTGCCTAAATTCAGCAACAAAACCCTAAATTGCAAACACTGTATGGAAGTACAAGTAACTGCAGAAAACCATCCTTTTATTGTACAGAACTCTATATTCTATTTTATCCATCATATTTTCTAGTGTATTCTTTTAGGCCTCAAACCCCTAATGAAGTCAGTGGAAATACATGTAGCAGTCAAATTAATCTGTGTCTATACTGATCTTAGGAGGATCAGGGACATATATTCCAACACATGCACATGCTATTTATTCAGGTCAGGTACCAAACCCTCCTTGTTTAATATAGAATATATTCACTCTAGATCATTATTATACACTACTACCACCCCCAAGTCTAAGACAATTCTATGTGGTTGGCCTAGGTTGCCAAATAAGTATGTAAAGTCAGTTTCTAAAACTTTATTTAGGGCTTAACATGGCAAGGTCATACAGACAGGTGAGCCCTATGTCTGAGGAGAGTCCTAGTGTTATCAATGGGGCTTCACAGAGGTACTAGGGCCCACTTACATGTATGAGATTGAACTATTGGAGCTTTGGGAATCTAAATAAGGTCCTCTTCCTGCAAAGACTTATTCACTTTACCTGCTTTAGTAGAGCTATTCATAGAGCATAAAGTTATGTAAAGTCTCTACAGAATTGAGGCCTGAGACCAGATTGTCAAAAAATCATTGGGCACACCTGGCACATCCTACTGATGCTGCCTACTACAGGATACACCCAAATCCTAGCAAAATTTAGAAGTCTCGTAGTAACGTTGACAAATGTTGCACCTTTTCTTTATTTAAAATAATCCAAATTAAAAGATGTATTATTCATTGTTGCAGTTTCATGTTACTTAATGCTAGATATTTAAAGGAATACTTAAAATGTATCTCTGTGTTATGGCTGTACTACCCAGACTGGCAAATGTGAAGATGAATAGCTTGGTGTCAATGGAAGTTTTGCCAATGACTTCAATCAGCCAACATCTCACCTAAACTGATTTTAAATGAACACAGTAAACATATCAAATCATGTTCCAGGCAATGCACTATAATAAATTAGGACTTATGATCAAAAATGGTTTCAATGTTAAGAACTATAGCACCTGAAAGCTACCAGAGAGACCACTGTAAAAACAGCACAATCTTTTTTTGTGCATTTTGCTTGTCTGAAATCCATCCGTTTTTGTTTTTCTTCTCAACCATTTTGATTTGACCATTGAATACTGAACTCACCATACTATACAGCTCATGCTCAGTCTGTTATTTCTGTAGTTTCTTTGTACTAGGCTCTTAGATCAAGTGTTGCCTTTAGTGTCTCTGGGGGACATACTAGCTCAGCACATGTGTTGAGCGACAGTTGAAAGATAATTAAAGTTTCCCGTCAGCAGTAGTCTGTCGCTCCTCTTTAAAGGTTTACTTTCCTGTTCTTTTGCCTCAGAGAATTCAACAGAAAATTCCACACTTGTCCTTAGCAACTTCCATTTAAATGGTCTCTATTTTAGCATGCTGATAATCCACACTCATGGCTTTAGTATATTATAACCACACCTAGATCTAGAGCTGAGATCTGGTACAAAACCATGGCAAGACATTGATCTCTCTCCACCTAAGATAGTCCCTCACCACCCACTTCTAGACACATGGGCTTGACCCAGCACCCTTCACCTCCTTTGGAGTCTTCCTATTGTCTTCAATGGCAACAAGATCAACCCCTGGAAATTATCTTCCAGGTTGCACATAAGGCCAGCACAATAGACCATACAAGAGGCCCCCAAACTGTAGTGAATGGAGAAATGTTTGGGGTACATATCAAGACCTGGCTAGAAAGGAAGCTGACCAACTCTGGTCTTGGCCCCACTCCCAGATTCACCTCTTTGGCTGCTATAGCACTCCTAAGAACCAGGGGCAAAATCCCAGGTGCCATATGACCTTTGATATTCTGCTTCCAGCTACACAGACAGGGCATAGACAGGGTAAAAGGGAGTGTGACCAAAAGCTTGGGGACCATGACCTTATCTGGATGGATCTTGATTCAAAAAAAGCACTTTAAAGCACATGTTGAAAGTTAAACCTAAACTTCTGTCCCAAATAAGTCAAGTCAAGTGACAAAAATCTTTAGAAGAGAACTCCACCATACCATGACTTAAGGACTGCTGTTAGAGTACAGGGAATTTTTCATCTTCTTATTGGAAAAATGCCAACTTGTCAAAACCAAAAACTTTTCATAAGAAAGGATCTATTTTGACTAATTGTTTTCCTACGCAAGATTTTTTGAAATCTGCGAAGTGAACCATTTAAATGAAGAGTTCTGTTTTGAAAGGACAATTTAAAATGTTATGCTAATCATAGTAAAATTTAAAATGATCAAAATCAAAACAAAAACATTTTGCTGGAGCCAAAACTTTGTGTGTGAGAAGGGTGTTTGCACATGTGAGAAAATTTGAGATTTCAACTATGTCTTCCTTTGGGTTGGAAGCATGTTTTGAAATCTCTTTGATTTTCATAGGACGGGGGGAACTTACCTACCTGGCTGTAGTTATTCTGAGAAAGAACACAGTAGCAAGTCTAGACCCTTTGTCAAATTGCAATGACAGATAACACATTTGTCTTTGATTATTCCATTTTTCTCCAATGCTTCCTTCTGACAAAAGTCCCCAAATTTGTTTTCTTTAACTATCCCTGTTTTATAATATTGATGCACTAAAGTTGAAACATATGGCTTCATCTTTATTCCATCTGCAAGTACAAAGTTTTAAGTGGTTTTCAGAGTTGGCATTGTAATTAGAGTAATTATTATAGGGCTTAATGTAGCTGGAAGCAGAATATCAAAGGGAATATTATAACAGATCCTGTCTTTTTAATGTGGGTTAACAGGTCATTGACAAACTACCACTGATTCCATTAATGGGAAATTCTAATTGGCAAGATAATTACCAGTGAAAATATGGAGAGCAGGAAACAAACAAAGGTTTGATTAGAAATAGGTATTAGCCATTCTCCATATCAAAAGATACATATATAGATTTTGGTTATGAAAGGAGTAGGCATGTGAATATATGTTTTTAATTGTGCAGCCACAGAATCTAACAGGCATGAAAGGATCAGGCAGGGAAGGATACAGCCCAGGCTATTTGTTTACATGAAGCCAACTTAAAGCACACATCAATCTTCCAGTCAGGAAGACAGGATGGTAGACCATTAAAGTTAAAGCAATGACATTGAAGCTGGAAAAAACAAAAACAAAAAACCTCCTCTCTTAGCAGGAAGGAGTTTTCCTTACAACCATGAAGCATAATGCCAAGAGAGAAAGGGGTGTGAAGGTAGTGGGGAGAGCAAGATCCTTTTAGAAAACAAGGCTGGGTATGGTTCCAAAAGGGTAGCTATGTTAATCTAGCTCTGCAAAACAAGCAAGAAGTTCTGTGGCATTTAAAGACTAACAAATTTATTTATCACATTAGCTTTTGTGGGAGAAAATTCCACTTTGTCAGATGCTTTGAAGATGGGGGAACTTACAGAATGGGCTTCTGTAAATTCCCTCATCTTCAAAGCATCAGACAAAGTGGGATTTTCTCCCATGAAAGCTCATTTGATAAATAAATTTGTTAGTCTTTAAATGCCACAGAACTTCTTGCTTGTTTTGCAGGCTTGGGTTTGATACCCAGAAGCTGAGGGCTTGCATTTAAGTTGGGATCTGGTGCTGTCTGTGAAACACTAGAGCTCCTTTAGGACAGAAGACATGCTGGGAAACTGTTCAACAGCAACAGGTAACTTGTATTAGAGAAGGAAATTTAGCTAATACAGAAGGGTAAAGCCTGAAATTGCATCTTTGTGTTTATTTTCTGTGAAACTTGAATGCATTTGATTTTCCTTACTATTAGTTTTACCTCAAGCAGGTCTCTGTTGAGGAGCCTGTGTGGAGCATGTGCATTGTGAAGATAAATGACAAATGGCCCCTCGCAGAAAAAAAAAAAAGGTTGACATTGATGCTTTTAATAGAACAAGATCAGACTAACAAAACCACTCACCCCTTTGTCATCTTTAAGGAAACATAATTTCTAAAGGGCAAATGATTCTGTTACCACGGGAAGGACCCTGAACTCCTCTTTTTATCATAGCTGTGGATTCAAAACCAGTGCATTTGTACGTTTATCTATCATAGTGTTTTTGAAAGCTTAAGGGCACAGAGAGCTTGAACACACAGGAGCAAAACTCTGCACGATAGCTATACAGCATATTATATTTTCAGCAAACTGCTCCTGAAATTTGCTTTGCTTGGTTTCTGGCAACATTACAAAAGCATCCCACAACTTTCATTCTGCAAACTCAATGCCAAATGATCAGGGACAAGCAGCAAAGGTGCCAATAATCATCATCAGAGACAAGACATTCAGGTTCAAGTGTTTAACATGCATTCTACTCAACATTTCCCTGCAAACAAGTTGTGAGTGGTGGGAGTGCATGAGATACAATGTGTCATTTCCCCAACACCATTTTGCTTTTGCTTAAAGGAGAAGAGATTCCTTTCCAAGAGTGGTAGGCATATAAGGCCTATTGCAACATGCATTGAAGTCAAGGGCGATTTCTCCATCAGTATTTAATGTTAATTTTATGGTTCAGGATAGTACTAAGTGAGAGAAAAATAGAGACTTAGCAAAGTATAAAATTCAACAAGTTGTTTAGAATTATGATAATATCAGCCCACTTACAGTATCGAATATGCTGGACTGTAAAGGGAACATTGGATTTTATTAAAGCAGAAAGAAGTGAAAGTGGATCCTGTACTAAGCAAGCAGGTAGCTTTGCTGGTGAAGGAAACTTTTTAGAAAGCAGTGAGCCACACATCACTGCTGTCTTTTGCACGGCTGTGTTTATATCCACTTCTGTGAAAAGTAAGACTGTTTATCAGCAAAAAAGCAGGAAGAACTGTGTTCTGCAGAAAGAATGCAAGATAAACTCTGTCCTCCAGTGGAATGAAAAGTAATAGAAGCTGCTGTGACATGCAAACTGTTTGCGTATGTCTACACAGCACTTTTATTTTGAAATAACACTGGTTATTTCAAAATAAAAGATATTTGGTCCACATGATGTTTTCTTAATTCGAAAGGACAGATCCAAGTCACCAAAATAAGCATCTGAATTTTCTTAATGTTACTTTTACCTCTGTTCCACAGAAGCCCCCTTGTTCATCTTGTGTCTCATTGCCCATTTGATATCTCACACACACACACACACACACACACACACACACACACACACACACACTATTCAAAAAAGCTGAAAGCATAATTGCAAGAGGGAGTACTGCTTTTTCCTGCAATAATCTTGTTGCTTCTTTAACAAGAGATAGATAAAACCCCACAATTCAGCATTCAGACATACTTTGTTATGAGGAAATAATTCACCTCTCCAACAAAGACAATACTAGAACCCTTAAAGAGATCTGATTCTTCCCAGATATAAGCATATTGAACAATCGTACTTACAAAAAAATCAAGTGAACAAAATGGCTAAATGGATTATTCAAAGAAAGGCTGACAACCTTTCTGTTATAATTTCACATATACAGTGCGGGTACATCAGCACTGTGAAGATATCACACATTGGCAAATCGCAGAGTCCACATCAATTGCCTTAGACTTGTGAGATACAAGGTGCAGGGGTAAAAGCAGCACTGTAGATGTTGGGTTCCAGTGCACCCCACCCCTCCCACCAGGTTTCAGCACAATTCCAGCCCAAATGGGAACTTCTACTGTTGTTTTTATTCCTGAGCTCAAGTCAATTGATCTGAGCTCTCAAACTTGGCAGCACCAGTTTTTCTCTGCAGTGCAGACGTATCCTAAGGCCCTGATCCTCCACAGATTTGTGTGCATGCTTAACTTTACTTCTTTGATAATCTAAATTCTGTGCCAAATCCTAGTAGAATTAGGGCATGATATTCTACATTGCCACACAACATGTGTTCTTTTTGCCTACCTACATGTCTTTATAGACAATTTTAGTTAGACAAATTCCATTTGAGAGAATATATTTTATCTTCAGCATAGGCATTGTTCCTGATGCTATTCTCACTTATTCTAATTCGATTGACTTCAGTTGAGCAACCGTTGATTTTCAATGTAATTGCAACATAGGAACTGTAACATCAGAACACAACAGTGGTCCATCAAGATCATCATCCTATCTATGGCCCGAAATGGATGCCTCAGAAGTGACGCAAGAAACCCTACTGTAGGCAATAATAGTGTCACTTACCCTTCGTGTGTATTTTTCTCCCTTTGGCAAGAGGTGGACATATGCCCTGAAACATAAAGGGTTATACATGGGTATGTCCACACAGGCTTCTTATTTCAAAACAACAGAGGTTGTTTCGAAATAAGAAGCGGCATGTCCACATGACGCACCATTATTTTGAAACAACGGGACCCGTTGTTTCAAAATAACAGCCGTTATTTCGAAACCATTAAACCTTGCATCTAATCGAAATAGCCATTGTTTCAAAATGGTCGTTTCGAAACAATAGCATTCGGACACGTTTCGAAACAACACCATTGTTTTGAAACAACTGTTTTGAAACAACATGTCCGAACGGCCTTGTTTCAAAATAACCATTTTGAAACAACAGCTATTTCGAAAGCAGGCTTCCCCTTAATTCAAATTAACAAACTGTTAATTCGAATTAACTTATTTCAAAACAAAGACTTTATTTCAAAATAATTTTGAAACGGGTTATTTCGAAATAATGATGTATGTGTGGACATAGCCCATATGATCCAAAACACATTTATTAAAAATAAGCCAAGTGCAAAAGTAATGCAATTATCTTCATTAAAAAGTCAACATTTGTCGACAACTACCTTATAATGGTACCTGAGGTAATATATTTCGATAGTCTTAGAAGTGCAAATACTTATGTGGCAAATATTGATTTCTGAATAACGACCAAAGCGGCAATGAGAAGCTTATCACAAAGGATAAGGCACCCACTGAACTTTTAAGTTATGTATTTGATAGACTCTTGTGCAGAATTTTGTACTTCCTTATCCATAAATCAGGTTTTCAAAAGGGCTCAACACTAAAGCTAGCCAAATTGTTTTTTCAGTTTTGGTGACTGAACTGAAAAAAGTAGTTTCAGATCAGATGAACCAGAATCAGATTATTTTTGTTTCTTTCTTACTAAAATGAAAAAAAAAAGAATAATAAAAATATAAAAGCATTTGCTTCAAATGGATTGAAGTGTTTTATTTTGAGTCAAACAAAATATTTAATTTGAGCCAAAAATGTGTTTTCCATTTGTTTTTCCATTTCATTTCAGATTTGTTTCCCTCCACTCAGCTTAAATTTCTCATTTCTAATTAAAGGTTCATTACCCAATAAAAAAGTTGAAAAAAGAAAGTGTCAAAACAAAATATTTTGACTTTTTGAAAATAAATCATTTAAAGTGTGTCTTTATTTGCTGAACCAGTTCAGGGAATTTGTGAATAGTTTCACTTGATTTTGCCCAGCTCTCCCAAGAACCTTCAGTGAGTCTACATTTACCAGAGTGCTCATCTCCCAGTTAGGTTAGTAACAAAGAGGCTAACTAGATTTTCAAATGGGATCAGCACATTATGGAATGAAGGCTTTATGAAAAAGCTACTTTTTTTGCTTCCTAAATTGTAACCCAACTTTAATGAAAATTTGGCCTGAATTCTCAGTCTTCATCACTTGAAAAACTGTTCCCAAGTGCTTACACTACATAGCATATATTCTGTATATGTCCAAACTCAGTTTATTTTACATGGGGTATGTCCACACAGGCTTCTTATTTCGAAACAACAGAGGTTGTTTCAAAATAAGAAGTGGCATGTCCACACGACGCACCGTTATTTCGAAACAACAGGACCCATTGTTTTGAAATAATGGCCGTTATTTCAAAACCATTAAACCTTGCATCTAATCGAAATAGCCGTTGTTTCAAAATGGTTGTTTTGAAACAATGGCATTCAGACATGTTGTTTCAAAACAACACCATTGTTTCGAAATAACTGTTTTGAAACAACATGTCCAAATGGCCTTGTTTTGAAATAACCATTTCGGAACAAGGGCTATTTCGAAAGCAGGCTTTCCCTTAATTCAAATTAACAAACGGTTAATTCAAATTAACTTATTTCAAAATAAAGTCTTTATTTTGAAATAGCTCATTTCGAAAAGGGTTATTTTGAAATAATGATGTATGTGTGGACATAGATGTTGTTTCATTATGCTTATACCACTCTGCAATGTTTTATTAATCTAGCTGTACTGGTTTTTCATCTATAAATTATTTAAAAGCTTATTGGTTTTAAATTAAAATTCAATAATATGGACTAATATCTCTTGTAACCCTGTATGAAGGAGAAGAGTATTAGAAAAGGTAACAATGATATGAACTGGAATTTGCATCAACCTAAAATGGTCAGATGATGCTTACATATTCATATATTGAAAAAGCAAACCAAATAACCCTGGGGCTGGAGGGAGGGTGTCTTGTTTTTCATGTTGTGATTCCAGCCAAAGCAGCCATTTCACTAGAAACAAGTACTAGTCACCAATTTGAGGGGCAGATGGTAAATTTTGTAAGGATTAGTCTTTGGCAATGGGCAAGATACAAAGCCACTGTTTTCTTTGAGCTTTAGAAAAACATCCAACATTGTAGAACGTATTTTTGCACATGGTACAGATGCTGTCATTTCCCCCTTCCCCCCCCCCACACCATACAGGCTTTAAGCCATGGAATCCTCTAAGGAAATGCAATGCAAAATTCTCTAGAGTCACATCAGCTGAGCCCTACAGTTCTGTTGAGGTCACTCCTGTATGAGTCAGTTGGTTTATACAAGATCTGTCCAAAATCCAGTCCTCCTGCAAAAAGTGACCAGACCAGACATCCAAGTTTTACTGGGACAGTGCCATTATTTCATATAGTATCCTGGGAACCTCTTGTGGAACACCTACACGTCCAGCTGTTTGTTTCCTCTACCAAAACATGAACAAAAATATTGTATTTACTAAGACACTAATCTATTGATCACAATTTGATCTGAGTCTACCAGGAACATACTACCCAGCAGGGGCGTTGCTGGCGCTGGGCACACTGGGGCATGTGCCCCGAACCCCAGCGCCAGTGTCCCAGATCTCCAGCCCAATCAGGCCGGAGATCCAGGGTCCAGCCTCCGGCAGCCGCAGCAGCCCCATCCCCAGCCGCCGATGCAGGGCCTGGCTGCCCGTGGCTGCAGCGGCCCCGTCCCCAGCTGGGGATGCAGGGCCCGGCCTCCTGCGGCTGCTTCCAGCCCCATCCCCAGCCGGGGATGCGGGGCCTAGCTGCCTGTGGCGGCGCAGCGGCGCCTGTCCCTGTCCCTGGCCAGGGGGTGGGGCCTGCAGGCTGGGGGTGGGGTCTGTGGGCCAGGGGCGGGGGCGGGGCCCGGGTCCCTCCCCCAGCCAGCGATGCCCCTGCTACCCAGCAGAATAACTGTTCAGTATGATGAACTGTGTTTGCAGTAAATAGAAAAGTTCAAGGACCATAGGCATTAGGAAAGATGTTTCCTCAAAGAGAATGTTAAAACAACTCTTATTCAATGTTCCTGAATAAACTTATTCAGACGCTAGGTTAATGGAAAAAGTCCTCCATTCTGAGAAATATTGACATGTCATTGTAATAGCACCTATTTGAAAAGCAGTACTTTACTTCGTATTTTGTAAGATTTCTGTGGCCCTAAAAGAGTTCCCATGAAAGTACCTGATTTTTTTATTTTGTAGGTGTCAATGTACAATTGTCAGATGACACTTACCTATGATGCTAACTGGCTTTTCAGGCTTGTAGTTGTGCATTCACATCTGAAACAGAAACAAGATATCGACAGAGAAAATAGACGCAGTGCCTTGACAGCAGGATACAATTTATGCCATGTCCACATGGGAGAGCTTAGAGAGACAAAGCTATACTTCCACCACCTTAATGCTGTCCACACTAGAGCTTCTGTCAGCGTAACTTACATTGCTCAGGGTTTGGGGAGTTTTGTGGGTTTTTTTTAAACACCTCTGAGCAACATAACTTATATTGAAAAGAGTAGTAGTGTAGACATGGCCTTAGAAGGAAACTAACAAAGCCATCCCAAAGTCAGCTCACTTGGAGTGGCGAATCTTCTGGCAGAAGTAGGCTAAGGTATCTGGAGGAACTACTGACACTCCTTAGGAAAGGCAGTGGCTGCACACATAGAATTCACCTTGCCAAAGCACACTTCACCACCACAGCATGTCATGGTAAAAGATGTGGCAGCTAAATGGCATTTGTGAAGAGGCAAAGACAGAGAAGAACAGTTAGTAAGAGGAATGTGAAATAATAAAAATTAAGTCAGTTTACACCCCTACGGTCCTAGCTTTTGTCAAAGTGTCAATCTAATTATTACCAATAAGCAGGGGGAAACAAAGAAGCAAACAGAAAATAAATTAAAGAAGCCAAATTTCAACATTTCTGTTTTTTCTCCAGCACCCCACAACATTCAGAGGCAATACAAACTGTATGACATTGAGACTTGCATTTCAGTCAAGCATAAAAACAGGACTGAGACTGCACAGCAGGAACAGCTTACAGAGGAAAATAGATCTGAATGTCATCAACATAACAGTCATAATTCACATTTTTGCAAGCAAAGAAACAAACAGCAAAGGAAGCAGTTACTGTAGTGCATAAGGCCTCTATGAGGGACTAACTGAGACAAGGTCAAATGAGTATTTACTAAAATATGCAAGCGACTATGGCTGAAATAAATATTATATAGATAGAGACACCCATCTACTAGATGCAAGATAGTCCAGTGAAGCACATGGCCAAAAGCTGCCAGCAAACCTGACAATCTTAAAACTGGCAAAATGCTAGAATGAACTACACCAAGTTTATTACAGATCCTTTAAAACCAGATCCTCAGCTGGTATAGAGCAGGGGGAGGGTCTAAGCCCCCAAAATCACAATAGGACCTAAATATCATGTTTAGGTGATGTTTGGGTAAGATTATTGTAATACAACCATTCGGTCAAACAGGGTTCATTTCTAATGTCATGGATGAGAATCCCATGTGTGATCCCACTAAGATTTATTGTGTGCACTTCCTAGCCTGCTTATTTTCATATAAAAAGCATTAATTGAATGCCACAAGGCCTTGATCCTACAACACACAATGAGGGAAGCCCATGAGTTAAGTGAGGAGCCTAACGTTAACCGTGAATTTAAGCTTTTTGCTGGTCTGAGACCCAAGTACAGCTCCATTGGACTAGACAATCAGGCGCAGTATATTTAAACTCATGATGATATCAAAGTTCTCTTCTTTAAGCAGTTATCAGTCCAGTACTGGAAAAAGGCTCCCTCCTTTAAACATTGCTTTCTTGACTTCTATGATGTACCTAGCCAAGCAACTCCTATCTGCTTGTGCCACCATCTAGCTCACAAATGTCCAATCCATTACAAAACAGAGTATATCAGTCTGCAACCCTTACAACAATAGACGCATATGTGGCTAAGTGACTTATCCAAGGTCACATAGCGAGGCAATGGCAGAATTAAGAATGGAAGCCAGGACAAGCTTAATTCCAGTTCTAACTGCTAGACAACACCTCCTATTGCACATATTAAAAACCACCTTAGAATACAGGAGTTTTTAGTTCCAGAAGTGTCCAAGTTGCTCCCTCTATCAAACATTCCCTTAACCTCCAGTGTAAATCAGATGAAGTCCTAATCCTTAAATAACATGGAAAGCATATTAAGAAATGTACATAGACAGTACAATGGTGATGAATAGTGAGAGCATGCAAAACCATCATGAGCTCAAAAGAATAAGGACCATGTTAAATCAAGACAGGATGTCTTTACAAT
Source organism: Podocnemis expansa (assembly GCA_007922195.1). Classification (NCBI taxonomy): domain Eukaryota; kingdom Metazoa; phylum Chordata; order Testudines; family Podocnemididae; genus Podocnemis; species Podocnemis expansa. Next base: position 19,107,731 of record ML681971.1, on the reverse strand, counting down.
AGGTACACTATAATGGGAAAAAAGTTAAGCTTGATGCAGAAATTGGATCTATGGTTTATATTAGGTAGGTGGTCAGATTAGAATACCATCATAAGGTATTTTCTGACCTTAAATAAAACCCCAAAACCAAAACCTAGGAATTTTGTAGCCAGTGAAATATGCAGCTACATCACTAGACCCAAAGCGCATCCTTCAAACTTAAGACTCCAGGACAGAGATGAACAAAGGGTCTGAATTTACTAATGAGTTCACACATATGCATATGACATTAACAGCCACAATTTACAGTGAAACAAACAAGGAGCCCTGGGGCACTTAAAGACTATCAAATTTTTTTATTGCAAGAGCTTTTGTGGGAGAAAATCCCACTTCAGATGCTTTGAAGATGGGGGAACTTATGGAATGGGAGGAAAATAAATGCAGGGAAGTGTAAGTCAGGGGAACAGGACACACTGTGACTACAAATCCAAAGAGTTGTAAAAATTCAAAACTCTGGGGAACAGTATGCAGAGGAAGATGTGGTCAAATCACCTGCTGTAATGAGAGAAAAATCCAACATCCCTTTTAGGTCCTGAAGTAATGCAACCGACTTCACACATTAATTTGACCTCAGTGGCTTCTCTTTGAAGCCTTGATCTGGTATTCATCCATCTGAGCATTGCAATTATCAAATCATTAATGGAGTGATCATGAAGATTGAAATGCTGATCCACTGTTTTTAGAGTGTTTTGATATCTGATGTTAGCTTTGTGCCCATTTATTCTTTTGTGTGGAGACTGTCCTGTTTGTCCAATATATAATGCAGAGGGGCATTTCTGGCACATGATGGCATAAATCAGATTTGTAGAGGAACGGGTGGATGAGCCCTGCAACAAATCACATTGCTAGCTTTACCCACATATCTGCACGAAAGATTATTACAGGACCTAATATACCCAGCTACTCCATCAAAGACAATAGCATCATATTTGATAAAATACCTTCTTAGAAGGAAAAACAAAGTTTCAAGATGATTGAAACTAAGTTTCACTTTTTCAAGCTGAAAAAACTTTAAATGTTCATAAATTTTCACTTAAAGGCAAAACTGAAACTTCTGATCCATTCTAAAGTGAAACATCTGACTCTAATCATAACATTTTTTATATTCAGTTTGCAAAAATTTCACACAATTTCAACTTTTTCTTCCCATTCAGGAGAGAAAAAACAATTCAAAACATTGCAAGTCTTAAAGGGGCTTTTCTTTAGCAGAACATTCACTTAATAAAACAAAGAGTCCTGTGCCACTAATAAGTCCTGTGTGACTAATAAATGACCAGAAGTTTAATAACCATTTTACAATCTACTTGACGCAATCCATAAATTACAACATGATACACGGTATGTTATTGCATACACTGACATCTGTTTATAAAGCTTGGGGATTGTATAAGATGCAGATAGGTATATTTTCAATAGTGCATACAACCCAAAATTACCATAACAAGATTTGTTGTTTTGAATTCTCCAGGCAGATATTGTTTTCCGTAGTTCAGATTTTTTTTTTACATTGGCATATGAACCTATTATCTTCAAAGGTTTATAGCCTTCCAAATATTTGGTTTTATTTTTCAAGCTCTCAAGCTGATATTATATTGCTCCCCAGCATGGTAGCCCTGCTAAGCTTTTATTGCTTGCTATGCACATTGCTTTTGACATTGTAAAGGTGAATAGAAAATATAAAGTTTTGTTGGATAAAATGCAATTTGTCATTCCATATGGCATATTATATACTTCTCTTTCTGTCATTGCATGATGTATTTGACACTGGTAGACGGCTCCGCAGCCGGGGTAAATCAACCTAGCTTTATTGACTTATCTGAAATCTGCCTTCTGCAGGGTTCTTAAACTTTGCTCTGAAGTATCCGGTCTGCTGACACCAACAGGATACTGAACTAGATGGACCTTGGATCTGATCCAGCATGGCAGTTCTTATTTTCCTATGCCCCTATTATTTCTGAGCTGCTGTACTAAGTAAATTGAGGATCAGGTCTGATATTTTTGTCTTACTGGACTCTTGTGTAAAATGAATTCAGGTGAATGGAAGCCAAAGCACAGGTGTTCCATCCCCACTACAAAATCATCAATATTAAGTTACATAATGTACATCAGGTTTCATATATCCCATTGCATTTTAAGGTTTTTCTTTTTTCATTTTTTAGTGATTGCTTTAATGCAGTTCTACTGACAGTGAGGTTAGCATTTCTTTAACAAAAAACCTTAAATCAGATAAAAGACAATATAACAAACTGAAATGAGAGGACTTCCCATTAAAAAAGTAAATAAATTGCCTTCTGCTAGATCTTAATTTAATTGATAGTCTGCTATAGACTAATAAGGTCATTCAATAAATTTTTGCAGAACATATATATATATATATAAACAAAAAGTGAGCATACATGTATGTTGAAATAATATGAAGGTTGTGGCACACAATACCAAATGAAGGAGATATGCTCTTCCCTTGAGATGCTATTGGACAAAAACTTTATACTGACTAGGGCTGGACTTAAAACAAAAACAAAACCACCCACACCACTAATGGTGATTAGTCTAGAAAAAGACGAACACAGACTACTGATGAACAGCTACTTAAAATTCAAAAGTATTTCCCTTTATTAAGGTGACCCGATTCTTCCTATGATACACAAATGTCAAGAAAAAAGGGTCCCTGTTTGCAAGTGGAAACAAGTTTTTTTTAAAAAATGGGTCTCACAAATCTGTAGAATGGCAACCTAAATATCTCCAGTGCAATTATGTCTTCCTGAGTCTGCAGAAAATCCAACACAGCAGCTCCCCCACCACCAAAAGAAGGGGAAGAGGAGGCTGTCATTCAAACAGGAGTATTGACAATTTCAATGTCAGTGTTAACCATTTCACTGCTGATCAAAGCACATAAACCAGAATAGAGACAAATGAAGATTGCATAATCTACTGTGAATGGTATATTGACATTTTGGTATCACAAGTGAGTAGAGGTTGGTTTGTAAGCAGAGATTAAGAAGGTACTATTAATTTTTCCCTATGTTCCTCTGATAAAAAGATGGAAGTATTTATTTTCATGAAGCATCAGAAGGACTGAGTTTGAGCTCAATCACTTGTTTCATACTGATGAAACTTTAGTAAAGTTATTTCTGATTTTCTCTACTGAGAGTTCATAAGGAAGCCATGATTATAACAGAGAAATCATGAACTCTCTCATAAACTGGCACTGATGACCAACAGCAATGCTAAGACACCAAACATCAGATAAATAGTTTTCCATTAGTTCATGCAGCAGAAGGATTTAGTGTGACCTCAATTGTGTGAAGAGTGTAAAGGAGAATTAATAATCTGATGGGAATTGCTTTATTAGGGATTCAGGAAGCCCCCAAGTTTCTAAGATACCTACCAACCACTAAAGAAATGTTTCTTCTGATCTGTGGTACTATTCGTAATAAAGGGCTTTGACTCACATATAGCCCTTTCCATCAGGAGACCCCCAAGCACTTTACAAGCATGTAGGCATCATTATTCCCACTTTTACAGATGCACAAACTGAGGCACGGGGAGATGAAGAGCCTTGCCCCAGATAACCCAGAAGGCTAGTGGCTAAGCAGAGAATAGAACTCAATTCTCTTGGGTCACTGTCCAGTCCTCTGGACATTAGGCAACACTGCCTCCAATTAACATAGTATCTAAACTCCTTACAATCTTTACTGCCTTTATCTTCAACCAGTCTGCAGGTGAGAAGTGATATTATTCCCATTTTACAGATGGATAATTGAGGCACAAAGTAGATGTCTACTGTGCACACCAAGCCTAGATGCCCCTATTCCTTCAACACACAAGTAAGTCTGACTCAGGTCCTGGAACCCAGGATCCTGCTGAGGGGGTGGGTCAGACTCAGAATCCCGCTGCAACTCAGGCCCAAGCCTTCATTTTGCAGTAAGGCTGCAGCTCAAACGTCAGACCCAAGTCAAAAGTTTGAGTAGTGCAGTATGGACTGTTACCTCAGCTGACAGACTTGGGTCCAGCAACTGTAAAAACCCAGGTTTCTGATGCAGTTTAGATGCTCAAGCATGGGCCTGGAAGAACCCAGTCCACAAACCCAGCTCCAACTCACTAAACTTACCAACTTCCAAACTCCCAGGAAGTCTGTGGCACTGCAGGGAATTAGATTAACTGAGTAACTGGTTCACTAAGTACTTCTCCATAGATTAAATGCTGCTCTGAGCCTGGATCTGTCCAAAGCCTAGGCACCACTTAAGCACCATTTTAGCCTTCAATGTAGGATTTAAATCAGATTTCAGTGATATATAGATTCTATTCCTATTCTCTGCATGGGAATGAATTCAGTGCAAGTGATCTAATTTAGGATGCCTAGAAAAAATAATAGTTGTTTTCCATGTTCTTTAATAGAGAGTTTTGGGAGGGAGCTGTCTAAAAAACCCGGGCAAAAACCAAAGGGACAGTCTTACTTCAAAATTAACTAACTGAAATTAAAAGTCTTCTACCACCACGAACTCTGAATGATGCTCACAGCTTTATCCCATGTTCTACAGAATTATTCCGAGCACGTAACACACAGAGACACACACTGATTTTGTGCCCTTGTTTCCCCCCCAAAAAACACTCCACAGAGATCATGTTAAGTGGCTTAAGATCATGCATCATCATATCAGAAGTGGCTTCTGTGACTGACTTAGTAAGAGGATTAACAACTGTGAAATTCATTTGGATGATATGCAAAATCCCACAGAAGGTGATCGTGCCCAATTCAAATCATTGCCTCTTATTTGATTGTTCAACTTTTCTCTTTAACATATACACATATAATCTCTCAGCTATTATATGCATGTAATTAAAACAGCAAAAAGCTAAAGAACTTGTATTTGCCCTTTGGATCAACACTAGCATTCTTATCAAGGCCCAGCTAACTCAGACTATGTGAAAACTTGGCATTCAGCTTGTCACTCCTTAAAAACAGAATTTCTGCTCACAGAATACTGTTCCTTAGGCAACCAACCAACCACTACAGATGCATTGTGCACTGTTTGAAGGGCCATCCTTACGATGACGTGAATAAAATGATAGGGGTTTTTGGTTTTGGTTTGGTTTGGTGTTTTTTTTTCTTTAAAGCAGGACTTGATTCTCCTTTGCCTCTACCTTCTGTATTTACTTACCCCATGCAGGAAACTGGGGTAACATATGTTAATCGGAGTGGCAGAATTTTACACTTAATTTTCATTGGGGTAAATGTACGAGGTTTAGGTCAGTGAATTATCAGGCACAGTGAATGTGGGCCCCAGTCCTGCACCCCACTGATAACAGTGTTTTGGTATTATTAATCATAGAATCATAGAAACTAGAAGGAACCATGACAGGTCATCAAGTTCAGTCCCCCTCACTCATGGCAGGACCAAGTACCCTCTTAAATTATCCCTGACAGGTGCTTGTCTAACCTGCTCTTAAACACTTCCAGTGCTGGAGATTCCACAACCTGCCTAGGCAACTTATTCCAATGGTTAATCACCATGACAGTTAGGAGTTTTTTTCCTAATGTACAACCAAAACCTCCTTTGCTGTAATTTAAGTCCATTGCTTCTTGTTCTATCATCAGCAGTTAAGGAGAACAGATTTTCTCCCTCCTCTTTGTGACAACCTCTTATATCCCCTCTCAGTCTCCTCTTTTCCAGACTAAACAAACCCTGCTCTTTCAATCTACCCCATAAGTCAAGTGTTCCAGACTGCTAATCATTTGTGTTGCTCTTCTCTGGACTTTCTCCAATTTGTCCTCTTTCCTGAAATGAGGTGCCAAAAACTGGACAATACTCTAGCTGAGGCCTAATCAGGGCTGAGTCGAGTGGAAGAATTACTTCCTGTGTCCTACTTAAATTACTCCTATTAATACATCCCAGAATGGTGTCAGCTTTTTTTGCAACAGAGTTATACTGTTGACTCATATTTAGCTTGTGATCCACTATGACACCCAGATTCCTGTCTGCAATACTCCTTCCTAGGCAGTCATTGCCCATTTTGTATACGTGCAATGGATTGCTCTTTCCTAAATGGCAGTACTTTGCACTTGTCTTTATTGAATTTCCTTCTGTTTACCTCAGACCATTTCATCAGTTTGTTGAAATCATTTTGAATTGTGATCCTATCCTCCAAAGCACTTGCAACCTCTCCCAGCTTGATATCATTGGCAAGGTTTATAAGTGTACTCTCTATGCCACCATCTAAATCACTGATGAAAATATTGAACAAAGCCAGACCCAGAACTGATCCCTGTGGTACTGACCTCAGGAAGAGTGGATGAAAATGATAGAAATTAGTGCTATAGAATGCAGTCATGCAATTTCTCAGCCACATGGACTCCCTACAGAAAATAATCTCACTTTCAAGACCTCAGGGCCACTTACACAAAATGACCTTGATGTAAGTAAAAATCTAGCACTCAGTCTTTATACTCAAGGAGTTTACCAATCTGGGCCCAAGGTATCTCAGATTTCATTACCTATTAACAGGTCCATTCTTCTGGCACAATGTGACCATCTCCTATGCAAGAGGACTGTTTTTTTGGCAAGGCAGTGAGTCTAGTCCAAGACAGCAGGTTTCTGCAGTACCTAAGAACTTCAACAGGCCTTGCTCCAGCACAAAAACCTAATAGCAAGCATCTTTTTCAGGTTTGTCATCATTCATTCATTTTAACTGTTAAAAGAAAAAATAAACTAATCAACCACAGAGAGAATATTAGTATCTCTGCAGATCCATCTCCACACTGAATAATTCTGTCAGTAATTATTACAGGTGACACACCATATTGCCAAACAAAGAAAACAGAGCCAAACCTGCCCCCTAGAAAGTCACAGCACTGATTTAACCAGCTACCAATTTATGTATTAGTCATCAACTCAGAACTCACTGAAGAGCTCCGCTTTCACTCTACATTCCTATGTTGATACATAAGAAATACAATCTACCAATTAGTGATAATAGATCTCATCTACACCAGTTTACCTGTGTGTGTGCAAAAAAGAAACAGGTTACCGATAATGTTTGATCTCCCATTATTTTCTGCAAGTTCCCCACCTTCAAAGGATGGCACAAAGTTGGCTTTTCTCCTACAAAAGCTCACTCAATAAATAAATTAGTCTTTAAAAGTGCCACAGGACTCCTTGTTTGTTTTTGCTGAACTAGACTAACACAGCCATCCCTTTGGCATTTGTCATTACTTTCAAAGTTCTCTTTCCTCTCTCCCAACTCTTCATACAGACTTTAGAACCATTTGGAAAATATAAAAGCCTATACAACTTTTGCCATCTTTTTAATATGCAAAAGCAAGTTTCTTTAAAAAGGCTTTAAGTTTTCTAACTACACACAAAAACTCTGGCCACAGCTCTGCAAAGTGCAAACATGTGTTTACATTCAACCCTATTCAGCAAAACACTTAAGTGGAATGATGATGGTATGTTGAACAAGCCCTTAGCAATAGATATTAAACTACAGCATTTATGCAACAACCAGTGAGCACCAAGCCACCACAAACAGCTTAGCAACAAATATTATTCAGTAGCCTCTACCAATAGTCAATTTACATTTACAATTTTGTAGTTAATTTTAAATAAAGCACTGTGTAACATTCAAGTTGATATTTTCAAAGCATTAGAAGTGGGCATCTTACACTGACACAGAACCTTAAATTGGATACTCATGGTGCCACTGCCACAAGGAGAATATCAAAAGCTGTGTGTATTGACAAAGCCTTGAAACAGACACACACTAACTTTTGCAATTGCTTTAGCTAAAGGCGTATTTGAGTTTAGGCTAATCTGTTCCCTCCTTGGATCAGAAAGATATGAACCTGGAGCCAGTTTAATATAAAGCCATGTATGAACATCCTCATTTCAATTTACAAGTGGTTTATCTCAGTTTGGTTTAACTCTGCTCCTAACTGACTTAAGCTAAACTAAAATAAGCTACTTTTATATCAGAATAAGATTGTCCATACAGATTTTCACTCTTGTTTAATTAAATCAGTTTTAAAACCACATCTTAAATTTTGTCAGTGCAACCTGGGACATATGAAACTCCTAAACTAAACTAAACTAAACTAAACTAAACTAAAACCAAACAAACATGAAATGATTTCACTATGTCAGTTTGCAAACGCATTTCCAGTCCGTGCAGTGTGCTGCAGATGTGGCATAGAAGAGGAATTATGAAGTCGATGGGAGTTATTGGAGCTACTCTGCATAGCGTGAATTACTATCATTGACTGCTGCCAAGTTTCAAAGTGTGGACCAAGCCTTTGTTGAACTGGTGCAAATCTGTGTGTGGACAGGTCCGACTCCAGCAGACATGTTGGTTTACTCTTTAAAAAGAGTGCTCAATGAATGTATATTTGCACTCTGAGCAAAGCTGTATTTGGAATCATTTATTCTCCTTGAATAGGAGGCTGGAATAATTTCATTTTAAACATTTTTTGTTTCATCTTGGTTTCAGATATGGCTGCTACAGATTTGTCAACTGCATCACATTTTCCAAGTTTCCAATGTTCTTGCATTATTCAAAAGATAAAACTCTTTGTGTAATTCATTCTTTCCAGTGAACAGGTAGCTTGCAAGATTATCCAAAACAAGAAGCAGAAGACTGTCCAGATAGCAAGTACAAAAAACCAGGATGGGGGTGGGAGGTAATAGGTACCTGTGTAAGAGAAAGCCTTTAATATCAGGACCATCCCTATAAAATCAGCACATCTAGACACTCAGAGCAGCAGTAGTGTGTGTACAAGCGATTACTTGCTTGATACCACCTCCTGTGCTATCCAGCAGAGATGAAGATACAGTAGTATGCCTTCAGTCACCAGAAGCATAGTAGAACAGCTTTATGACAGGCCTCAGCAAATGTGCTGCATACCTAGGAGCCACACCAAAATTAGAGGCACCTACGTGTACAGCACTGAAGAAGCTCCCCTGCCACCCAAAAGCCACCATGGCCACTTCTTTCAGCAGCAGTGTGGCACAAAGAGGGTCCCTTGCTGCCAAGAAACTGCGACTGCCACTTTCAGCAGCAGTTTGGTGCATGAAAGACACCCTCCGTTGCCGAGTAATGCCACTGCCAGGGCCACAGCCATTCTGAGCTGGTAGCATTCTGCACTCCATTATAAGAAGGCAATGGAGAATTAGGCCTGCTGTCTGAAAATTTACTGAAAATATTTTGCCTTCTATTTCTTCTCTACAATTAAATTAATTGTGATGAATTAGAGTGTAAAGTAGTCCTCTCTGTGTATATTGTTGTTAAATTGCTGTAGAATTAACATCTAGTACTTCAAGCGTTTACTGTGCTTGATGGGTCTGTCACCATAACCTTATTGTGATCTATAACAAACAAGAATGCAAATTAAAACAATTATATTAGTCACTTTTAAACAGCTGCTGACAGGTTTTCCCCACATTTACAAGCATCACTTTTACCATGTTTAAGCACATCCATAAACTCAGGCTAATTAGTTTTATTTAACTCCTCTGCTCAGTTTTCTGTTAGTGCAAACACACACACACACACACACACACACACACAGAGGGACTTTTGAAGGTGGTGGTGGGGGAGAGAATCAATGCATCCTGTGGGCTTGGATTTTTAAAACATTTGGGTGCTTGTCTTCCACAGGGTGAGATTCTGGCCCCATTGGAATTTAAGGGGATCCACAGTTCACCCACTACACTTAATGAGCTTTGCCTTTGGTCCCTTTGAAAAGTGCTGTCCTTAATCTCAGACAAAACATCCAACAACTCCAAGCTCCAGAGTTTCCTCCTACAGCTTGGATCGAGGTAGCCATATACTGAGAAGAGGACAAGGAAATTTTCCCCATCTTGCTGGGCTACCTGGGGTTTATGAATATTGAGAAGTGTGCATCCAGGACTTGATTTTGCATTATTTAAATTAATGCAAACTTCAATGTAGACATGAATAGGTTTTAGGGAACAAGTGGGCAGGAAGTGAGTGAGGCAAAGCACAGCCATGACTTTGGCTTCCATCTCACTCCTCCCAGCACGCTGACCTGCAGTAGACAAGAAGAGGCTGACTGGTTTGGAGAGGAGCAGGGAAGTAAGTGGCGTCCTGAAAAAGCTTATACCAAATACTTTGCTCACTTGGTAATGGAAGAACTGCACCTCCACAGGGTGCCTCCTGGTCTTCTCCAGAGCCACAGGAGAAACCACCACTATGAAATATTAATCCAGCCACAAATTTACGCCCCTTAATATTCTTGGATTTAGAAAAATTGTGGGAACTTTTGAAACTAAGCCTGAATAGTGCATTCACTTTGCATTTTAAAGGACACACACACACACATCGTTCCTGCTTGTTATCAAGTTAGCAGTTACACTTTGTAACCCTCTCTATTTAAATCCCATCCAATTAAGCCACCATAAAGTACAACAAATATTGGAGTAATCCAAAGATGGAGCGGCAGTGACACAGAATGGGGAACAGGTGGCAAATGAATGATTTTGCTGGGGGCTTAACCAGATTTACTTTTCAGGAGGATGGAATACCCTTCAGCCACAGCATAACGAAGATAACAAGGAGTGCAGGGTTTTCAAAAAAGCATTTTTCACTAGAGTATTGCTGTTCCCTCCAAAGCTGATAGGAATTTGTTGGCAATATCCAAGAAGGCCTAATTGCATCCAAGTTATACTGATGAAAATCAGGAATGACACCTTTGAAGTCAATGAAGTTGCCTTGTGATGTTAGCGGGACCAGAATTAGGCTCACAAAATAAACTAATATTAAACTGTCAAATTCTGGGCCTGTGGAAGTTTTGCTATTAACTTCTATAAAACTCAAGTGTGCCCTTTGCCAACTACCCAAATGAAGCAGAGCTGTTACACTCATCCATTCCCAGTCTCATGTGATAATCAATCCTCTTTTCTTCTTGATCATGGCAGAAGGGAATTTGGACAGCCCATTGTTTTGGATGGAATTGGTTGAACACAGGTACGACCATCTTCTGATACTATGCAGGCTTTTTATTCCTCCCTCTGGCTCTTCACCAGTTCTCAACGTCTGCCTTTTGGTAGCTGGTTCCTTTACCGTAGGTAGGAGTCATAGGTCCCCTGGGGGCAAGGATACAGAGACACACATTGAAGCCATTCACAACAGGAGCAATATAGACCCATCCCTTCCCTCCCCTCTACTCAGGCAGATGCTATATTTAATGTCTCAATAGCACTGCAGTTTAAGTGGGTCACACTGTCACTTAAAAAAATCCTACACCTTCATTTTTGCCAGGTCTCTCAAAATAGTTTCCAAGCATCTGCTTTGCTATTCAGGTTCCCATGAAAGCCAGAGATGGGGCTTGATCTTGTACCATTAGAACTTTTGAGTTTTTCCACTGACTTGAACAGGAGCATGCTCAAGCCCCAAGTAATGGACAGCACCAGTTAGTACCTCTAACTAAAGGTGGTTCCTACTCTCCTGTGCAATCAACCAGACAAGGGTCATTCTGGGGTGGTAAGACCTAAGGGAGCTCATGTGTGCATTGCCCCTCCCACCTCCCCCCATGACCTGGTAAGGTTGCAGTGCCCATGGCAGAATATTCATGCACCAAGTGTGAAATGATTTCTCAGAGGCCACGTGTGTGCACTGCTTAAATGCTGACAAGACCACGGCTGCTTATTAAAATACCACCACAGGGAAGACATGTACCTCTTTGGTATAGTTCAGTATATCAGCATGAAGTTTTCAGTCCTTACCCAGCCACAGAGAAGAGCAAGCTAACATGCATCTCTATGACTATGTTCACACACAAAGTGCTTGTTTCGAAACAAGATGTTTTGAAACAAGCCGTTTCAAAATAATGTGTTATTTCAAAACACCTTATTTCAAAAGACAAAAAAGTGTCTTCGAAATAAGGGAAATGAAATAGCATGTCCACAGTGTGGACATGCTATTTCACTTT
>ML681971.1:19017417-19095648 GCA_007922195.1 Podocnemis expansa | reverse complement strand
CAGGGGACACCCCTCAGCACCCTCGCCAGGGTGCTGAGGGTTCCCTGGCCAGGGTGCTGCGGGGGTGGCCCTTCCTCCCAGGGTGCTTAGCACCCTGGGAGGAAGGTCAAATGTTGTTTTGGAACAGTTTGTTCTGAAACAACGTCCCCACGGGGTTGTTTCGAAATGGAAGGAGCTTTAAGCTGTTTCGAAACACGGCTCCCATTTCGAAACAAGGGAGCCCCTTGTTTCGAAATGGGAGTACGTCATGTGGACATGCTGTTTCTTATTTTGAAACAACCTCTGTTGTTTCGAAATAAGAAGCCTGTGTGAACACACCCTATAACTGCCCAAGTGAACATTTAAAAAAATGCAAAAATAAATACACTACCACATGGGCAATTTCTCACAATAAGTCTTCAATGTTTGATAAGGTAAACTCACAACCACTCAGCCTCATATCATCCTTCTCCTGTTAGTTTGCACTGCTGCAGCAAGAGAGACAAGATCTCACAGAGCTGGATGTATGTTCTGTAGGAGATCCTATTTGTATGGTGCACTTAAACAGTCATAAGGCTTGGATCCAGTCTGTGATAAACTTGAGTATTTCTGCATCTACTGCGTACAAGGTGTTCACAGGATCTCTCTCTAATAGGTCGCTTAAACACTAAAGATTACATTCAGGAAATGTAATGTGGTCTTCCATTTTTCAAATAGAAAAAAGGTAGCTCATTTGAATACAGATAGGCTTATCTTTATAAACCATGGTTCAGATATCGAAGAAGAAAGAAATGACTTCAGTTTTGACAGCCAAACAATTGTACTGGTTTAGAAGTTCTTGGAACCTTTCAGAGTGTAATGCCCAACAAGTTGTAATCCCAGCACTTTCCTTCTAAAGTCCACATTGTTCACAGTTATATATCCCAGCTTTGACATCTGTAACTTTTCTTCAAATTAGTGACACCATCAAGCACTGATGAGATCATATTTTTGACATGGGGCAAGATTATGGTAACATTCATGTTATTTTATCCAGTAGGACTTCTACTTCTGTGGGATTAAAGAGAGAAGGAAATCCCATTAAATTGCATTAGAGAAATTGATATTCTGCCTCCAGCAATGTGAATATATTTGATCACTACACAGAGAATGCTGTGAAAAGAAAGGGTATGAAATGAAAATCCAGATGGAAAAAAAGGAGTTTAAGAAACCGTGGAACATAATCCCAGTCACAATGTAGTGCTGATTATAATTCTAGGTCTTGGACATAAGCGAAGAAGACTGAATGAAGTTTTTTGAGGTGATGTTTGGATACATGATTTGAAATTGTTCCTACATTAGTTGAGAATCTGGCCCCATCTAAGTAAGTGGCAGGGACTGAATAATCTATATTTTGCTTATGGTTTGTAAGCATCCAAAATGCATTTTCATATTTCTTTTTTCTTCTTAAGGGTCAGTATAATTTACCACAAAAGAAAAGGCATGATCAGGAATAACTGCAAGTTCTTCTTCGTGAGCTGCTCACATCATTCAGTTACAGGTGTCTACTTGCTGCAGTGCACGGTAGCTTCCAGAGTCTTTAACCTTAGCCTGTCAGGTCAGGGCACAAGGCCAACGCCCCCTCTGCGCTACGACCGCAGCTATATAGGTGACTGTGACCCTGACCCTCCCAGTTCCTTTTTCCACCCTCAGTGATGGTATTGGATTAGCTAAAATGCCTGTCTTTCCTTCACAAGAAATTAAAATGCTGGGCTTTAAACCATGTCTGGTGTGTTCCAAAGCTTTCCCACTCGATGATCCTCATGAGAAATGCCTCGCTTACCTGGGTGAGTCTCACCTTGTGGTGAACTGCTCCATTTGCCAGTCCTTTAAACTCAGGACCTGCAGGGACAGACAGCAGCACTTACGCACTCTTGCCGAGGACTGCATGTCCACCTCTGATACCCCCTGAGCCACTAGTGCTCCACTAGCACCCTGAGCAACTCCTGCACTGGAGTCTCGGCACTGACCCATGGCACAGAATTCAAATCCTGGTCAACTTCCTCTTCGGTACTGCCACGGAACCATTTGCTTCAGTTGCCAAGTTCCCTCTCCAGTGAGCCAGCATCGGGGCTGTCTTTGGCACTGTCGACACCGTGAGCCCCAGCAAAGACACGGGCTCTGTTCCAAGACCTGGCTCTGGTACCGGTCAAGAAGGCCAAGTTGAAGACTACACTGTCTCTGGTACCCAGAGAGCAGTTGATGCAAGGATCAGCACCACCCTCAAATCTGGTACCGTCAAGCCCTCCACCAGCACTGCAAAACAAGGCCAACGACTGCTCTGAGGTTCTCTCCTCTTGGCATCCTTCCCATGAACCCTCGGTACTGTACTCTCAAGGCTCCAGAAGTTGGAGATCCAGCTCATCCTCCTTATCATCTCCGGCCTCTGCCTGTTCCTTTGATTCCCCCAAAACTGCTTCGGGAGCTGGAGAATGGGCGGGTAAGTGTCATCAGAAAGTGCTCCCCGATGCCTGTGCCACAGAGGAAGACGACCCCTTCGGCCCTGGTATGGACACTGCGGCCCAGTTCCTCCTGTACCACTAAGACCTCAGGCAGGGGCCGTTCTTTCCCGCACCATGCCGTGACCAGAAATTCTTTTAACAACTGGTCTCATGAATGGCTAGACATGACAGCTGATGACAGCTCAATTTTGCAGCACAATTCAGCACCGTCACCACCTCAGACTCTGGACTCCTCAAACATTTCTGATGACGAGCCTGATCCCGACTCTACACGGCGCATTAGATCCCGGGACCCTTCATCCTCCTCTCTGGATGAGTACACTTTCCGAAGGCCTGTTGCCTATAAGGACAATTCCCGCGCCCAGCAGGATTTACTCCACCGCATGGCAGAGAATCTGAATATAGAACTTGGGGTGGTCCAGGAGGAAACCAACCCCCTCTTTGACGTGGGGGAAAATGTCCCACCAGCCCAGGTATCTGTTCCTTTCCATGAAGGGATATACAGAATTGCCATTGCATGATGGCAGACCCCATCTTCGACTCCGGCGGCACTGAAAGTGGTGGACAAATATCATGTCCCCCAGGACAAGTTTGTGTTCCTCTTCCAGCACCCTACACCGGGATTGTTGGTGGTCGACTCAGTAAATCAGAAAGAGAGACAGGGCCAGCCAAGCTCCACTTCTAAGAATAAGGAAGGCTAGAAAGCTCGACTTGGTGGGCAGGATGGTTTATGCCACGGCAGCTCTACAGCTGCATATCTCCAATCACCTGGCCCTTATGACAAGATATGCCTTCAACCTCTGGTGAGCCACAGAAGGGTTCTGTGACCTTATTCCCAAAGATCGCCTCAGAGATTTTGAGGCGATGATTGAAGAAGGGGCATTGGTCTCTAAAGATGCCCTCATGGCTACTTGGGACGCATTGAACACAGCCTCGCATACTATGGCCTCCACTGTGGTGATGTGTTGCTCTGCCTCGCTTCAGGGCTCTGGACTGTGTCTGCAGATGCAGCTTATCATTCAACACCTGCCATTTGAGGGCCCTGACCTCTTTGCCGAGTCCACAGATGCCAAGCTACATGGCATGAAGGACTCAAGAGCTACCCTCAGATTGCTGGGAATGTACACCCTGCAATCTAGCTGGCACTCCCTTAAACCCCATCAGCTCTTGCAACAGCAGCTGCAGCAGTTAAAGCAGCAAATCTAGATGCAGAGTTCTCTTCCTCGGTCCTACCAAAACCCCCAATGACAGCTTGGGGGACTTGGATAGGGACAAGACCCACTTAAGCAAGGATGGGAAGTCCCACACCTCACAGTCTAGCAGACATGGGCAGGGTAGTGACTGCTCATCAGGAAAGAAGCAGCGCCTTTGACGGTTACCCTGAGGGCGGCGAACCCACAGCCTCGACCCCAACCTTCACCAGCTGCCTGCACCACTTTGTGCACCACTGGGCCAACATCACAACCAATGAGTGGGTCCTCGAGACGATAGTGGAAGCGTATCAGTCTCGTTCAACTCCTCGGGTCAGAAAACCACCCCCTCACCCAAGCCTTGGGAACCAGGAACTAGATCGCCTGCTTGAGATGAAATGCAAGAAGCTCCTCTCCCTCTGGGCCATAGAAATGGTCCCAAAGCAGGAGCGGGGAAAAGGGTTCTATTTCCAATACTTTCTGGTCCCCAAACTCAGTGGGGATCACAGACCCATTCTAGATCTCAGAGCCTTAAACAAACACATAAGAAAAATAAAGTTCTGTATGGTTTCACTGTCACAGATCATTGCATCTCTGTCTCCCGGAGATTGGTTTGCAGCCCTCGACCTCAAAGATGCTTACTTTTGCATAGCAATACGTCCCTACCACAGAAAGTACCTAAGGTTCATCATGGGGGTAAATCACTTCCAATTTACATCACTCCCCCTCAGGCTCTCTCTGGCCCCCAGGATATTCACAAAGTGCATGGCACTGGTAGCAGCGTTCTTGCGCCGGCAGGGCATAAAGATTTACCCCTAGATGATTGGTTAATGCATGGGGAATCGAGAGCTCAGGTAAAGCTCCATGTCAGAGTGGTAACCCAACTGTTTGGGTACCTGGGCCTCTGCATAAATCAAGAAAAGTCAAAACTCTGCCCATCCCAAAGCATAGAGTTCACAGGAGCTCTCCTAGATGCTCACAAAGGGACAGCCTCTCTGCCTCCTTCAAGATTTTGGTCCATCTGCACCATCATTACGGAGCTGCAGGAGTCTCAGGTGACCACAGCCCATCACTGCCTACAGCTGCTTGGGCACATGGCAGCCTCCACCTCCATGATTTGGACAGCATGACTCAGAATAAGGCCCTTCTAGGTCTGGTTGTCCACAGTGTTCCACCCACAGAGGGACTCCCTATCCAAGGTACTGTCAGGTCCCCAAGATATCCTGGGGACATTACAGATTTGGAGGGACCCCTGGTTTGCCATGGGGGGAATTCCCTTCAAAATGCTAACGCCCACTGTAACACTGATAACCAATGCCTTGAACCTGGGGTGGGGGACCCCATATCTTGGGGAAGCTTTCCACCCAGGGGCTTTGGTCACACAAAGACAGTCTTCTTCACATAAATGTGAAGGACCTGTGGGCCATCAGATTGGCTTGCATGACCTTCCTGTACAGCATACAGGACAGGTTGGTTCAGATTCTAACAGACAATACTGGAGTCATGTTCTACACAAACCAGCAAGGAGGGGTCCACTCCTCAGGTCTTTGCAAGGAAGTGTGCAAACTTTGGAAATTAGCTTTGAAATACAATTTCACCCCAGTGGCTGCACACCTACCAGGAGTGGACAACAGGTTAGCGGACTTGCTCAGCAGAAAGTCCCTAGCGAATCACGAGTGGTCACTACACAACACAGTGTTCTCTCACCTAATACACAAATGGGGTACAACCCAGACTGACTTGTTTGCAACGCGGCAGAACCACAAGTGTCAGTAATTTTGCTCTCTCAGGGGTCAGGAGGAGGGTTCTCTCAACAATGCCTTCCTCATCAGCTGTTCAGGCCCTCTGATGTATGCCTTCCCCCCAGTCCCATTAATATACAGAGTTCTCTTGAAGATCAGGATGGCGGAGCAAACATATTATTAATAGCTCTGGACTGGCCCAGACAACACTGCTTCTCGCTCCTACAGGACCTGTCCGTAGAGACCCCACTCCGTCTGTGGGTGGATCTCTTGACACAGGACTTGGGGCACTTGCGGCACCCGAACCCAGGTTGCCTGCACTTGCCAGCCTGGAGACTCTTTGGCTCAATAAGCAGGAAAGGCTCTGCTCAGACAGGGTTAGGAAGGTCCTAGTCAGTAGCAGAAGACCATCTACCAGGTCCACCTATACAGCCAAATGGAAACAGTTTTCCATTTGGGCTCGGGGTAAAGGAGCAGACCCTGCACTGGCCCCTCTACACCTAATCCTTGACTATCTGCTAGACCTTAAAGACAAAGGCCTCTCTATTTCCATACTGAGAGTCCACCTAGCAGCAATCTCAGTCCTCCATGAAAAGGTTGATGGGGCCCCTGTTTTCTCCCATCCTACTTCGACTAGGTTCCTGAAAGGGTTTGAAAGGCTTTTCCCAAAACCCCATGAACCCATCCCTCCTTGGGACCTTAATGTGGTGCTCCAGGTGCTAACAGAGCCCCCATATGAACCCCTAGACTCATGCACTCTACTGGTCCTCTCTTGGAAGGTGGCCTTCTTAGTAGCAAACACTTCCGCTAGAAGGGTTTCAGAGTTGAAGGCCCTTTCCTCAGAACCCCCTTATACAAGGTTCTTTCCCAACAAAGTGGTCCTGCGACACCACCCCTCCTTCCTTCGTAAGCTGGCTACTCCCTTCCACCTCAGCCAGGAGATTTACTTGCCAGTATTTTATCCAGACACTCAGGTTATGGAGAACCAGAGGAGGTGGCATACCCTGGATGTGAAGAAAGTGCTCCTAACACACATTGAGCGCACGCGTCTGTTCCGCAAAATCTCCCAACTCTTTGTGGTGGTCGCCACATGCAAAAGAGGTCTTCCAGTGTCCTGCCAGTGCATTTCCAAATGGATAGTAAACTGTGTCAAAGACTGCTACAGAAGGTCAAATACGCCCCTTCCTGGGACTGTTAGAGCCCATTCTACCGAGCTCAAGTGTCGTCTACAGCCTTCCTTGCCAAGGTCCCGATTCAAGAGATCTGCAGGGCAGCTACATGGTCATCGGTATATACTTTCATGATGCACTACACTATTGTCGAACAGGCTAAAGAGGATGCTGTGTTGGTCAGAGCCATACTCAGCATGGGCAAATTGTAACTCCTCCCACCATCCTTGGGTATGGCTAGCAGTCACTTGTAACTGAATGATGTGAGCAATGCTCAAAGAACAGGTGGGTTACTTACCAGTAACTGTCCTTCTTTGAGATGGGCTAGTCACATGCATTCAGGCCCCTCCCACCATCCCCACTAACGGAGTTGGTGAAGGTATAGGGGACTGGGAGGGTCAGGGTCATGGTCAGCCAGGGGCATCGCTGGCGTTGGGCATACCAGGGCACGTGCCCTGGTTCCCAACGCCAGTGCCCCGGCTCTCCGGCCCAATTAGGCCGGGGATCCGGGGCCTGATCCCCAGCCGGCCATGGCCATGGCGGCAGCGGCCCCGTCCCTGGCCGGGGATCCGGGGCCCGGCTGGCCACCCAGCAGGCCCCGCCCCTGGCCAGGGATAGGGCCAGGGGGAGGCCGCGCCGCCGCAGGCAGCTAGGCCACGGTGGGGCCGGGCCAGAAGCGGCTGCAGGCAGCCAGGCCCCTGATCTCCAGCCAGGGATCCGGGGCCCGGCTGGCCGCCCATGACGGCCCTGTCCCCCGCCGGGGATCTGGGGCCTGGCCGCCCACGGTCGCTTCTGGCTGGACCGCGCTGCAGCCTAGCTGCACGCAGCAGCGCGGCCTCCCCCTGGCCCTATCCCTGGCCAGGAGGCAAGGCCTTCTGACTGGGGGCAGGGCTGGGCCCATGCCCCGGGTCCCTCCCCACCCCAGCACTGCCTCTGCGGTCACCTGTATAGCCGCAGTTGCGGCGCTGGGGGGCACTGCCGTGTGCCCTGACCTGACAGGCTAAGGCTAAAGACACTTTGAGCTACTGTGCGTTGTGGCACATAGACCCCTGTAACTGAATGCACATGAGGAGCCCATCTTGAAGGACAGTTACTGGTAAGTAACCCACTGATTTCATGTGCATACAGTATTTCCAGATAACTGTTTCTTTCCAACATCCTGATTACTTACGATATACTATATGCTGGCTCAGGGAGTTGTTACAAATTTGCACTGAGATCATTCAAGTCCCAGTTCTGTGAGATGCTAAGTTCTCTTAATTCCAGACATCCTCACCTTGAAGTATCAGGCCCTAATTATGACCATGACTGATGCAGAAGACAAACAGTGGAAGAAATCACTTTAGGATAAAAAGAAAGGTCCAAAGGGAGCACATTGTGTGATATAACTCAAATGAAGAAAGAGCTTTTCAATCCTAAAACACCACAGAAAGTCAAGTGCCAGCAGGGAAACACAACAAGTTGGAGCTGGAAAAGGAAATCAGAGAAAATGCCTTCCAGATAGCACTGTTTAAGCAGATTTACTAGTTGTCTCATGTCTAGTTCCAAGCAATCCAGCTCATGCAAGAATAATGAGAGATGCGACATCTAAATTCTTAGCATGAACTCGTCACCATGGTACTGGATCCCCTTAACAAGGATACAAAAATCTTCTTATCTTCTCTGCATCTCTTTCACCAGGATTCCATCCAGGTAGAATATTTCAGTATAAATTAATAAAATAAAAACAAAACTTATACACCACACAAAGCCCAAAGACAAAAATCCTGAGACATTTGAATATGCTCAAGTTTTAATTCACCCCGTCCCCCATTAAAAAACCCTGGCAATATCCTTTATAATGAATAATTTCACAGAATTTCTAGAGGGGTAGCCATGTTAGTCTGTTGTACAGTAAAAACAATGAGAGTCCTGTGGCCCCTTAAAGACCAACAGATTTCTTGGACATAAGGGTTTGTGGCCTCCAAACCATTTGACGAAGTTGGCTGGAGCCCACAAAAACTTATGCCCAAAGAAATCTGTTAGTCTTTAAGTTGCCACAGGACTTTCATTTTCATTTTCACAGAATTGTTTCCATTCTGCTCTAACAATAACAGATGAAAGAAATCATTCTCATTTTTTTCTAGACAAAGAGGTAGACTGGGGGATTATCGACATGCACAGTCAGTGCACAGCCCTCGTGGGCTTAAAGCTACCTCACACTACTCTGCCACAGCGTCCATGTTTACCCTAGTGCTATGCAACAGAAATTCCTCAGTGCCCTTTTATCTACTCATGTTTGGAAGATAAAAGGTTACTATGCAAATGTAACTACGCAGCAGTTGAGGCAGAGTGTGACAAGGTAGCATGGGGCAGATTTACGCCCCAGGTTGCTGGGAAAAGAGTGTATGAATAGAAAAGCCCCATCTGAACACAAATGACCATGTTTAGTCTTACTTCTGGATCCTACAGTCTTGGCAGATTCATGTAAAACCATGAGGGACTCCAGTGGAACTCCATGATCAAGGTATCTCTGTGGTCTCACTCATTCCAGCTGCTGAGCTCCCTCAACTCCTTTTGGTGAGAGTTTTCCAAAGAGTTCGGTACAATCAGTTGGATGGGGCAGACTCTAAAGAGATCAGTACCTATTTCAACACTGTGTAAACGGCATGGTTTCCGAAAGAGCTCAGCACCTTGGGTGAACTATTTCTTAAAAATCTACCTGTATGTGTCAGAATTGAAGCTACTGAGAGCTTCTGAAAAAATCAGTTCCTTATTTAGGAACCCAGTGGGAGCTGAGCCATTTTAGAATGTTGGACCTAATTTTGAGCTCTTGAAATTTGATCTATACCCAGCAAGAGAATGCAGCACCCTTCCTGCTCAAGCCATGGAATCAGCTATTTTAACCAGTTTTTCTACCTTACGTTTTGCATTTCATTAAAACTTTCCAAGTTCTTATGAGAGCAGTGAACATAAAATTCCACAAATTTGCTTCACCTGCACTACTTAACAAAGTTATTCCACTGCCTAATGATGCTATGTAAGCAAGACTTAGGGTTGGCTGAGGAGGAATAAAAAGCCCATCAGGGTCATATAACAGCAGAAATATGGTTTAGTAATCAAATCAAAATACATGGGCATAATGAATTGGGCTGGTTTTTATCCATCTCCATCATCATATTCCAGTTGTGTTTAACACGCTCATCATATTTTGATTCTTAGCCTTATAGGAATACCACCCCCCACACACACACACAAAGGGCAACCAAATCCTGCACAAGCCAATATTAAAAGAAAAACTCTCATGTGTTCTCCTCCCACCATGCCCCTCACCCAAAAAAATTACTGTTCACTACTAAACATCTAGGTTACCCTTGCAACATGGCAGAACTGAGACAATGTTAATGCGCTGTACCTACAAGCCAGGAGGAGAGTTAACCAGTTCAGGAAGGATCAGTGCAACACCAAAGTTTTGATTCAGCATCACAATGGATAGATTAAACAGAAACTTCAGCAACATCCCAGAATGATGCTGTTCCTGTGTCCCATTCAGGCTGCAGTTCCCAGAAGCTTTTCCCTCACCTGTTTCAGCCAGTGACTCAGTCCCAGGGACACCCACTGGATTAGCGATAGCTGACGCCGGAACCATCTCCCCCTTGGACAGGAAAGCATGTGAGAGACAGTGCTAGAGGAGCTGACTCAGGTACGCAGGTTTGGATCCACAAAGACTCTTAGAGGTTGCAGTGATCAACATTTAGGTACCACACCACACTGAGGAATCCACAGCCCAAATCACCTCTGCTGGCCAGTAGAAAATGTGGCTTAAGTCCCACCTTTCTCAGGGAGTTGAGCATCTTTGTCCAGCCTATTTCTGCTTGGGATTCTCCACTGTGAATCTTTGCCTAGATTTAGGCACCTAACCTGTTTCCCTCCCCTCAAGGCACAACAGAGGAGCCTTCCTTTATAATATCAGTCCACAGATTAGTGCACTCCACTGGAATGTAGGAGACCCAGTTCAATTCCTCCCTTTACCAGGTACACAGAAGTGTTTGGCACTTGTGTTTCCCACCTCTTAGGAAAGCGCCAGACCCACTGGGCCACACAGAATAACTCTTACTCCCCTCTGACCCACTGCATATTTCATTTTTTACACACAGTGGAACAACATCAACCAGGGCATTTGAAAGAATTGCCCTCCTTCCTCCAACCCCTCAGCCCCTTCTACACCCAAGACTATCCCACAGTTGTGTGACTTACCATTGGTGCTAAGAGATGGGAAACCCATGTTCAAACACCTTCTCCGTAACCAGGGGATGTCAATTATGGATCTCTCTGAGGTGGGAGGTGTTCAGATACCATGGTGATGCAAGCAGCATAAGACCCTGAGACTAGAAAGACAGACGAGGCATGTTTTTACAAATTGGCATAGCTTGGTCGCACCAGCAGCAATTTTGGCCCCTGGTATTTATTAAAAATGACAGATGAACAACCTATACATAGCAGCTGTCAGTTCCAAAGGAGCACAAGGAAATTAGGCACCAAATTCCCTTAGGCATCTTTGAAAAAAAAATATCCCAGCCAGCATTACTGTTTTAAGCAGAAAAACTAGACTGTTAAAATGATAAAAAAGCTTCCCTCAGCACCACCCAGTGAAAGTAGTTTGCTATTAAAATCTTTGCAAATAGAATTAGCCATTAAAAGCATGTAATTTCTTCACTACTTGTGCATAAAACTGGGAGGCAGGCTTTTCCAATCCACTGCATCTCTGCCATTAGCCTGCTGTTTTTACACAGTACCTCCACAGGCCAACTGATTCAGTCTGTGCATTCCCCTGCCCAGCTCTTTGCAGCTATGCAGTAATTGCAGAGCTGGGAATGAAAATTTACACAACATGCTATGATTGGTACAGCTAGATTAATGCCACAAGATGTGGGCAGAGCACACATACCACATGCATGTAATTGTTTATTAAAAAAAGATAATCCACCTTTTAAAAGTAAAATCTCATTATTTTAGTTGCTGATAAAAAGGGTGTGTGAAGTAAATGAGATCATTCATCCAGAGTCTGTAGTTAAATTCAATTCTTAGCTTTGCCAAAAAGCATATGGAAA
This sequence comes from Podocnemis expansa, assembly GCA_007922195.1. NCBI lineage: Eukaryota > Metazoa > Chordata > Testudines > Podocnemididae > Podocnemis > Podocnemis expansa. The sequence continues at coordinate 19,083,977 of ML681971.1, read as the reverse complement.
CATTTTCTTCATTTTTCTAGTTAGTTTCATGCAAACGCTAACACACACACACACACACACACACACACACACACACACACACACACAGAGCATCAATCAGCATAATCCTAACTGAGGAAAACATGGCACACACAAGGAGCAAGGCTATAACTGTCCAGCACAGATTTCTGTGTTTGTTTCTGCTTCCATTGCATCTGTGAAATGAGCTCATTAACACATTCACATTCTGAAATAACTGCAAGGATTTCATCAGCAGATAAACATTATACTGGAATCAAAACCCAACATCCTTCAAATATTACAGCATCATCTGTTGGAAAATGCCTCACTCATTGATCATAGAAGTTCTTATGTTGCCTCCAATAAGAGTGATGAAGTTATGTATAGGTTCTTCTAACTCTACATGTGTTTCAACAGTATCTGGGGAATTGTAACCCTGAAGGAACTAATCTGGGGAGGGGGATCCTTCCTCTCTCTCTCGGGGGAAAAAGTAACATTGGTAGATGTAATGTCTGAGTATTCATTAACCAGAAGAGTGGGGGCAATTCTTGAACAACAGATTCTATGCCAGACATTGCATTAGTCTCAGAGGACCTGTTACAGACATTTTTAATCAGTATTGTGTAAGTCATAAGACCTTTTGGAGCATCTTTCTTCACTAGCACTGCTAAAAAAATGAAATGATGGAAGATAATTGAGTGAGTAAATGTATTATTTCATTATTTTTCAAAGCTAAAGTTAAGTTTGTGGGCTATAATTCAGATCTATGCCACAAGTACTACAGCAGCAAGTGAGAACACAAATGTTTTTTTGAAGTGAATGATAGAACCCCAAGGCAAGGTGCAATCATAGTTATTGGAGACTTCAATGCAACATTTGGCACTGAGGCATATAACAGAAGATCCCCAGGACAATATGGACAGCGGCTGTGACTCTTACTTAGAGCATTTTTCATCACATATTGAGATCATAATTCTCAGAGCTTCTCACACTGACATCGAGTACGTTACATATAAAAATTAGTGATCAGGGACACCTGGTGCAGACAATCTGACTAAGAAAGATCTATGGATTGCTGTAGGCCAGTGATACCCAGCTCAGTCTCTCCCACAGCAAACCTTGATACCTCTGATTATTTTGAGGCACACCAACATAGCCTCTGAATGAATTCATGAATGTTCATGAGCTAATACAGAAGTGAGTAGTTTTTCAAAAAATTCCACGGCATGCTTGCTCAGGCCTGAGGGCACACTGATGTGCCCTGGCACACTGGTTGGGAAAACCACTGATGTAGACGTTTGTGGAATTTGATGAATTTACATACTAACCAAGATAGATTAACTTACTTTCCCTAATTTCAACTCCCCTCAAACTGTGAAAAATTCAGTCTTGTTTAGGGAAGTTTGTTAAAAAAATGAAAGGGAGAGAAAAATATCTGGTGAAAAATTAAGCAGACAGAAAGAAAGAGGATCTTTAATGGAAAAAATAGTGTCCCAAAATGTTAAGAGTGACTGTAGGAGCCTCTCATTTGGACACTGTAAGGGCCTCATTTTCAACAGGCCTATGCTCTAACACCAGTGAAAATGATGATCCATTTGAAGGTATCTCAGTTTGAGCACTCCCCCAAAAATCTAGACCCTACAAAATTACTAACTTCTTGTGGAAATTTAAGGCAGCTCACCAAGAACAGAATGTGAATCAAATTTTCACTAAAGATGTCCATATTCATCCAGTCTCAGTAAGTTTTGGCTTTGTTGCTGACCATAATATGCCAATAGTTCCCTGTCCTCCATGAATTAAAGCTCTCTAATACCTTTTCCATAAAACTTCATTGTTAAAGAGGTCTCAGTTTCAGACTAAGGAAGGAGCTAGCCAAAGAGCCAAATATGTAGATAGTCTTACAAGATAATAGTTGTTTTAGTATCCCCACTGCTGAGAGGTTAGAGAATTGCAAGGGACACTCAAGAAAGTAAAGTACAGCCCAGAGCAGACTAGAAAACAAAAGGTTAAGGTCTGATTTATATCATTAATTAACTGTATTTTCCACAGTTTCCTAACATGCACAAATGCCAAGTGGAATAAGTTAGTAATTCTGCTATGATATATTTACAGACTGTGAAAGAGAAACTCACAACTCAAGAAAACCAAAATATCAAAGTATCACTGTACTTAATTCTGGAACTGGGAAAACAGCTGAACACAGCAGAAGAAACTTGTCAAGTAGGTGCAAGCTTCTCCTAAACCAAGGCAGGGTGAGGACAGTAGGTGTGTATCAGATCATCAGCTTTTTAAAAAGCTTTGAAGGTCCAGAATTCATATTTTCATTAGTCCACATATGAACATAAACTTGATAGTCTTCCCCTAATATCCTGGGAACTTTGGCGGGGAAAACATACAGCAGAAGAACGGATTGCCTGAAATTCCACCTTGAAAATAGTGGTCAGGGTCATTCTGAACAATACTGCTTTTGCAGTGGTGAAGCATGCTTGAACTAAGTATAACAGGCATGTAGATTTCACTCCCAATGATGTCCAGATCAGATGTGCTTAGTTTTCACAAGCCACCATCCCTGCAAGATCTTCCTGGGACCAATAGGTCAGAAGAATTCCTCTTTTCTTCCTCCATGGTTTCCCGATGAAGTATAGATTGGACAGAACTTCAAGCTGATTTTAAAATTGGGATTATATGAGCCCCATCCAGATTTCTGGATTAAACTGGCCTTTTTCGGATTAAACAGTTTCACCTCAGTTAAATTACAAAGGCTGTATTCACACACAGATGGTTATTTCGAAAGAAGTTGTGTTGAAACAACTTGTTTCGAAATAATGCCTTATTTTGAAATAACTTATTTTGAATTAACAAATAGTTATTTCGAAATAAGGAAAAAGGCGGGAAACAAAATAGCAGGTTCACACTGTGAACCTGCTATTTTGCTTCCTCAGGGGGCTGCGGGCACTGGCGGGGTTCAGCGCAGCCCAGTGCTGAACCCGGCCGGTGCCTGCAAAGGGGCTCTGCAGGCACCAGCGGGGTTCAGCGCTGGGCTGTGCTGCAGCCCACCGGTGCCTGCAGGCCCCCTTTGCAGGTGCTGGCCAGGGGACACCCCTCAGCACCCTGGCCAGGGTGCTGAGTGTTCCCTGGCCAGGGTGCTAAGGGGGCAGCCCTTGACCTGTTGTTCCGAAACAACATGTTCACATGAGTTGTTTTGAAACAAGGGTTTTGAAACAAGGTTGTTTCGCCCCCAAATGGGGTTTAACTTGTTTCAAAACAACGCCCTTGTTTTGAAACAACGGGTTCCCATTGTTTCGAAACAACGGTGCGTTGTGTGAACATGTTTTTTTTTTTTGTTTCAAGACAACGAGGTTGTTCCAAAACAAAAGTGCTGTGTGAATACAGCCTTAAGGCTCTAAAATTAGAAGAAGGCAGCTGATATGTCATGGCTGTGATCACTTTTCCCTCCCTCCTCTTCTCCATACATTACTTGAAAGGAGTTGCTCCTCATGTTTGCCCTCATTCAGTGAAGCATTTAAGATGTGCTCACATTCTTTACCTGTGTAGCAATGCAAATCAAGCCTGCTGCCTGAGTGTTCATTTATTGCAATAAAAACTGGGCCTTTTGCCTATACGTTTACATAACTTTGCTTCAGTCCTCATTGACCCCTGGCTCTATGCAAGGTTGTAATGTCACACACTAAGTTTTCAAAGGAAAAAGTAGTTTAAACAAAGGATTGAAATAAAATGAGTGAGGAAAAAACATTCATTTTATCAGATCAGGACTGTGCCAATAGCAACTTGCTATATTTCCATAGATCTACTACATGTTTATGGAGGTAATGCTTAAGTGTAAATGTTGCACTGCTTTTAGAAAACAATCACTGCAAGTCTTTAAATTTCATAATCTGTTATGCAGTTCAGCTCCCTCCAGTCCAGAAGAGTCCAGACAAAGGCAGAGTCATACCAAGAAAACAAGAGCAATATTTTTCCTTCATTACCTATTGTTGTAAATGGGTGACCTTTCTAAAAGTGAAGGATAATTTGATTCTCTTCTTTCACTGTTTGCTTGCATTTTCTGAAATTAGCTTACACAATATTAACAATGCAAGATTCTCCCCCTCCCCAGAAAAAACGTTACCTAGCAAGTTTAATGTATTAAATATGTACATTTTTAAAAGGGAAAGAGAAACAAAATCAGTTATTTGTTGTTCTAAGAAGCAACTGCAAGGAGAACCACAAACAGACAAATGTTTTTCCTTCTTCTAGACAGCAAGTCCTGAAGCAATAAAGAGGAGAAACACTTCCATTAATTTCACCTTGGCAAGATCAATACTAGTGACACCAACTAAAGCAGATCCTTTTCTCTTAAGATCCAATCAAAAGCAGTCACTGGAAACAAAGCTGTAAGAACATTTAAACCCCGTTAAATTGTAATTATTTTCTTTTATTGGAATCAAGAGATAACTGGTATCAGGATGCAACTGGACAGCAACTTCTGTCATGACAAAGACCCTAGTTTGGAAAGGTTTATTGATTCTGTGAAGTGTTGATACTGTATTTTGCCCCTGAGAGTCATCTTGTGGGGCCCTCTTTCTGCTTACTCAGGGAAACAGAAATTGGCAGGCATAAGCCCCGGCTTCCCAGGACACTGACCAAATCTTTAGCCCATTGACTACTAAGAAACAAACAATTTCTTTTACATTTTCTTGGAAGCCAAAATAATAAAAGTTATTTACCTTCTCTCATTTTCCATGGTGCAGTCTAGACCAGTGATAGGTTGTCTCAATACCTGCCCTGCAACCTTGGGGGCCTTACAAGGCTTTGTCTCTCTAGCTGTCAGCATCAGCTATTCACAACATGAAGATCTTACCCTGAGAGTCTGTGTGTAAGCTACAGCTTTGGTCCAGAAACACTGACTCCAGCCACCTAGCTTTGGTCTGGATAAATTAAGTTCTATAAGTCAATTGGGTGCACAAGATGTCAATGAGCATTGCACTAGGTGCTGCACAAAACCAAAACCAAAACCAAAAGGCAGGCCCTGGCGAAGAGACAGTGTGTTCTGTGCAGACACAACCATACATAATCTTTTTAATGACACGCCAAGGCTGTTGTGAACCACTTGTTCAATTTTAAAATCAATAATTAGGAACTTGAAAGGTGCTATAGAAAAGCTGTTAGCATAGGGTCAAATTTGCTGCTGGTGTCAGCAGGCTTTCTGTGATGCAAGAGGCCACTGAGGAACTGTGCTCCTTTGCATCTGGAGAGGATTTGTCCTTCTGTTCTCTGCGCTGTGCAGTATTCTCTCCCCTTCTCTCAATCTGCTCTCTGTTTTTGTCCATTGCCTATTAACTCAGGGCTACGTTTTTTGGTCATCTGCACATAGGAAAATGTGCACACACTACATCAGCTTAATATACAAAGTGACAAAAAGACCTTTCCCCTTTAATTGATGATGGAAGTCTTTCATAATCAAGGGAAAGGCACTTGTGTATATCCAACCCAACCCCCTTTGTCATGCTTATTACATTAATTGCAACTGATAAAGGGGGTGGTGTACAAGATGATTTCACCAGCCCTTATAATGCCTGTTGCTCAAATGAGAGCTGATCAACTTTGAGAACACTTTCCCTTTAATGTGACTAGTGATATTTTGTTAAAGACAGCCATCCACTAGTTAATGCGCTTCATCTTTCAAAAGTGAGAAAATACTTGTAATTAATTTCATTATGGTAATCATGCAGGTGTCTCATGTGCTTTGTAAGATGCATTTTGATTTTCAAGATACAGCCTCCCAAGAGGGAAAAGATAATTCCCTCAATAGTAAAAAGACAATGAATTAGAGATATTTGTTAACTAATATTGCACTGATGAGGTAGCAGGGTGTGCTTTTAGCAGGCATTAATTTTGCTAGAACAGCATTACAGAGGCTCATGGAGGAAGGGTAAGTTACATCATGGAAAAAGTGGGAGTAGATGTCTCAACCGAAAGGTTCTCCTGCACTGGCTGAGCATCGTGGCCACTTGTTGCCAGATCCCCAGCATCACCTGCTTCTGGCAACAGAAGCAGGGCCTTCCAAGTTCTATTCTCTTTACAAGCTAAGGAGTGGCACAATCCAGCTCCAGAGTCCTCCAAGCTTCGCCCTAGAGTACCCAGCACTCCTGAGCCACTGGACATGCTCAAATCCCCAGCTCCTCGGCTCCCAAAGGAACAGTAGATCTTAAAGCACAACTCCATTTAAAAACACCTCTAAGAGCTGTGTGTTAACAATAAACAAGAAGCTACTTAAACAAAGACCAGTGATTTGAGAATCAGTAAGTAGAATGACTAGAAACAAAATTACCTATAAAACATCATAACCTTTTGCAGTTTAAGCTTAACTAACAAGATGGTCTATACCAGGGGTCTCAAACTCAAATCACCATGAGGGCTGCATGAGGGCTATTACGTTAGCCTGAGGGCCGCACCACTGAAATCTTTTCATACAACATTACCAGTATTTGCAATAATAGTGTCATTGCGGGTTGCGAGAAATAGCTTTGGGCTGCATGTGGCCCTTGGGCCGCATGTTTGAGACCCCTGGTCTATACTGAGCAAAAGCTCACCTCATACCTTTCAATGTATTGCAGTTATGCTGACCTATGATCTTTCAGTCATAAGGCAATCTGTCCTGTTCTCTTGCCTTATCAATGTAAAGGTGCAAATTGTGTCTGTCACTATTGTCAGTCAAATAGAAACAAAACAAAACAAAACAAAACCATCATCTTTACTTGTGAATGAGATAATACCCATTGCTTGTGTTTTCCTGTCTAGAATCAACCCTGAAGACTCTACAGTCACTTGATTAGAATTTTGCTCAGACAGTACATAGAAATTTATTGTACAGGAACACAAAACTGAATTTACAAGTAGCCAGCCTGAAACATCTGTTGCCTGCAGCACTGGGGGGGACGGGGGGAGGTGCAGAGAACAACCTGTTTCTCACCTTTTGGTGACCAGCCCCAAGTTAAACCATAACAACTTGTCTATATGGATAATGTTTAAGGAGGGGGAAAAAAACACAAACACAGAAACAACACAAGCAGGGCCAGTCCTATGGCACCTTATAGACTAACATATTTCTTCGAGCATAAGCTTTCATCAGATAGCTTGAAACCCATGAAAGCTTACGCTCGAAGAAATCTGTTAGTCTATGAGGTGCCACAGGACTCTCGCTGCTTTTGCTATATACAGACTAACACAGCTACCCCTCTGGAAATTACAGACAACACACATTTCCCAATAATTATGATGATTAGTGTTTCACAGACTTTCAGTCAAGGCCTTACATGACACTTTCAAGGGGTATGTAAATAGCAGACTCAGAGGACCTGTTTAACCCTTATCTACCCATGTTTTTTGCCAGTGGGAACCAGGTGGTCTCCAGGCAACAAATCCTGAAGCAACCAATAAAAACCCCTTGATTTTATAAAAATATTTCTGATCATAAAAACAGGAATCTACCCCAACCACCAGCCATGGGTGGACAGCAAAAGTTCTCAAAGAGAATGTTTTTCTACATTTTGCAGGAAGGGTCATCAGGCGGCACATCTGGACAGTGGTGTAAAAATGTTAGTTTCGCTACCTTTGTGATCACCAAGAAAGTCCAAAAACAGGATCCCATTGTGTTAGAGAGGTCATAAGCAGGCATCCCATCAGCCTACAGAGGAGCAAGCTTGAGCCCTCCTAGATTTATACAGACTTGCAAGGCTTGCACCATCTGGAGGGAAGAAGCATAAAAAGGAAATGCTAGTCACAGGAAAGAGTAATAATTGGGTAACACTGTTGTGCTTCAGAGACCACCAATTTCAGGGACAAATCAGCAAACAGGGAGAAAGTCACCAACCTATCCTCCCCAAGACTGCCAGGACCAGGCATTACCAAAACATGGGAGAAACATCTAACCCTGATCAGGGCATTTAAAAAGCCAACAGACAACCCAGGTGGGTGACAGAAAACTGAGTGCCTTCTTCCCCCTTCTTTATTTTATTCCTCCCTGCCCTAACAGAGGAGGGAAAGAATGCTCTTCCGAGACACAGACACTTGTATATCCCGAGCAAAGGCAAGGATTCACGGGCCAAGAGGGAAACAATATAAGAACTGTTACGTGGGCCCCATATTCTCATACACTGTCTTCTTTGGGCCGCCTTATCAGTTCTCATTTATGAAGAAAGCAAGCAGGTCAGGAAGGTTTGGAGGGCTCTTTTCAACTTCTTTGTCAAAACAAATGAACCCACCACTTTGCAAAGTTGCGCCTGAAGAGGGAAGAAGAAAAGTAAAATGGACTTCCAGTTAAGGAATGCTGATGATTAATGAGCGGTAAGAGAAAATAAGTGGACTATAAAATGGTGGAATTATGCTATGTTAGTTGCTTTAGTTTCTGAATTAAGTAGTCTGTTTTCAATTGTCACTTGCAATGACTGATGACTTCTAGTAGTCCCATAAGGTAACCAGTAGCCAAATTATTGCTCCTTTATGTTTCCATAATAGCCAGTCTCGTTAAACAAAGACCTCAGATCACGGGCAGCTCATCAACGAGTTTAATGGTATATTAAATTATGCTGAATTACACCAGAATTTGCATGCATTTGCATTTTATATTCATATTAATACCAGATGAGTTCATTATGATTCATGTACCAATAATGAACACTAAAGGAATAGGTAATGATCATTATGTTACAAATGTGCCATAATCCTGTCTCGTTGCAGTTTCAGGCCTCCCCCCCCCTTTTTTGGGAAACAAAGAAAAAAGGAAGAATTGGTTACTATTTCTCTAAGAATTGTAATGATGTTCTGCTATTATTGATGCATTGGCTCAGACCTCTCTAGCAGAGGTTTACTAGCTACTGGCTGATAATGTAAAACCTTTATCAGTGTACTGTGTACATTACACCTTCCTGGGACTCAAAATTACTGGACAATCAGTCAAGGCAATTTTTTCCTCTTTTTCTACATCATTTGACCATTTTTCTTTTTGTTCTTAGCACATTAGAAGAGTGTTATTCTGATAAAGGTTGAATGGGGTCTTTGACATGCTCTTCTTGCTATTTTCAGTTCCAGATTTTAAGCCTATAGTAAGCTTTATTGGTACCCAACAAAATTCTTGTTGATACTTTGAATTTGACTGCTTGGGCTGTTAATTGTCAGTACATTTTAGATCATGCATTAATGTTCTGGGCACTCCTTAAGTATCAGTACAGCAAGAATTAAAAAAAAAAATAGATAATTCGTGGTAAAATCCACTGTTCATTAGTTTTTAATTAAAAAAAAGGTACAGGGAAAAGAGCCATGAACCCATTATGATTTGCAAACATGCATGAAAATCCAAGTAATTTCTGCAATAGTCTAGGCTTTTATGAAAGTCCTACAGTTTTTAATAGAGTAAGAGACTTTTTCAGTAGTAGTTCTTTTTTGTAAAGATGCTGTGCCAAAAGATGCATTTCTATAGGTTTATAGAATATGGGGGGTGGTAGCCACAGAAAAGTTCTTAGTTTTTATCCTATTGACTTGATCCTTACGAGATTCTACAGGATTTTCAGTCGGGGGCGGGGTGGTGAAATCCAGGCTCTATTGGGGTCTTGATGTGCTAGGCTTTCACTGTAGGAAGCTTCACAGTGTGGTGGTCCATTTATGAATGGGTTATTTTTAAACACCCAATCAGCTCTCAACTACAGGAATAGTCCCTAAGGGACAGGTTCAAATGTATTTACTCATCCTGGATATCCTCTTACTCAACCTAGAGTCCCACTGGGTGTCACAGGGGCTCTCTGAGGAATACAATTCAACATAATTAAGTGGATCAGCTTCTGGTTTAAGGTAATCACTGTCCTTGGGTCAGCAGTAATGCCTTGCTCAGTGACGACCACAATTAACAAGCCTATCTGCATATCATTAGTTAAAATTCTATTCTAGATGCACACATGCACATGCAGTACAGACACACATCTAAACACCCAGAAGAAAAGAAGCCACCTCACTAACTCTCCCTGGCAAGCCAAACAAGTAATGGAGCAGAAAGACAGAAAACAATTGTCATTTAGCAAGACATCAGAACTGATTTCTCAGCAGGTGACAAAGGAAGCCAATCCTGAAAAATCTGTTTTCCTCCCCCAGAAACATTCTAGCTTGCTTATTATTAGCTTATTCTAAAACACTTTTTTAGTTCAATTATGTCAGTTCAGAACTAAAGACATCTTTCCAAGTCATTTTCCTAACTGCTGACATCCCTAATTACATGGATCTTAATTTTCTATAGATAGGAGCGCTGACTAATATCAAAGATAAAATATTAATGATGCTGAACTTTAAAATTAAGGCATGTTTCTGTCAAAATTTTTCTTTGAAAAACCTTCATAGTTCCAGCAGAACCCCTATTTCCTGGTGGTGTATGAAGTGTTGCCACGTACCTGTCAAGATTTACCTGAGGGAAAAAGCTTGGAAGCAAGTTCTAATACATTGTTTTACAATGGATGAACTAAATTACTTGGTTGCAAGCCAATTATCACCAAGTGCTTGCTACTTATGTTGAGATGCATAAAACGAGCCAGGACTGAGGAGAAGCTGAGCAATTTGACTATTTGCAACTCATTTACAGTGGTTTAGCTTCCCTCAGGATTTGACCCACTGAAATCATGGCAAAATTCTCATGGATCTTTTTCAGCCAGACTTTCACCCCATATGTTCATGAGGTGGGAAATTACAGCACCTAAGCTCTGGCACATGCTGAACAGGAAAAAATCCTCTGTAGTAAGATCTATTTTGAAACTTCTGACTCAGAATCCATCAGAAAGAGGAGACAACGTTTTGCTACTAGACCTAATGCAATGGGATCTCCTGAGGAGCAGTATGGGACAAAGTGGAGAGGATGGAAGAACTTATATCGCAATGAGAAGTGACAGTCTTTTGGGGAAATTGATGGAAACAAATAGTGAGCCACTGAAAAGAAAGATCCGCAGCTCAGTGGTGGAAAGTACATGGCTTTCCAGTGGAGCTGAATAATCATATAATGGTGTAATTAATAAGGATTACTTACAGGAATTACTATGGAATTGAGCATGCATCCACTGAAGTAAGGAATAGTTTTAACACTTACTTCAAAGAGGGAAGGATCAGACTTATTTTACTGCTCAAAATGAGTGCAGAGGACTCAATTCTGACCTTACTACAACAGTTTTAGAAGGTGTAAATACATTGATTTCCTGTCTTTCATAAGATGAGTGAGAAAACTCAGGCCCAAGATTATAGTTGTCCCCAAGGCCAAAAATTCACTTTCAAGAAAGAAGTCCTAAAAAAAAAAAGCATTTAATATTGGCCAAGTTCTACAATTAACCTAATGTGCAGTCCCAGTGGGTGAAAGATACTAGATTGACAAGACTGATAACTGAAGCCATCTTTCAAATCTTTTTTTCCTGCAAGATGTTTTCCACAAGCACATAATTAATGTAGGATTTAAGAGAAAATGAGAGGTTTTTTACTTGCATAAAATGTGAGCTAATGATGGAATCAAACAGAATTATTTCTTCTCATCTGCCTTAGTGATTCCTCTGGACATTTCATTATCTTTCTTTAAATCCAGTCAACCCCGATAAAGACTCAATCATTATTTCAACACAGAGCAAACTTTGAAGCCAATGAATTTGCTCCTGAGTGGTTGGGTGAAGAAAGGTTGAGGGACTGGTCCCTATGTTTGGCACATGGTTGGTGGGCTGGGAAGAGGACTGCCATAGACCTAGCGGATTAGTGGCTCTTGGCCACTCACAGAACTGCTGAGAGCTGTACAGAAACAAAATTCCTGGGTGTGTCTGAAAGAAGGCCAGCTATTTCACTGCCTTAGCCCCTCTCTGGGCACATTCTTCAGATGCAGATTGTATGACACTTCCTCTTGAGCTCTGCAGCCACACGATTCACTGCCCAGGCCTTGAAATCAGTGTTGACCCCTGCTGTAGTTTAAACCCATTCCCGGAACTCTACCCTAATGTGTGAACCCCTTTTTTTCTCTCTTTCAAAGGGCAGGGGACAGCTATAATACTTAAAACATGGTAGCAGGCTTTGCATAAGTACTGTATACAGAGGTGGCCTTAGGCTATCTGGGGCCCTAGGTGAAGGCCTATTGCAGGGCCCCAATAGACTCCCAACCACTGGCTGTGGCCCTTCCCTGCGGCACCAGCTCCCTGTGACTGCTCCCACCCACAGCCCTGGCCCAATGCCAGGGCGCCCACCCCTTCCTTTGTAGCCGTCCCCCAGCCACGGCCCCTGCTCTGCCCCCACCCCAGTGGCTCTGTCCCAGACTATCTGTGCCTGCCACAGCTCAGAAGAATCTTGCTGCCGACCAAAGCAGAGACTGCTTTGGGGGAAGGCAAAGCAGGCGACTGCCACGGCTATCCACTAAGTTGGGGATGGGGCCCCTCACCGCTTGGGGCCCTAGGTGGGTGCCTGCTTTGCCTACCCCAAAAGCCGCCTCTGCTTGTATATGTAAAAAACATCCTGAATGAAATGCCCCTCATTCTAGCTCAGCCTTCCTTTGGGAGCCTGAAGGGACTGTCTGGGTACAGGTAGATAGGGCCTCACCCTGTCTTATCAGGCTTCTCTAGCAACTCCCCTCTGCTTCAGTTGGGGAAATCAGCAGCAGAAGACCCAAAGAGATCATTCCAGCCCCTCTATAATGTTCCAGTTCCTCGAACATCAGCAAACTATGTTTATCATAACTCTCCGCTGACAAACCAATTCTCCTGATTGGGAGCCTACCTGTTTTATGTAGTGTATGTTTGTATTTGACTAGAGACCTATCCTGAGTGAGTTAAACAATCTCTCCACATTAGAATTTCTATTTCTAAAAGGGCAGCCATGATAGTCTAGTTCAGTAAAAACCAAAAGAAGCCCTGTGGCACTTAAAGACTAACAAATTTATTTACTACATGACCTTTTGTGGGAGAAAATCCCACTTTGTCAGACACTTTGAAGTTCCCCCATCTTCAAAGCATCTGATGAAGTGGCATTTTCTCCCATGAAAGCTCATGTAATAAATAAATTTGTTAGTCTTTAAGTGCCACAGGATTCCTTATTAGAATTTCAGTCCAACATGGCAGTAAAGCATAACAGAGGCATGACCCTCATATGCAAAATGGAGTTTGCAAACTGATAGATCAAAGGTCAGCAATCTTTGCCAACCCCTGTGCCAGTCCTTCTTCACTGACCCTCAGCTGGTGCTGGCGGCCCCCTCTGCTGAAAAAATGTGGCAGTTGCCTGAAAATTCAGTAGTGGTCACAGCTGGAGTGGGAACACTTCTCAGGCATGCCACAGAAAGAGTCACCCAGAGTGGCTCATCTTGGCAGTGTGCCTGGGGACAGGGGTTCCCAGGAATGTTACAGAAAGAACTGCCCGGAGTGGCTCCTTTGGGGAGTATCACACTACAGAGAGGAGCCACTCTGGGCAGCTTTTTTCTGTGTTTCATGGAAGCATAGGCATGGTGGGATCCACTGTGTCCCAGCTGCACCTGAAGGAAGCTGCCCAGAGTGGCTTTTGGTGACAGGAGTGGCAATTTCTTTGGTACCACAGAGGGTGCCGCGTGCTGCTCTGAATAGGCTTGGGTGCCACTATTAGCACACGTGCCAGGGGTTGCCTTCACCTGTGATAAATAGGTATAGGAATTCATAATCTCACACAGAGTTCTTAAGTTGTAGAAACAAATCCCCTACTTCATTGCAGGGCTACTTTGAGAAAAGTGCAAAATACCTGCTGTTTCTACCTTTGTCATAGCATTTCTTCACAGCCTTCACTACCTTACTTTGCTACTCTAAGTCCCTTGGTAGGAGCAGCACAACTTTAATGATTACTTGGAAAAGATATGAATATGTTTGATGTATATACATTCTATTTGTTTCCATGGATACCAATGCAAAAATCCTTCCTTGGAGAAGTCTTCCTGCAAAATGTTTTATGGGCACAAAACAAAAACAACAACAACAACAACAACAACAACAACAAAAACCCACCATACACCTTACCTGTAAAGTGGCAAATCACCTTAATCTGCCAGGAAGCTCATCATACTTTCATTTTCCTTTAATAATGTGTACCTAAGATGCTTGACAACAATGCTGACATTTTTTTTTCCATGAAATTCAACATTGTGTTGTCTCTGAATGAACTCTGAAAGATTAGATTGTTTTGCTCTCTGCTGGCCCTTTGGGGTTGCTTATGGTTGAATGGATTTACAAGTTGACATTGCCCTGGGTTTCCATCAGGCTGAGTGTGTCTAAATGTCACTCTGCTGGTGGAAGCAGGGAGAAATGAAAAGCTTTGTGCATTTTTCCTCTGGGGTGCTAACTAAGAGTTGATGTCAATATAAGTGTCATCTAAGTGATTGAGGGGGAGGGGGGAAAATACCACACAGCAAAGGTCATGCTCTCATAACTATGTCATACAAAAGACCTCCCTCAAAGCCATGGTTTATATTTCTATTAGCTACAAGAGAGAGATGCTCCTAGTTTTATTCAGTACTAATGGCAAGAAAACAAACTGCAAATGAATGCCAATGGACAAGTCATGGATGCTAAAAGACCCACCTAGTATGGAGGGCCAGCACAAGTTCTATAGGTCAAGCAAGCTCTATTTTGATAGCCTAGTGAAATGTGAGTTGGGCTTGGCCTTGTGTTAGTCCTCTGCATGGGATCAATTTCACTTAGGGGTTGTCTACACGCAAGTTGCCCCCGTTTAACTATATTAATACTTTTAAGGCAATATATCCATACCAGTGTGAATGCACCAATGTCAGCACAGAACTGCTTACATTAGCATCAAGCATTCTTGCATGGGAAGCAAAGAATAATGGTATAAGGCACTTTTATGCTGGGAGAAACTGCATCCATGCTAGGGGCCATAGTTGTCTGTCACACTCCTACTTGACATTGTTTTACCAGTAACAAAACTAAGTGACCCCCGGAATCAGTTTTTACTCAGATTAAATTTCCTTTGGCTTCCATGGCAGTGTCACAGAGTCAAGATTGTACACTGTGGACTTGTGCGAGACAAACTTTTAGAAACATAGGGAATGAGATGGTTAGAATTCCTTTTCCCCAAAGTGGTAGATGAGGCAGATGCTCATCCCAAAAGACTCTGATGTGACTGCCAAAGCAGTTCAGTCCCTATGCCATGGATGCAATTTTACAGGTGACTGAAGAGCCCAATTTTTAACAGTCCTTGCAACAAACAGGGCAAGGTGTATGGCACAAGGCAAAGGGATGAAGAAGACGTGCCACTAGCCCTTGAGCCTGCTGCACTTTCCTTTTCATTCTCAACCACTCCTCCTCAGTCGCTTGGACTTTCTGGTGCAATGTAACCCTCCAGTGGGGCCTGTTCATAGCTGCATCATCCCTAGGAGCAGTGCTGATGCTGAAAGTTTTCAAGTGTCCGTGAACCTGAGCTTAGGTTGGCACAGTTGCCTTAAAGCATCCATTGGTACCCTTCCAAGAAAGCTGAGCAATATTGGAACAATAATCACAGAACGTAGGACAGACGACTACTCAAGGTTCCTTTCAAGTTCAGGCCTCTGTGTTGAAGTAGGACCAAGTAAACAGTACTATCACTAAGAGGTATTTGTCCAACCTGGTCTTGAAAACCTCCTATAATGAGGATTCCAGAACCTGTTGCAAGCCTCTTCCAGCAGCCAGCTATCTGTAGAATACAAAGATTTCTTTAATGTTTAACTTCCATATCAACTGAAGATTAAATCTGCTGCTTTTTCCCTACCTACAGTGGACAGAAGGAACAACTGATGATATCCACTTTAGGACAGCCTTTAATGTGGTTGAAAACTTTTACTCCCTGTAGTCTTCCTTTTCAGGACTAAACATGCACTAATGCAGATTTAGGGTGGAATCTCTCATTCCAGGGAGCTGGCACAAGGCTCATGTAGCCAGGACCATCCCTAGTGTAAGGCGAGCAGGGCAGCCACCCAGGACCCCACGCTGGGGGGTGCCCTGCAGGGCCTGCACCACTGCCACCCCCGATGCTGGGGACCAGGCGAGCCGGCTAAAAGCGGCAGCCTGGTTCAGCACTATCCATCCAGCCACCCACTCCCACCACATGCGCTGCACTCGGCTCTGTGCCAGAGCAATGGGAACGGGGCGGGAGGCAGCGCAGGGCCCATATCACTACCCACCCCCCACCGTGCTACGTCCTGCCTCCTCCATGCTGCTCTGACACAGAGCTAAGAGCACCACTCATGGCCAGCTGTGGGGGGGGGGGCATGGCTGCGGACCAGTAGCGCTGAACCAGGCTGCCCTTTTGGCTAGCTCACTCGGTCCCTGCCATGGGACAGCTGGCACAGGGGCCTGCCTCTCCCTTGGGCCAGCCAGCTCTGCCTCCCAGTGCTGGGGGGGGGGTGAGTAGGGGCCCCAGAGAAGGTGATTTGTCCAGGGCCCCCCATCCCCCTAGGGACAGCCCTGCAGGTAATGCTTATGTCTTCATCTGAGAACACAGGTGGTACTTTGGCTTTATGTCAGTTCTCTGGACATAGAGGTAAATTTCAGCCTTGGTGCCTCCATTCTTCCCAGAAGACTAAAATAAGTGCGCACTACTTTCCAGACCAGGTGCTTGACTAGTGTCAGTGTATTTCTATGGATATCTATGCAGCTGCACAAGTTTCCATCAGCCCTGAATTTCAAATTACCAGAAATTATGAATGATTATAGTCTTCATTATGATTATAAGTCGAGACCTATATTTGCAACACCAGTAATAAATAAAAACAATAATAATAATCACTCTTAACATCTTTCATCTGGAAGTCGGCATTAATGAGTGGGATTTGTATCGTTAACATCTGGGGTGGGTTAAAACCTTTATCTCTACACACAAAAAGGGGATAATCAAGAAGTTTCCTTGTGTTTAGAATTACTCTGTCCTGTGACATCATTATTTTTTCAGATCCTAATCAGGAACAGGATATGGATACACAGTTCAGTCCTGTTCCTTAATGATTATATAAACTAAGGCCTTGGTCTGCACTTGGCAAGTCAATGGGAGATACGCAAGGTATGTAAAATACCTTGCATATTTCCTGTCACCTTATTAATGCCCCCTAACCTCTCCCTAAACACTACACAGAGGTGAAAAGCAATGACATCCGGTCACCTTAGTGATACACCACTTCCAGGGCTCGAGTTCTTACTGTGAACTCCAGAGCTATTGAGCGATCTTGACAAATCACTCAATTGCACCTGGAAGAGTGCATGGGCAGAGATTTCACTACCATCAGCATCGACATAGGCTAAGGCCCTGATCATCCATTCCAAAGGATTCCTGTGCTCACACTGGACAAAGATGACTAGTGTCAGATAAGAAGTAACAAGGAGGAATAAAAAGTTTGGGAGGATGAGAGCATGAGTGATAGAGAAAAGTAATTACAAGACCTTGTCATGGCCAGGCCATTTTAAAATATTATATAAAATATATTTACTCTTCAGGAAAGACCAAATAAGTCTTTCTTCTCTTCAGGCTATTTTTTTTTGGGGGGGGGAGTCATGTTATAAGCTTCTGAAGATATTGGTTTATACTGGAATCCCCAAATTCACGGCAGTGTTAGCCTACAGGTGTTTAAATATATTTATTGCTGTTAGCCTCCTGCAACTCTACTTCCCTGGGTGAAGATCTCTTTTCAGTAGCAGTAAATGAAGACAGAAGCACTGTATTGCAGTTTCTCATTGATCCATTCTGTATCTATTTCTGCCTAGGGCCTGAACGCCAAGGACGATTCCTGAACTCATGTGTCAGAGCAGATACACTGCTGGAGACTCAGGAGAAATCTCTTCCTTAATTTCTCATTCTGCTTGCATTCCTAATATGGTAGGTACCATCGCTCTGAAAACTTTCAGTACCACTGTTGTCAGGAGGTATTTCAATGCATTCCTCACATGCTTTATTTCAATATGATGATCTGACACAAGGTGGATAGATCATATTTGACCTGACAAGTGAGTCATAGAGACATCTCCCATGAAGCAGTACTAGGTCTGGTGTGGTCAAACAGAAATTACATACTAAAGATTAAGACGAATGTAAGGGGATGGGGGAGAATAAACATTTACCGAGGACCCAAATTCAGAGTTAAACAAGACTAGGAGGATTGCAAGGAGCTCCAAAAGTTAAGTAATTTAGCCACAGATAGGAAGATACTCTGAGATTTAATTGTGTGCTCACAATTCTTGGAGTCTCAGCCACTTTATAAACAAAGCCACCCACTGTCAGCTGCTCAGGTCCTCCTCTTCTAAGAGATTCTTCAACTATTACTGCTGTCAGGTGTTAATGTGGCTCAGAAAAGCCCGAGGCCAGTTGCTAGTTAGTAGAAAGGAAGTCTCCCATTATTCCTGGCAGCCCCCTCCCCGAGAGTCTAGCACAGGGGTGGCCAAACTTATGGAACTCAAGAGCCACACAAGTTGATTATTAAACCTTCAAGAGCCGCACTGAGGCATATAGCCATATATGTTTACCTACACCAAAATCACTAAGTTTAAAATTCATTGCACACTTTAATTTTATCGTAGAAAGAGGACAAATAGTAATCCTATTAATGTCAGATTCCAATAATTACTTAAGGTTACCATGAAAATTAGCCCTATACAGTAAAAACTTAGCTGCTGTTTTGTGTAGAAGACTGAAGACTAGTGGCAAGTTTTTTAAAATCCTGACCATGCTGCCAGAGGTGGTGCTTCCCACCCCCCGCCCCCAGCAGGCAGGCCCCGCCCCCAGCAGGCAGGCCCCGCCCCCTGGCCAGGGATAGGGCCGTGGGAGGCTGCGCTGCCGTTGGCAGCTAGGCTGCAACTTGGCCCAGCCAGAAGCGGCCGCTGGAGGCTGGGCCTGTGCTTGTGGCCACAGGCGGCCAAGCCCCCGATCCCTGGCTGGGGACAGGGCTGCGGCGGCCCCATCCTCAGCCAGAGATCGGGGGCCTGGCTGGCCACAGGCACGGGCCCGGCCTCCAGCAGCAGCTTCTGGCCCGGCCCTGCCGTGGCCTAGCCCTATCCCTGGCTAGGGGTAGGGCCTGCCAGGCAGCCAGCCAGGCCCTGGATCCCCGGCCGGGGATGGGGCCACCGTAGCTGCGGCTGGCCAGTTATTGGGCCCCAGATCCCTGGCCCAATTGGGCCGGAGATCCGGAGCACTGGCTTTGGGACCCGGGGCATGTGCCCCAGAATGCCCAATGCCAGCGATGCCCCTGCATGCTGCACTTCTCCCCATCATCCCCAACCATGCTGCGCTTCTCCCCACCATCTTGACACCCTCCTGAAGTCCTAGGCTGGGGCTGCTTTCCTAAATTGATTTGCTGACATTCTTCCGGGAGCCATAATTTTTCATTCAAGAGCCGCATGTGGCTCACAAGCCGCAGTTTGGCCACGTCTGTTCTAACAGCTTGTTTGTGTTCTGACACCATTGCCAGAAAAGGGGGATAAAGCCTTTCACTCGTCCAAATAGTCGCACTGAATCTCAGTCAGTGTAATCCAAGTTCTCCCTTCTTTTAGAAATTAGTAGAGGTACTTCCGTTTGCTTCTCCTGGCCAACTGTTTTCCGGGTTGTGATATTTACCACATACCTGATGTCAACAACCCTGGGGGGCTTTTCTCACCAAATGTCAGATATACCAGCTATCCCGGCAGGTTGATACCTTCACACAAGATCTCTCACCACTTCAGCCCTATTTTGAGGGCTCAAGTGGATCTTATTTCCTTTTTGTATTGCCTAGTACCTAGAGTTCAAGTTAGAACAGGGGCCCATTGTGGCAGGTGCTGTACAAAAAACACAACAAAGACAATTCCTCTTCCAAAGAGCTTACAATCTAAATAGAAGTGAAAAGACTTGGCCTTGTTCATATAGAAAAGAAATAGCAAAAGCTAGGACTTCAGCCCAGATCATCTGATTTGCAGGCTAGTATTGCATCCACTAGGGAAAAGAGTAACTATAGGAGCTCTTTGCACAAGAGCAAATGTCACCCAGAGACACATGCTGGGCCGACTGCCCTTGAATTGTTCATTGTTACTTGCCTTCCTGATTGAATAGACCTAAACAAACTTCTAAAGGCAAAGACTCTTCGCTAAGTATTTTCTGTGGTATCCTGCCCTTTAAATAGCTGATTCCTCTGTACACACTGCTGAGGATCATTTCCGTTTGTTCCTGTTTGTTCCTAGGACAATAAAATTTCCACAACAAATAACTGTTTTAATCATCTCCTTTTCTACTGGATCCAAAGACAACATTCCCAATCAGAATTTTCAAAGGGTTGGGGGGGGGGGAATAGGTTTTAAAAAAAAAGCAAGTTGATCCTTTGAGAATCTTTTCTCCATCCCCCACATGCATGTACTACTTGAAGATTCATTTACTGCAGTCATTCACTAAAAACCCACCTTAAGCTTCAGTTATTAGTGATTTAATGAGAAGTCTTTTAATTATAACATCTGTTGTTTTAATTACCAAAGGAATTATAATTAGACTCCCTGTAGAATCCTGCTGCTAAACTAGAGGCTCAGAATGTATTTCTGACATCAGTTGAACATACCAGGTACTGAGTATGTCTGCTGCCACGGAGTGCTGGCTGTCATTTATGCTAGTCAATCTTCGTTTTAATTAATCTTTTGGGGAAAGAGAAAAATAGTGAGGAAAAGCTGTTAGAACTACGCAGATACAAGTGAACTCAACACTATGAATTCAAAAATTTCTTATGTGAATAAGTATTAGACTTACTAATTTGTTGACATTAAACAAATAAAATACACTATTACTTAAAGGCTCTTTCCCCCCTTCTTGCAAATATCTAGTGGTTTTGTAAATGACTATTCATCTCACTTTTTAATCAGAAATGGAAATGAATATAGGCCAGTATGTACACATCCAGACCAGATATTTCTTTGCATAAAAGAATAGCATAAAAACAAACTGTCTTGTTTAAAGCCACTTTGACTAGAACTAAGCAACCTTTGGATTCATCATCATGTTGAAATGTCAGGGTCAAACATTTATTTTCCTTTTAAACAAGAACAAGAAGTTCAAACTTCCAAGGTCCCACCCACTTCAAATTTCTGTGTGAAAGAACTAAATGGGGAATGTATCAACATACCGTTTTGACTTTTTTTTCCTCACAATCAATCGTTAGGAATCCCCTGTACCAAGCTGACAGGTTCCAAAAGGGGAGCCATGTTAGTCTAGTTCAGTAAGAAAAAGTGCCTCCACGTTCCTTTTTAAGACTAACAAATTTATAAAAATTCTTTTAAAAGAATTAAAAATGAAAGTCTTTAAAAAAAGAGTGACATGAGACTCCTTTTTTGTTTTACTAAACCAAGTTGTAAATGATCCAGAAAATTTCTGCTTGCCAAAATCTACCTTTTGTGTCAGAACATCCTCGCCAGTTAATTGAAAAGCTGTTTGACATGAAGGGGAGAGAATTTTGCACCCCTGATTTCAGCTGAAGACAATGTTTTCACTTTCTGCTATAAACTGTTCTACTATGGCACAGTGCACAATCAGAAAAAGTTTCCTTATTTCTCCATGTCAGTAGTAGGTAGTGAAATGATTCTTGTATTAAAAGTGTCTATTAGATTCAACATAAGGCAGTGCAGAGCAGCCATCTAAACAAGAAATTTGGATGCTATTCCCAGCTCTGATGCTGACATGTATTGTGACTTGGGCAAGTCCCTTTGTCTTCCTGTGCCTCAGCTTTCTGACCTGTGCAATTTGTGAAGCACTTGAACATTGGTAGGTGAACACTGTTTCAATTAAATAGTTCTTGTTATAACAAAACTACTGATTAAGTTACTTCCTAGAATGCCCAGTCATTTTAGCAGAGAAATTTCAAAAAAAGAAGAAAAACCCATCCCAATTTCCACTGTCAGACAACACTTGTAATAAGTTATTTGTTGCCAACTGTTTGGTTTCTCTTTTCCTGGCTGTTGTTCCCATGTATTTTCTTCCTGTTAACACCAGGAGAATGTGTTAAACCAAAGAGTTTTTGCATTCTTAAGTTTAAAATCCAACTAAGAGCAACCAGGACCTAGCTAGAAACACCCAAGTTAGTTTTGATAAGAGCCCTATAAGGAGGGCATCAATGAGCCACTCCCCAACACTCTAACAGTAACACTTCCTCCATGCATTATAACTGGGAAACATGATTACCCCAACTGTATTTTTGTGTGCAACTCAGAATTCTATTTAAGTCTGTTTACATGTCAATGTTATATGACTGAGGCTGCCTTAAAGCAGTTTTTCTAGTTGAATGCAATGAGTAGCACTTTAGTAGGTCATTGACTTTCTGTATTAAAAGGCAGTACAAACTGGCACTCTTCGTTCCATATTAAGGTACAGACTCATTAGTTTTCCTATCACTAAATTCACCTGTTAGAACATCCAAAAGAAGTGATCCTTCTGAGAGACTGAAAACAGCAAAAAGTTAAATTAGAACCAATACAGAAGAGTCAGGGGACCTTCAGATACTGGGTATGCTTTATCATGCTGTGCACACTTCTTAAAATTAGCACAGTGGAGTGTATTTTTAGTGGCATGACAATATTAACATGCATGGATCCAGATGCTGTCTGAGGGCATTTCTTTTCCATTTCCGAATAGCCATTGAAACAGACAGCACTATGCTTCTGAACTACAGCTCACCAAAAACAGGGGCCTTTGGATCAGGCTATCCATAACCACCTGTGCTAATATTGGTCTGTGAAAAGTTGGCAGAACATTAAGGAATTAAAATACCAAATAGCCAAGAGTTTTAAAAGCCTTCATAAAAAAGTAGCTTACAGAACTTGAATGCACACCATACACAATCCATGGGGCTCAGGCATCAAACAATGGGATAGGCTTGGCTACAGCTGTCAAAATACTCAACAAAATAATCTGTATTTGTAATATCTAATATCCTGGATCATTAAGGAGGACAGAACCAAGCACCTGCTCTTGAACTAGGGAGAGCCATATGTTGCATGAATCACACAGAGACAGATGTGAGACATACATAACCTTCCATATGGATTATCTGCACAGAGGATATTTGGTTCTACGGAGCTCTAATAAGAAATCAAATAGGTAAGGTCATAGGCATAGGAAGCAGTCCTGCTGTCAGACTAGCAACAGGCAGCATGTTTTTACCACCAGACCTCAAGTCCCCCTGAAACCTCAGTCTGTGAAGCAGCTCAACCTGAACATTTGTTTAATCCCAGCACTAGCTCAGCAATGTCAAACAACCCCCACCCCTCATGCAATTAAAATCAATGGTTAAATGGGGAATCCAAACAGACAGTGTAATTATTGTATTATTACCAAAAATACTCTATTTGTAGCTACTACAGAAAGATGACCAAAAAAAAAAAAAAAAAGCCAGGAATTCTCCATTCAGCCCTTAACTCCTACCTTTATGGAGGTAAAAGAGCTGTTTAGTCAGAGTTAAGGAGTGTTGCTTAACTCTGAATTTCTAGTTTATGGTTGCATGTATAAAATTTATTTACAGTAATTCTATGTCTGTGTCAGGTGCCCCTTAGACACTCCAAGACCACCTGTGTTTCAAAGATCTCGTAGTCTATAAGCCAAGAGTTCTTAATCTTTTTCAGCTGGGACCCAGATTAAATTTGGGAGTCAGCTTCACAACCCATGCCCTTGGCCAACTGCCCCTCCCTCTGCTGTCAGTGAGTCAGCAGGAAGAGGAGGATGGGAGTGACTCTCCAAGCCACAACATCTTCTCTCCGCAGCCAACCTAGAGTAGCTTTCCTGGCTGACCTGCCTGCCCCTCAGCCACCCCTCCCCAGGGTGCAGAGAGCAGCCATCATGGGGCTGCTTCTATTGGGGGCAAGGCCCTGAGTGGCTTATTCCACAGAGTTCAGCCACTTTGCCCCTGGCCTCCTCAGCATTGAATGGGCCTGATCCAGGGCCTGGGTGGGAGGCAGCCTCTGCTCAGTGCTGGGCGGGGGGGGGGGGGGGCACAGGGGCAAAGCAGCCAATCTCAGCAAAAAAGAGCCCACTCCATGGCCCCACCCCTGAAAGCAGCTGCTCTCCACACCCTAGGAAGGGGTAGCCAGCCGGGGACAGGCAAGGCAGCCAGGAACGCTGCTCCAGTTCAGCTGCAGAGGGCAGACAGCATGGCTTGGACAGTCACCTCCTCCTGTTACTAAGACCTTTAGATTGAAAGAACCCCAGGTAACAACAGGGGACCCCTACTGTCTATGGATGGGGCACAGGCAACCAACCCACTGCCAAATGTGTTAGTAGCATGGGGGGCACCAGTATTTGCAGAGATGCCCAGCACAGTACCTGCAATGAGGAAGCACGAAGGATCGGAAAAATATGAATCTTTTGGAGCTGTCACAACCACTGTGCCTCCTGCACATCTCTCATCTGTCATTAACTACCACCCTCCACATGCTTTTTAAACTAAAGAGAACAAGTGCCAGAGTTCTGCAAAAAATCAGAATGCATCCGATCATTATGACAGATGAAATGGCTTTCATGTCATATGAAGACAACATGAAGCCTAGAAAAAGAGCACAACTATGAAACATTCTTTGATCCACGGTTTGTTAGTTGTATCAGCCTCTCTTCGGAGATAAATTATTTCCAACATTAATTCAAGCTGTGTTTTGCAGGGCTGATTGAGGTGGAAGGCGACAGTGACAATCACTACATATCAATAATTTCATATACACAGTTAAAATACAGCCAGTAAGTCCTTCCATATAAATTAAATGAGTTTGTGAGCAAGTGAAGGGATTCAATGTTATTGCTAGGTTAAATCTGTAACTCAATACAATAAAGTGAAAGTTTCTTTCTTATCCTCAATCCCTTTTAATATTCACAACTGGTTTCTTTGCAAGAAGTTTCCAGCTCTGAACTGCTTGAGCTGAATAGCTATGGATTATCAATGATAAAGCAAAGATGTTTACTATAGGGCTCTGATACCTTACAGAAAAAATCATTCATTATAAAAACAAAACACAAGAACAAAAAAATGATAGGATAGTGTTTCAGTCATGTCTACTATTACATTCATATAGTCATTCAGTGAGGAAGACTATTAAGAGCTCCAGGCCACCTCTTGTCATCTTTACTCACTTCAGTATTAAAAATGGTCATCGGCGTAACACCACACAATTTTCATGAGCAAGGCCTTTGGATGGTAAGGAGGTTGAACAGAAATGAGGATAACAGCTAAAGAACCCTCCATCACTCCATATGTCAGAGAGGAAGGTCAGGTGTGCACTGAAGGCCTGAACAACAAAGGGAAGACACTGGGAGGATAAAAACTTAAAGTGAACCTGTCTCCACTTTACAGAGAAGACAGTCTTTTCTCCTCTGTAAAATGTTTTAAGATCTTTGAATGGTAAGAGCTAGATATTCTTACTAGCATTTGTCTTTCTTGTAGTGCATAGGAGAGCATACCAGTAAAAATGCAGTAAGCAAAAGAGAAGTCTAGCTTTATATACATTTACAGTAAATGCTGCTTGAAATCAGTGAAAACTACTGTACACTCAATAAGTCTGGAAAAAAGAAAATAAGAGACAGACCTGTTTGATTCCAAAATAAGAATTTGAGACCTTAATTTCAGGCTCCTGTTTTTCTAATGTCTCAATCTGCTACTGCAGTGGGATGGGGGTGGAAAAATCTGTTATGGTTGGATTCTTCTGACATTTTCAATGGCAAGATAAATTTGATTTGCAGAAGCCACAAAGGAATGGAGATGATTTTACTTGTAGTATTGAATATGATAAAAGACTGGGTATGTGAGTAAATGTAGCAGTTCAGTCACTATTAAAAAAAATCAATAATCATGCAGTAAGATCACAATGCTGGAAAAGGAAGATGTACCAAGAAGCCTACATGGCCAGGAATGTCAACCATTGTTGTTACTTGTCAAAAAAATTATCTCGTGAGTATTCTGTGACCCAATGGTGGCTGGTTTTTACCTGAAAAAGCAAGGTTAAAATGGCTGAGCCGTGGACAGAAGAATGAATATGAAAGGATATGTGGCCTTGATACATTTTTTGGAATGTAAAAATTGCTGTAGCAGATGCAACTGGTTGTTGACCTATTCCCCAATATCATGTCCCAAACTGTACTGTTTGGGTACTGGGATGTGAAAGCCCCACAGCTGGAAGCCCTTCCCTCATTCTAAAGGGAGAACCTACTTAGCCTGGTACCCAACTAATTACCCGGGGGACAACAAATGAAAAAATAGGGATGGGCATGAAGGTCAGAGGACTAAACAAAGAGAAGCTGAAGAGAACAGCAAGCAGAGAAGCCTGGACAACATCCACCATTTCTCAAAAGTGGCCAAGAAGTCAGCGGACACTGCCAAGAGAAACTCTGCTCAGATACATGAGCAGATGGAGAATACAAGTAGGCCCCACAGTCACAGAGCACCATCTTAGCCAGCCTCGTCTCCCTCCTGTTGTAGATGGTTACTTTGACCAAGGCAAGAAGGAGACTGATGAGGAGATCTTGCAACTTTGTTGGGCCATAGATGAGAAGGTGCAGAGAGAAGTGCAGTCAGAACCTCATGAGGAGCTGGAGGAGTGGCTGCAACCTGGCACACTCCAGATAGGTAGGTGCCAGGGTCTCCCTCATGCTGCAGGAGCACAGCAAGTACACAGCCATGCTCACAGCTCCATGAAGGATGTACATGTCTGATCCTCTTTCAAAACCTAAACTCATTGATAAACAGTATTGTGTGTAAAAAAGAAAATATTTCAAAAAAAAATCACCCAGTAGTGGACTTGGTGCCCTCACATTACTCTCCCATCATCTTATGATTAAGGGATCCTAGTTTTATTTCTCACCTGGGTTGTGCACACACAACACCCATCAAGAGAAAAGGAAATTGCATACATTCTACTACCAGTACAATTTGATCCACAGCCTCCTCTTTCTACAGCAGCATAATTCTCTGCTACATTTAATTACACACATGGGGGAAATGACCAGCCTTCTAATTTGTAGTATTCCAGGCTGTTAGAGAGATGACTAAGTAAGTTAGTTCCCTTCTCTAGAGGGGGAGATGTAAGATTCCCCTCTTGCAACCAGAAGCAAAACAGAAAGATCTTAAGTGTTACCTTAGAGTCAGCTCATAAAAAGACTATATACTTTAGCCTGGATGCTGCAAAGACATACTCATGTGCTCAGAGTTAAACGCATGCATATGGGATGACTCAAGTGTGCAAAGTTAATTACATGTGTGAGTCTGCTCATTTGGCACCTTAGTTGTAAGGTCCTCAGGGCAGGAACTCTTCTTACTATATGCCTGAGACAATAGGGCTCTGATCCTGATTGGGGCAAATGGGCACTACTTCAGCATGAGAAAGGCATTAGGCTTAAATATTCTTCTTCCATAGTCTGTTTGAGAAACAAAAAATTAAGTGGATATTTCAAGATCTAATGAGTACTTTGCTTCCACTACAACTTTCAGCAAATCCTAGCTTCCTTTCATTTCTATTGTAGTGTTACAAACAAGGATCCTTGTGATACTTTTCAAGACTAACAAACTGTAGTGGTAGCATTTATTACTTTCTTTTACCTGCACAACAAATCGCCATCTAAAAAAAGATTTGATATGTCATGAAGCATGCAGCAGATTATATGACACTGCATTGCAATACGTTAAAACTTTACAGCTGATTTGATGACTAAGAAAGGGGAAAAATTGTATGTACACACCCAAGTTCTGAATTCACCTTGTCAGATCGTGTCTGACTCCCTATCTCACTGCCTGATTTAAAATGACACTGTTGACCCCACTGGACATGATTGGGCCCAACAAGATGACTTCAGAAGGAAAGGATGTTTTTGTTTGCAAGCTGATATCAGTGGGAAACCAAAAAACCCCAATACTTTGTTTGCATTACATGGGATCTTAAGGCTTCCTCTCTGTTAACTGCCTGATTGCTAGAGAGTTGGCATTAATTCAGCCTGCTATGGGCAAAGGATTCATACCTAGTACTTCATGGATGACTTATCAAGACTAATTCCCTTAATGAATGTGGTTGTGGGTTTTATTCTCCTCTTAACTGTTGTTCAAAACCATTCACCACATAATTTCTGGGAATAGTTCTTGGTTACCAGCTCACACAAGTATTCATAATCCAGGCGGTTTCTATTAGGCACTCATAAAATCATAGAATCATAGGGTTGGAAGGGACCCCACGAGGTCATCTAGTCCAACCCCCCGCCAAAAAAAGCAGGACCACTCCCATTAGATCATCCCAGTCAGGGTTTTGTCCAGCTGGGCCTTGAACACCTCCAGAGATGGAGATTCCACCACCTCCCTAGGCAGGTTGCTTCACAATCACATGTCCTTCTTGCCCAGTTGATGAGGGTGGCTTTTGCCCTCATGAGCCTAGTACAGAACCACAATTTCAAATTCAAACTCTGCTCTCCTCAGGTATTAAGGAATATTCATTTTAGGAACTAGTTGTAATACACCTGTGTACATCTATGTTGAGGGATGGAGGGCTGAAATGTCAAGAAGCCACTTATGCTTGTGTGGCTTATGTGGAACCTTTCATAGATATCATCCTTCTGCTCAAGAGCGACTCAAACACCCTGTGTGTTTTCTACACTGTCCATTCTCTGCTCTAGTTTTTCCATTCACTTTCCTAAGAGGAATGCTAATCCAATGAGAGGTAGAATTGAACTATCATGCTCACAATGTTTGCATAGTTTCAACATGAGGCAAAAATCCCTTACCAGAGCTAAAAATAGTATGTTATACTGATATTGTTTACTATTTACTTCATAATATTAAAGCAACAGGCACATCATCTGTTTATCTGCATAATACAGACCTCTTCAGCTGGCAGATTTGCCTGGAAATCCCATGAGGATAGGCTCTCTGATAGAAATTTCTAATACTAAATCAGGTCAGAAATGCTACTTCCAAGGACAGCATCTCATGATTTTCAGACCATTCAACATTTAGTCCCAGAAACAAGAAGCACAGAGGCTCATGGAGAAATGAGAAAGCAGTGATCTTCAGTGAATCATAGAAAGTGTTAGATTCAAATTCACTTTGACTGACAGGTAAAAGTTCAGGCCAGTTCTAATTTTATGTAAAATCTCCCCACCTGTATTTTTAGAACTATACCCCCCACCACAATTCCTTCTATAAAAAAGGATTTTCTGTAGCATCTTCCACAAAGCATAGGCTAAATGCATGCCACTTTTGTGCCACACATTGCACAAGATTTGTGTAACCCAGCATGGTTCTCTGCCCTTTTCTAATGTCTAACTGACATTCAGGTTAAAGAGTTGGCTGCTGGCTATCAGCCAGCTGAGCTGGGCTCTACAGCTCAAGCAGAAGTTTCTCCAGCTCCTAGGTCTAGAGAGGCTGAAGTTCATGACCAACAATTCCCCCAGGCGCATCACATTACCAGTGGTGGCCTGTACTGGAATTTCACCTCCAGCCAACTTTCAAAGCTCAAGTCAAGCACCCCCGTCAAGTTAGGCAGATAATCCCGACTCACACCTTGTGGCTCAATCCAGACTTTCTATAGAATGTTTAGAACTCTGAAAAAGGTGAATTTAGGACTAGCTCATGCTTTTAGGCAGAGCCCTGAACAAGAGGTGCTGCGCAAGCTGTACCACCCCATAGGTTGCTCCAGGACACATGCTCCTAAGACACAATCCCGTTGCTCTGACTGAGGCAGCTAATAAGATGCTTCTGGCCTCTGTGCACCACTCCACCAGCTTAGCTCTGTCCACTGTCTTCCACCTCCAGTTGGCTGGCGCTGCACTCATTTACTCCTGCATTGCCCACCCACAGGTTTAGGTAGCTTATTCAGAGGTATTGGGGACATTCATTTTGCACAGGCCAAACTGAAATCTACACCGTTGTTAAAGCCCAAGGATATTGTGTGTCAGCAAGGTGAAAAAACCCATACAAAACACATGACCCGAACCAAAACCAAAAATCGCCACACAAACCAACCAAACAAAACCACATACACACAACACCCCCCCCACCCCACCTTCCCAAAATAGGAAAAGAAAAAAACCCTCCCAACAGGACAAATTACAGCAGACTGATCTGACTCAGAGCCAGGCTTCCGAGTTGCTTAAGTTATTTCCAAAGCAGCTGAAATCTGTGCATGGCTATTATACTGGTAAGTGCAAAATAGAATAGGAAAAACAGATGTTATCATGACCCCAGCTCACAGGAGCCTGAGAGCCAATGTTTATTTTTGGCACACAATTCCAATACATACATCAGAGGGAGGAAAATGAGAGAAAAGGACAGCACAAGCAAAAGCAGCTGCACAAAAGTGGTACTCTTTTTGCTTACGTGAATCATCAACATACAGAAGAAAACAGGAAAGCAGCCATGGGTTCCTTCCACCTTCTTTTATATATTTATCTTCCTGATTTCAGTGTTTCCTGACACCTCCCTAGCCTCTTTGTCTACAGACACTCAATGCAGGCACCAGTTTCAAACCTTCTGTTTAAACTAGCTACACCTGCTAGTCCTGTTTTCAGTGATGCACAGGGGTGAACAGCCTTCCTGCCTGTCTGGTACAGCATAAGCAACAGATATCACAAGTTAAACAGAGCTTGGTCAACCAGACAAGCCCCGAGTCCCAGGGTACCCAAGAGTGATAGGAGAAGGAAAAAAATGTTCATAGAAAAGATGATGCTGAGATTTCTAGTTTAAGGAGAATAATTAAGGTCTAAAGTGAATAACAGGAGCCAGTATTAGAGAGCAATAAGTACCTTTTCCTTCAGGTTCTGCCTACCCACCCAACCATACAAACTGGACACAGCTAGGAAGTGAAAAATCTCATCGTAAAGAAAAAGAGAGAAAGAAACCACATAGAGAAAGAAGAAAAAAATACTCACCATTTTGAAACAATCCCATCACTCCCAATGAGAACCAGGTAAGAAGAGGCGTTTGGGTGGAAAGGTTTTCCAGAAGACATTTGTTTCTGGGTGTCTCACAGGGGGCTCTACTCTCCCCTGGTAGGCACTGCCTTGTGGTTGTTGTGGGGGATCAGCACGGCCAAGTCAACACCTCTTGCTCTGGGACTCCAGCCCTGTCTCTCTCACTCCGTGAGCTGCTACTAGCTCTTTGTGACTCTGCTCCACTCCACTTTCCAGGGAACCAGAGTCGCTTCAGTCTCAGTCTCAAAGTGCTTTCCCCACTTACTGCCCTATAAAGCCCCCTCCCCAATGGCTAGCAGGGGAACCTGGACTCACTTTTGCTCCCTGTTTTGGCTAAGACATCCACTGGCAATCAGCCAGCATCCAGAACCTTCTAGACTTTACCACCTTTCTGAGCCCTTCCTAACCAACTAGCACTCATCCCCTCTCTAGTCAGTCAGATTCCCAATTCCCTCCTTCCAGGGAGCAACTGTCAACTTTCCAAACAGCCTCCTTTGCTTCCACTTCTCTGTCTTTACAGGTGGAGCCCAGCTCATTTCTCCTCAGCCGGGTTTCCTGCCTGAGTCAGGGGATGGCTTAGCCACCAGATTCCCCTCAGCAGTGGCCCATCTGGCTAATCAG
This sequence comes from Podocnemis expansa, assembly GCA_007922195.1. NCBI lineage: Eukaryota > Metazoa > Chordata > Testudines > Podocnemididae > Podocnemis > Podocnemis expansa. The sequence goes on along the minus strand of ML681971.1, from coordinate 19,052,429 downwards.
CCCCTCACAGCCAGTCTGGGATGAACAGTCCACCACAGGGCCACTGAACGTGAACATTTCAGTTTACTTGCTGCTGCTTGTTCGGATCTGTTTTTCCTTGCAGGTGACAGTGAGAATTTATCAATAGCCTTGTAAAGGGGCTGGTGAGAAGCAGGCATTTCCCTCCCTGCAACAGGAAATCAAAAATTTTCAACAAAGTTGCAATTTTTCTCACAGGAAATTTTGGTTTTGCCAAACAGGCATTTTCCATAAGAAAAACATTGTGACAGAAAATGGCTTTAGTACTAATCCAGATTAGTTCAACTATGGTTACTCTGGCATAACCCTCAGGTCGAGCAACTCTAGTCTGTCCCTTGCTGTGTGAATGGGTGACAGTCAGTTCAGCAATATATATATGCTGTCCTTTTTGCTCTTTGTGGCTAAGACTTTATTTTTGTGCATTTCACAACACTGGCGCATTACATATAATGGACAAATAAGGGCTCAATTCTGTAACTGCCTCTCCACACATACAACATGCATTCCCAAGCTGGGGGTCGCAGGTTTTGAGGGCTCACAATCATTTAGTCCTCCCTAGTATTGCTAAATGGCTTTCCAGTCACATGGATGTCCTGATCACCTCAAAAAAGGGTGTACTGGTATAGAAAAGCTTATTTAACCACTGCTGTGCCTTACCTGCAGAGCCTGATAGGTGAGGGACAGTCTAGTTTGAGAGCTGTGCCAGGATACAGGAGGGAACAGCTTGGCAGTGTCAGTCCTTACCCAGCAATGGGCAAGTAACTAGCAGAAATTTAGGCACTTAGGAGATTTTAATGGAAGAAATGTAGGTGCTTAAGGACTTTAAGACACCTCCAAGGCTAAGTTGAGAATGGCAGTAGTGCCTAAAGGTTAGACACATGTGCCTAGAGTGGCAGGAAGTCACTTAAGTTTTGCAGCCAATATGGATCCTATGGCCTCTCAAAGTTCCCTTAGGTGTCTGTTGCTTTGGACTCTTAAATATCTTGTGCTTCTGAGACACTGAGGCATTTCTAATCATTCCCATTGTGCTGTGAGGGTTTGTTTACACTGACAGTTAATTTGTGGACACCTGGAATGGGAAGGTGCCCTGTCGTAGCCTGCCACACACTAAGGACACGTCATGATGATAGGACAAGAAGCAATGGGGTTAAATTACAGCAAGGGAGGTTTTGGTTGGACATTAGGAAAAAATGCCTAACTGTCAGGGTGATGAACCACTGGAATAAGTTGCCTAGGCAGGCTGTGGAATCTCCATCATTGCAAGTGTTTAAGAGCAGGTTAGACAAGCACCTGTCAGGGATGGTTTAAGAGGGTACTTGGTCCTGCCATGAGTGCAGGGGATTGGACTCAAGGATCTCATCGTTCCTTCCAGTTTCTATGATTCTATATTTTAAAAGATATTTTTAGACCTGGCACTTCTAATATCTTGCTCCATATTTGTAAGATCTTTGTTTTGTTTCCCATGCTAGTGTACATCTGTGTTTATGGTGAAACAAAAGCTAGGAGGCCCAAGTGTCAGCATGAGGCTGGTTGGAATATTACTATCCACAGTTAAGCTTGTCATTATCAGTTGATGCCTCCTCTATTATTTAAAGTTTCGATTGTTCTTTGTCTTGTGGCATGTGTTTGTTTGTTTGTTTAAAGCATTCTGCCTATAGTGAGTGATTCCCAATACATCCGTTTGGAACTGCAGGACGACTGACATGTACACAGACTTACAACCCACTTTCGTACTGTTTCTTTGGCACTAGCATTACAGATAGCCATCTGGTTTTTGCTCCAGTTACCCAGTAGTATAAAATCTTTTATCTGTAAATGTAGGTTGCACAAAGTTTCTTCCTTTTTTATCACCCTAGCCTGCACTCAAAAGCAGCCCTTAGGAGAGTACATAATAAGAAGTCTGGTCACCCTAGTGTACTGGGATGAAGAGGGCTCTCTAGCCAGCAAGCCAAAATCTTTAGCGAGGTTCTTTGAATATTAACCTGACCCTGAATAAGGAATAAATAATGCACAGTGTACCATGTTAACATTTTATTGCAACTTTGTCTTAATACAAGCTTCTCTAAAACTAGGTAACTATTTTGGAGGGGGCTCCCATGAGTTTTATTTGCCTCATAGAGCAGCTTCCAGTGGCCTTTTCTCAAATGAGACAGGGATGGTAATGACTTCCGTAGTGGCGAAAGACTACAGTTGTATAGAATGATTAGTTAGAAAGCAACAGTAATATAATAGACCACGGGTGGCCAAACTCATGGAACTCAAAAGCCACACAAGTTGATTATTAAACCTTTGAGAGCCACACTGAGGCATATAGCCATATACTTTTACCTACTCCAAAATTACTAAAGTTTAAAATTCATTGTACACTTTAATTTTATTGTAAAAAGAGGATAAATATTGATCCTACTAATGTCAGATTCTGTGATAAGGTAAACACGAAAATTAGGCCTATACAGTAAAAACTTAGCTGCTGCTCGATGTAGAAGACTGCAGGCTAGTGGCGAGTTTTTTAAAATCCCGACCATGCCACGCTTCTCCCTGCCATCCCTGACCATGCCACACTTCTACCGACTGTCCCATCCCCCTCCTGAACTCCTACACTGGGGCTGCTTTCCTTAACTGATTTGCTGACATTCTTCAGGAGCCACAATTTTTTATTCAAAAGCTGCATGTGGCTCCCAAGCCGCAGTTTGGCCACACCTATAATAGACCCTGAGGTGCCTGTTAACAGCGGATGTGATCTACACAGGACAGAGTTGCATACTGTACTGGGGGTTTGATCTCCTCTTCTGTCCAGCCTTGATCCGGTGGCAGGTTGCACCATCCCATCTCTCTGAACTCTGCCATTGTCAGACATAGTTCTGCCTTTTTGCTTTTCAGTTTGACTTACTTCATGGTTCCTGATAACATGAGGAAATATCATGCCTCATTCTCATACACAGGACACTAGAATAAATAGAATTTGTTTCTTTGTTTTAACTTCTCCTATCACATCAGGGGCACAGTTGCCTCTCTTTGGCTTTTGATTGTGCTATGTTTAGGGAGGATTTAGATTTACACTATGTAAAGGGGAGGCAGTTTGGCCAAGCAGATGATAGAACATTGGCTTGGGACCCAGGAGTCCTGGATTCTATTACTTGTTCTGGCATATGGAGTAACCTTGGACAAGTCATTTCACCTCTCTATGCCTCAGTTCTCCCTCCTGTAGAAGGGAGAAAATGTGACTGCCTTTCTCTGTAAATTACTTTGAGAGCTACTGATATAAGGGCTAGGTTTTATTATGCTGTGCCTCCTGGTTTCCATCTCTAGTCTGTGATCATTGATCGTATATTTCGAGAGAACCTGACTTAACTTTGCATATGTCACTGTGGTAAGATATCTCTTGTAATAGCCCATCATGTTGCTGCTTTGGATTTGCTCCTTACAGTGGCTTGAATGTTAGTGTTTAGGAACTGATCTAGTATTCAGAACATCTCATTTGCAGATTGGATGGTCTAGTTATTTGATAGAGATAATAGGTAAAGAGAAGAATACAAAGCAGCTAGAGTTGAGCTAAGAGCATTAAATCATTTGAACAGACAGCCATTTGAATTCTAAAACCATTTTTTTTAATTCCCCCATCTTAAAAATGGAGCTGGTAGAAATACACCAAAATTAATTTTTTTAATTTTGATTTTTGACCAAAAAAAGTAGATGGATTTTAAGTGGATTTTGGATTTTTCCAACCAACTATCAAACTGATGAACATGTTTTAAATTTCAACAAATATTATTTAAATTTTGAATTCTGACATGCAAAGGAAGAAATATCAATGAAAGCTTTGCAATTGCCTTCCATGTGCAAGTTGAAACCATTGAACTTCACTAGTCTAACACTGACAAAAATTTTTCAACTCAGATATTTACCAATGCCAACTGCAGATTCAATATGATTGTAAAGCTCACAGTTTACAAATCTCACTCTGTTTCATTAATTGTATACATCATCAAAGCATGGAGAAGAAAGAGGACCCCATTACGTTAACCAATTCTTGCATTCACCCATCCCTTACTTAAGTGAATTCACCCATGGTGAATGTTTGCAATAAAATCCCATGATTTACACTTCTCTGCATTTATTTGCTCTCATTCTTTAAGTTTTCCCATCTTCAAAGTGTCTAATGAACTGGGATTTTCTCCCATGAAAGCTCATGCAACAAATAAATTTGTTAGTCTATAAGTGCCACGGGACTTCTTGTTTGTTTTTACTGAACTAGACTAACATGGCAGCCTCTTTGGAACTCTGAACAATCTGTGAACCAAGCACTATTTTCAAGTGAGAATACATCAAAGAAACATTCAATATAGCCATGGACAAGTCATAACCACTAAAAAATTGTGAAAAGACTCCACGAATGATTGGCTCAGCTCTATAAGCCACTCATCAACCTGGGAGCCCTTTGGTGAGTATTTTCTATTTCAACTCACAATTACTATTGTAAGAATGAGAAGCACTTAGCAATACCTTCAATTAAAGATTTCAATTGTCTCAAATAAGCTCCCTAATATGCATTTAATAAGATTGCCTATGTTAATTATATATCAATTTGTTGCTAAAAGAGCACTAAAGATTTAATAAGAGATAAATCTATCTATCTGTCATTTAATTAACTCAAAGCCACATAAAGAAATCAGGGTGAGAATCACCTCTGTGCAGAGGAAAAGTATTAGCCCTTTGCACCATTTCACTGCCTCTCAACCCTTAAAGGTTTAAGCCATACATCAGTCTTGTAGTGACCTTTCTGAACAACAGGAGATTTCACCTTAAATGCAAAATGATCTTCTGATCCATATGAGATAGCTGCAACGAGGGATTTTTTTAATCATTTAGTGCTTTAAATTAAATATAATGCCATGATAATAAGATAACATTTAATATTATGCAATGCAACTGTTGCTACTTTGTTACATGACAATTAAAGAAAAAACACACATTCCTTTAGAATAGGAGTGTGTTCATTAGGATCAACTAAAGCAATAGCAGCCAAGGAAGGTTTAGAAATGTAATTCCATGAAGCACAATGGGTACATTTACACATCAACCGACACTTCATGTGCTGTCAGCTGCAAGGCTAACTTCACTTGAATCTTGCAAGATCAAGCGCTGCCTAAGGCTTCATCTCCACCAGGAGTTTGTGGTGTGATTCCCAATGTGTGTAGACATGCTCTTGCTAGTGGTCATTAAGCCATCATGCTAAAAATAGTAGCATAACCACAGCAAGCATGAGCCAACCACTCTGAGTACTAGCCCATCTGAGATCCCATGAGTAAGTACTCAGGGTGGCTTGCCCATGTGACCAATCCATGCTGCAGAAGAAGGTGGATAATAGGAGGAACAGGGAACGGATGTAGTTTTGGCTCCAGTTCTGTTCTCTTCATTAGGTAGGTAGAATAGCTCAGCCAGTGTGAGAACAGATATATATACAGGCCCTGATTCACTTAATCATGTCCATCCCTGGTCAGAAATGCCTTCAATGGAACTTAAACTCACACCTTAAACTTCTAGTAAAATCAATGGGCCATAAACATACTTCTCTTCATCAGGCCTTGCCATAGGCCTGTACCAGTACGTTGGTGCTCCCTGGAGCAAAGGAGGAGCATGGGAAGCATACTCACTCAAGGATATTACAATGCTTCCAGGGAGCTTCTTCTTGCTGAAGTTTTTCACCTCTCCCTATGTTCAGAGCTGTGTCTCAACAGAACCTCTAGCCCTACATTTTTCCCATTCGTGTAGCATCCCACTGCGGAATGAGGAATCAATGCACTGCTCTAGATGCACTATCATTTTAATTCTCTCTGTGCTTATAATTGATTGCACCACTTTATATCTGTCTCAGTGCAGAGCGATATGAGTGAGATTATTCTAATAGCTGCAAACATCCCCCTCATAAATATTATTAATATGCTCAATTGTCCGAGGCAAAGGAATAGCTATCACTTAACACATGCAGAAACATAAAACCACCATCATTGATTTGCTGGATCAATTTTTGACAATAACGAATCTGGATAATTAATCTTAATGAGATTGCTCCAAAGAAAGGGGAGGGGGAAGTGTTTAAGCAGCATTACGTGATCATTACTGTCATTTTCATGCATAAGGAGTGCCTGACTGACAATGACTTTGGGTGGAGGAGATGAGCTATTTGCCTGCACTAAGAGGCTGGCTATCTAGGATTGGAAGAAAGACAGAAAAGAGAAGGTTCTCCTAGTATAATTAATGAGTGGAACTAGTTATAATAAGGAAGTGTCATGTAATACTTTTGTGATATAAGACGCTTGCTGCAGTGATAACAATGAGACATCAATTATCCTTTTAAGTTTCTTTATATCTGATAGAGGCAAGAAAGCCAAGAAAATCAACCTGTTTAAAAGTTATTTCCATGAATTTTGTGCTCATGGAAGGAATTAATGGGTCTGCTGAGCTCTCAGTACGCTCTGTTTACTGACACACCTTATATATAGAAGTTCCAAAGGGGTAGCCACATTAGTCTACTTCAGCAAAATAAAAAAGGAGTCTTGTGTCACTTTAAAGACTAACAAATTTAGTTTTTGCATGACCTTTAGTGGGCCAAGTCCCACTTCATCAGATGCCAGAATGGAGAAAGCTTACATTGAAAAAAAATTTACAGTACAAGAGTGAAGGGTAAATCCTGTGATTACATTTCACTGCATCAGGTCAGATTACTCCAGTAAGTCACATGAGTTGTATAGATTCAAACACAACATATCAGAAAGTGGTTAGTTTAAGAGAGCTGAGAATTACTGCAATAATGAAATCAGCTGAGAAAGTTAGTTACAGGCTTGATTCAAGCAATGGGAGTCACTCCCCTAATTTTCAAAAATTTGAGAGTAAATAACTCATGTCTGTTGTTTGATGACATTTTCTGCTAAGTGGATAAAGGCTTAGGTCACCAGTATATTTCATATAGGCCATCAAATAGTCATGTACTGTTTAACACCTCTATCATATTTATAAGACCTGCCATTACCATGGTATTTGCATCATTAATGTATGTATCCTCCTCCTCCTATGAGATGGGGAAGTACTATTATCCCCATTTTATGGATGGTGAACTGAGGCAGAGGGTGATTTAAGGCCAGATTTTAAAGGGATTTCGGAACTGAAAGATCCAATTAGGTGTCTACCTGCTTTGGCAAACGTGCCTATGTGCCTTATTCCCAAAGAAACTGACTTTCAATGAGAATTTGACTCCTATGTCGCTATCTTTAAAAGTCACTTGGGACTTCAGAAACTTAGGCTATGTCTACATTGCCAAATTAGTCCAAACTAAGGAGACTTAGTCAGGAATAATTTGGCCCACAGCCACACTAGGCTTTGCCTAGTCCGAACTAATAAATTTCTTAGTTCAGACTAGGCAAAGTTTAGTCCAAACTAATAAATACCAATGTTAGTTCATTCAGACTCACTCGCTTAGTTTGAACTTTAGTTTGAACTAAGCACATGAAGTACACGAACTAAAGGTTTGTTCAAACTAGCCACACATTCTAGTTCAAAGTAAAACATTAGTTGAAACTCGAACGTGCAGCTAGTTTGAACTAAAAAGTCTGAGTTAGGTCAAACTAGCCCAAGGTTAGTTCGGACTAACCTCGGACCTCTTTAGATCAGACTAGCAAGTCTGAACTAAAATTGCTGATGTAGATAGAGCCTTAGTCACATAGCTCACAAGGAGGTTGCTGGTCCTCAGTTAAATTTACAGAGTCAGGAATCCAAAGTGGAAAAGGTTAGGCTAGCCTAAATCTAAATGCAGGTGAATGCACTTAGACCACAACTAACTAGAGTTCTTTAAGCATTTTGCAACAACCCGCCCGCCCACCCACACAAAAAATGCTGATTCATTTTAAAAAAATTGTCAAAGGATTGGTTTTGACAAGCTTCTGAACATCAGAAAAAATGGGGAGCTTCAAAATTGTTATCATATTCTGTTTTGACATTTTTTAATTTTAAAATTCTGATTTTCTGGTTCATAATGACCCTTCTCTTCAAAATTAAAGGTTTTTTACCTCAGCTTAAAAAAATTAAGTGATCAAACTAGAAACAAAATTTCATAATTCTTAAAATTAAAAATTTTGGCTAGTGCAAAGCAAACATGTTCAGTAGTTTTTTAGCTTGCAAAAACTGGTGGGGTTTGACATTTATTGCCCTTAAAGGGAACAGAGAACATTTTTTGAAATCTTGAAAATGTTCACGGGATTAGAAGACAGTTTCCTTCCCATCTCTATATTTAAATGAAACTCACTGAAGTTACTCCGACCAAGCATGGACCAGAGAACAAAATTTAACTTTGCGTGATTTGAAACATCAAAGGAGAACAGCAGACTTTCAGCAAAATATTACTCAATAAAATTAGCTCACATTATTGTAAAAGGAACCCATAAGGGAAAAAAATAAAGAAAACCTGATATAAATCAAACCTAAATATGCCACTGATCATCAGCGCTTTAACTCAAGAAATCTGGCAGATTCACCAACCAAGAATCAATCTTCCTGTCGCTGTGGTAAATCTTGTAATGCTTTTTAAAAGTTTAGGGTTAGAAAACGTAACTGCCATGCTGAAGATTTATTGCAAAATATTTTGCCACATTGTTTGAATGTGATGATTCACAAAGCTTTTAAACAGTAGGACAAAATAACTGAAGTTGTACTTGGTTTTAATGGAAGTGGATAGAACTAATTTGTTCTTTCCTTATAACAGCATAACTCTCACATTAACTTTCTTACATTAAAATGGTTATATTTTTGTTACCTAAAGCCTTAGTTCCCAATAAAACAGTACAGAAACATCAACCTGGCATTGCATCCATCAGCGCTATACCATTAATCAACTGCTATAGCACAAGGACAATATAGGCCCTATTATGTTAACATAACTCAGCACAATATATGGATCTTTGCCCTCTCGAGTGGCTCATCCACATAAGACTCTTATATGGCTTACACCTAGGAGTTTTAAAGCATGATCCAATGCTCACAGAAGTCACAGGAAACATTTTTACAGACACCAAAGGTTTTAGAGATAAATATCAAGCCCACTGCTGGCCAAATTACACCAACATAGCTTACTACAGACAGGTGTGTGGGTTCAGCAGCATCCTTAAGGATTTTGTTCATTAAGCAGACTCTGAGCACACATTGTACAGCAGGGAGACTGTAAACTAAGTCAGAACCTCTGGAGACCTTGTTTGGCTTATTCATGAACCTCAGGAGATTCCATGTAGCATCTGGGCCATGTTACAGGTTAGGAACAAAACCCTTTAAACTAAGAGTGTCACCTTGTTCCAGTGTGCACAACTCTCCTCTTTCACAGCTCATTTTCCTGCATCCATCTTTAACTGAATGATTCAAAGTACAACCCTAGCACTTTGGGAAGGGGTGGGTTCTCGCATCCTTTCTGACTTATAACTAACATCTTTTGCTAATACACTAGCTATTCATGTGGCACTTAAAGATGAACAAATTTATTTATTGCATGAGCTTTCATGGGAAAGAGCTCATGCAATAAATAAACTTGTTAGTCTTAAAGTGCCACAGGACCCCTCATTTATTTTACTGAACTAGACTAACACAGCTGCCCCTTTGGAACTTAGTGATTCATAGTTTGGTTTCATCTTCACCCTCAACATACATCTACACTGCATGCTCCTCTCGTGTGTACACTATATGTCCTTCCAGCAAAGGTATAAATCTCAGTGTAGATGGTGGGACACTGCTTAGATGAATGGAGTAAGGTCACTCCTGAACACTGTGCATATATACTCTACTCTCCAAGCAGTGGTGTAGATGTTAGAGGCACTATTTTTAGTAGAGTATGATCCTACTGGCTCCCTACCACAAAAGCCTTTCTCCATCTGAGAGAAATCCTCCACCAGCTGGGAAAGACTCTAGCAGTTCCCTGAAGTGAGGAAAATCTCTAACAGTAATCTGCTACCAAGTCTTTCTCTGTTTCTTCTCCCTGCCAGAACCCCTCACTGACATATGTAGCTACAGTGTGGATGCAGATTGCTTTCCACTTTGACATGTACCAATACATATCCTACACGTTGCCACCAGTGCTGTGTAGTGTCGACGTTACCTAAGGAACACGTTTTTCTCCCCCCACTCACTCAAGGGTTCTTTGTAAATTGTAATATGTCCCTGATTATAAAGAACAATCCCTCTCAAGGACCAGAAAAAAATGTCTTTCATTTCCACCTATTGGAGTTTATTGAAAAAATGTATTACTTTTCTCAGAAGACAGTCCACTTTTTTTATATCACTGGAATTTTTCAGATTGTCCCTGAAAAACATTCTGGAGAGTAAGGAGGTTTTGGGGTTTTAGAAATTGAATAAATTAAGCATTTTCTAACTTTTTTTGTTGGCTAGGACATCAGGATTCTGACAGCTCTGGCACAGAACAGAAAAACTATCCCTGCACCTTGTGTACTCATTTGCACTACAGCAAATACAAAATGGAAGATCCTTAGTTCTGCTCTCTGTTTGTATGGCATGTGACACAATATTCTCCTGGCCCATGAGCTGGCCTCTTATGTGCTATGATAATACAATAAATTATAATGTAAAATGTATTAGTATTACTCCTGTTTATTATAGCAGTATCTAGGGAACAACCAGAAACAGGGCTCTATTGTTCCAGGCACTGTACAAACAGAAAGTAGAAAGTCTTTGTCCAGAAGAACTTACACTCCAAAGAGACCAAAGAAACTCAAGGGAGGGGAAAAGTGTATACCACAAATGACTTTCTGTGTTTTTGATTTCACATTTCAGTTGATCAGTGGAAAAATATATTGACTACACACTAGTGTTGGCATAGTTTCCAGTTAACAGCACCATCACGCAATGTGTTTTGGTGCTAGTACCTCCAGTGGTCCCACTATCAACCCTACATTAAATAGAAAGCAAGATGAGAGAGTTAAAATGTGTCCTTCAACCAAATAATAGAAGTATATTGCTTTAATGTTTACTAAGCCCTGTTTATCTCATCCTGACACCTCTGGGATCTCAAAGATCCTTTTGAGAAGAGAACAGAAAAATAAGTAGGGAGGAAAAAGCTAGCCTATTCAAAGACAGATACTTTACTTCTATCACTAAAGTTTCAAACAGAACAGAGAAAAACAACCATCAAAAGTAAAGACAAATATTTCAGCATTTCATGCCTTTTTTCCCTAAACCATCAGAAATTGAATGAAAAAGATTAGCCATAAAGGATTAGATATTTACATGACTCACAAGACTGTACAGATAATAATAATAAACATTTTAAATTATGCAACACTTTTGGAAGGGATATAAACCTGCATGTGTCAGAGCTATTGATGGTCTAAAGCAGGGGGTCTCAAACTCAGATCACCACAAGGGCCACATGAGGAGTAGTAGAGGGCCCCATGAGAACTAATATGTTAGCTTGAGGGCTGAAACAATGAAATCTTTTCATACAAAAATATTGGTACAACAATATAACAATATTGCAAATATCAGTAACAATAGTGTTGTTGAGGCCCACAGGAAATAGCTTCAGGGGCTGCATGCAGCCCACGTGCTGCGTATTTGAGACCTGTGCTCTAAAGAACTATTATTCCCATTATTATCATCTGCCAAGTTCTATGTAGCTTTTTTGGAAACATCTTGCGCTGTCCATGGGCAGAGACAGGCTGTTGCATTACATGGACCACTGGTCTGGTCTACCATAGCTATCTTATGTTCCTATGGGGGGGGGAGCAAAAAGCTATGCCTTGAACATGTAAGCTGATCCACATGGACAGAGCCCTGTGCACATGTGGAGTTTAATTTTTGCAAGACTGGGAACTTTAAACAGCATTTAAAAAGCTTATTCAGTACATTGGATTTACTTATATTCAGTGAAATACACTGACCCCATTGAAGGCAATAAGGAGTTTGCCATTTTCCATTGACAGTAAGTCAATGTGAATGAAGTTCACTGAGCACCTAGATAACTGAGATGAAAGATGGTCTTGTTTAAGACACTGAACTAGGACTCGGCTTGTCAGGATTCAATTCCCAGCTGTGCCCCAGATTCCCTGAGTAACCTTAGGCAAGCTATTTAATTTCTCCTTGCCTCAGATCCCCCATCACCATACCCAGGGATAGTAACACTTCCTACACTTGGTCTTGTCTATTTAGATTGGAAACTCTTCCTACTATTTATTTGTGCAGTGCCTCTGAGAATGAAGCTTTGACCTGAGCTGGGGTGCCTATGTGTCTTCAGAACAAACAAGGAGTCCTGTGGCACTTTTAAAGACTAACAAATGTATGTATTACATGTGCTTTTGTGGGAGAAAATCCCATTTTGTCAGATGCTTTATAGATGGGGAATTTACAGAATGGGAGGAAAACTGGTGCCTGATTGCTTGCCTTCAATTCTTTTGAACGGTTCACCAGAGTATAACATAGTAGATTTTCCAGTGCTCACCTTAGGCTCCAAGTGTCAAATACCCAAATGTTTCACATCTTGAATAAGTAGGGAGCACTTACTTAATTGAGACAGAGGGTATGGCCACACACACTTCTTATTTCGAAACAACAGGGGTTGTTTCAAAATAAGAAGTGCCATGGCCACACGACGCACGGCCATTTCGAAACAAGCAAACAGCTTGTTTCGAAATGGCCGTGGTCATTCTGAAACAACTTAAACCTCATTTGGTTTCAAAACAGCCCTGTTTGGACATGTTGTTTGGGAGGAAGGGCTGCCCCCTCAGCACCCTGGCCAGGGTGCTGAGGGGTGTCCGTGGGTGGGGGGGGCGCGGGGCTGCAGGCACCGGTCAGGTGAGGCACGGGGCGGCGCGGCACGCTGCCGGTGCCGCAGGCACCAGTGGCATGCCGCGCAGCCCCGTGCCTCACCTGGCCGGTGCCTGCAGCCCCTGCAGGGTAAAGCACGGCGGGGTAAAGCCGGTGGGGTAAAGCACGGCGGGGTAAAGCCGGCGGGGTAAAGCGCGACTGCCAGGGATTCCAGGGCGTGTCCGGGGGATGCCCCGGCCACGCCTCCCGCAGGAGCGTAGGCGCCAGGGATTCCGGGCCGGTGCTCACTCCGCCCCGGCAGCAGCGGTCTCCAGCCACGCACCGGGGCCGCGCCCCCAGGTTTGGGGGTAGGGGGGCTTTAAAGCCCCCGGGGTGAGGCGCCCCGCCGCCCCTCTCCTGGCGGGTGCCTGCAATCCCCTCCCCAGGCGGAATAGCATGTCCACGCTGTGGACATGCTATTTCGCTGCCTTATTTCGAGGACAAAGTTTTTTGTCCTCGAAATAAGGTGTTTGGAAATAATATGTTATTTCGAAACAGCTTGTTTCGAAACGTCTTGTTTTGAAACAAGCATACCCTGTGTGAACATAGCCAGCGAAAATCTGTCTAAGGCAAAGCAACCTGCTGCAAAAAGTCAGAACTTGCACCTTTTTTCTTTTTCCTTCTTCTTATGGTCGTTTGACAAATAGAACTTTAATTCTGAAGTGAACTTTGCAGCAGCAGCGGCAGAGTCCTGCAGGAGATATAAATGGTCATGCACATGTTCACACTAGCAGGTGATATACGTCTCCAGAGCCCAAGGAAATGCACCTGCCAGCTCGTCTGACATCCTGTCACCTCTTAGGGAACTGTAAAGATGCTGCTGAAAGCACAGAAAAGGTCACTTCAGGGAAGAATATGAGAAAGGCACGTGAAATGAAAGAAGCAAGAACCCAAGGCTAAACAACACGCCTTCTTCCCCTCCTCCCCCATTAGTTTCAGAGCTGTGAATTGAAAGCCCAAAGCCCAGAGACTTGGTGGGGATAGGGAGGTATATAAATTACAGTAGAGATCATTGGACAGTTTTTCTCATACTTCATGGCACATTGTAGTAAATTCACAACACCAAAATATTCCAAGCAAGGTTCAATAAGGAATTTCAATGATTTTCCAGAAGTGATCCTGAAGCACCAGAAAGAGAGAGAGTGTAGGATCGGGAAGGAAAGGGAACCCACCATGGGGATGAAAAAACTACTTAAAATAATTGAAGTAATTTGAGGAGTCCTATTTTACTTAATTTCTCACTGGCTGTTAGATCTCATAAACCAAGCAAGTTCAAGTCTGGTTAGTATTGGGTGAGCTTCCTGGTTGAAGGAAGTGACGGTGAATCCACTACAAGTAATCATCTCTTTGAAGCCTTAATTTAGCATAGCAGTTTACAGCAAATGTTAAACTTGAAGCATGTGAGTAATCTCTTTGCTATTCAGCAAAGTATTTACATGATTAACTACAACGGGGGGGGGGGTTAAGCATCTGCTTAAAATTAAGCATGCCTAAATGCACTAAAGCCCTCACATTGTTAATGCTTTTTAATTAAGAGGTAAAAGCAAGGTTCTCTGACTACTTGTGGTAATTAAAGAGCTGTTGGAATCCTGGTGTCCTAGCCAAACTACAGGATAGTTAAATATATTCTAACTTTCCCAAATTCTCCCCTGCATTGTTAGTTGGTTAGCTCCTGTGTGATACTGATCTATCATCTTGCTCTGCACAGCTGAACAGATGCAGCTTTCAATCCCAGGGGTGGCTGCCTTTCACTGGTGGGTGAAATGATCGCTATATATCATTTGTATACCCATTAAGATGTTTTTTAAGTGCATCTTTCAGGATGAAAGGTGGTATACATGTAAGATTTATATTGGTATGCTATTATACACAAAAAGAAAGTGAAAGGTTCTAAATATTAATTTGAGGAAGAGGCATTGTTAAGGCCATGGAATTTAGCCTTGAAAATTCCTTTATGTTGAATGAACAATTTAATTTTTGAGTTGATTCTGAACATTGTAGAATTGCCTCTCTTTCAAGTGAACTTCTTCTCTAGACCTCAGAAGGACAGAATTGATTTCACTGACTCTTCGAGAAGGTAGAATACTTTTGCTGGCATGGAGAAGAGAGTTTAAGTTATTTCCTGACCGGTGTACTTTGAAGCTCTCATCCCTATAAATGCCTTTACTGAAATCTGGGGTTCACTTTGGATTTTAATGAGAAATATTGGTGCTTTTCAGAAGAGCTAGATTTGGTTTCTGTTTCAAAATACATACAACAACAGCGACAGTATCTGCAAAACTAGAACATTTAAGCATAACAGTATCACACTGAATCACTTTATTTTATGAATGGGCATTGCAATTCTTCTGCCAAAGGGCTCTTCAAATTAAAATTATAGCTGTAGCCTAACATCTGGTGACTCAGTACTTTATCCATGATAATGTTGTAGGGCAGTGAATTACAGCACATTGCAGTTATTCTGGTTGCATGCATGAAAGTCTGGTTTAAACAAAATATATATTTTCCCCCTATGGAAAGTTTGGACAAAAATGTGTAAAAGGAAAAAAAAGCTTTTTCCATATACATTTTCTGCAGACTGATTTTTATTTTTCAGCAAAAATCTTAGATATTACAATATGGAAACATTGTGGCAGTTCCTCATGATCCCATTCTCCCCTAAAAGCCGGTCTCCCTAATCAGATTACATCTTCCATGATGCACCACAGTCTGTCTTCGTGGAGATGGAAAGCAGTGCATCATGGGAGTTCCTGGTCAGACTGTAGCATGGCAAATGAAGTCCCCACAGAGAGTTACAGGTGAAAGGAGGCATAAAGCAATCAAACCACAACTCCCATGAGGCACCATGACAGCAATTACAAATTAAAAGTTCCAAAGGGGGTAGCCATGTTAGTCAAGCTCAGGAAAACAAACCAGGAATTCTGTGACACTTTTAAAACTAACACATTTATTTATTGCATGAGCTTTCATGGCAGAAATCCCACTTTATCAGAAGCTTGAAAATGCAAAACTTACAGTATGGGAAGAGAAATAAATGCAGTGAAATTAAAATTAAGATATTTTGATATTTTACTGAAATATTTTGGATTTTATATTTTAAAAAATCTTAATTTAGACAGAAGCTGGACCCTTTTTCCAGTCAATCAATTAATGTAAACCCAATTTTTCACTGAAAACAGTTTCAACAGAAAATTTTCAGCAGGACCAATATGCAGCATCAATTAGGGCTACATCCTCACATACTTGCTCACCCAAACAAGTTAAGGAGTCCCTTACTCTTCTGATTGGTCCTGCTCAGAGAGTGTCTGGGGAGAAAACTGGGGTTACTCACTCATACTTACCCGTGGTAAGGAAGATAGTGGATGGGGAACCAAAGGGGATAGCAATTGGCCAGTTAAATCAGAAAAAGAGGAGCATGATCAATGAAGTCCGCTATTGAATAAAGTTGCAGGATTGGTGCCCTAGACTATTAAAACATCTACTGGAGACTTGCATCTGTCTCTGTAGATGAATATAAAGTAAAGGTGGGATATGAACTGGAATCAAAAATCAGCAAGAACAATTTCCCTTAAAAATTAATCATTCCTGACAGCTAATACAACTGTAGCATCTAGACTGACTCCAACAAGTAATGAATCAGCAGTGCTCAAAAAAAGGTATTGATTTGTTGTTTCTCATAAACCCGACATACTAGATTGAAGATGAGACTGTTGCAGAAAGTGAGAAAAGAAAATAGGCCATGATGAATGAGACAAAGAGAGAGGAGGCTAGGTTTCTGGCAGAACTCTGGTGTGTTCATGAAGGTTACTGGCACCAAAAAAGACACATTGAAAACACAGGTTGTCAAACATGTCCAACTAATTAATTCATTTAAAAAAGAATGAAAAAACTGAAAAATGCTCCTAAAATTCTCATCTTTGCACTATGTCTGTCTGCCTGTGATGCTTATATCACCCCTACCACTGCAACATCTAAACACCTTTTGGCTGTGTCCACACATCTTTTTTATTTCAAAATAACACAGGTTATTTCAAAATAAAAAGATGATGTCCAGATGACATTTTCTTATTTTGAAATGACAGACTCCATCATTTAGAAATAAGAGGAGTTCTTCTGGAACACCTTAAACCTTGTTTGTTATTGAAATGGCCCTTATTTCGACACGGTTGTTTCGAAATAAGGCCATTTGGATATGTTGTTTCGGAACAAACGGGTTCCAAAACAACATGATTTGACCTTCCTCCCAGGGTGCTTAGCACCCTGGGAGGAAGGACCACCCCCTCAGCACCCTGGCCAGGGTGCTGAGGGGAGACCCACTGCAGGGTATGGGGCCCTGCCCCCAAGCCTGGCAGTGAGCCCCGCGGCAGGGATCCTGGGGCACCCAGCTCTGCCTGCCGCTGGGGCTGCTCCCAAGCCCGATGGCGGGGGTGCGGGGGCAACCGGCTCGCCCCCCCGCCAGGGCTGGTGGCAGCCTCCCCGGCAGGATGCCAGGGCTCCAGCTTTTCCCCACCGCCGGGACTGCAGCCGTGGGGAGCCGGGTCCCACTGGCTCCCCAGGCCCCTGGGCTCAGCAGCAGCAGCCGTTGGGAGCCCCACAGCTCACCCCACTGCCAGCTCCGGGGGCTGCAGCCCTTGGCGGGGTGGCCATGGCCCGGGCAGCTCACCCCACACCTTGCTCAGGGGGCTGCAGCCCCCAGTGGGGTGGCCGGAGCCCAGGCGGCTCACCCCATGCCCTGCTCCTGCCAAGCCCTCTCCCCACCTCCGCCCTGGTTGGTGGCAACATGGCCCGCAAAGGGCCATGTTGCCACACCTCCCAGGGTGCCACTCTCCTGAAGCGAAGTAGCAGGTCCACACATAGGACCTGCTATTTTGCTTTCAGGGTCTCCCTTATTTTGAACTAAATTTTTGTTAGCTCAAAATAAGTTGTTTCGAAATAAAGGTTTTATTTCAAAATAAGTAATTTCGGAAGAACTTATTTCAAAATAAAGCCTTGTGTGTAGACATAGCCTTTATGTATTTTCCTCCCAACCCACCCATGAGTTAGAGAAGTGCTGCTACCTCCATTTTAAAGATGGGGAATTGAGAGACTATGTGACTTGCCAAAGGGCAGGGAGAAAGTCTGTGATGGAGAAGGAGGTGACACCTGGTGTCCCGAATCCCAAGTAAGCATTCAGATACTTTGAATAGCCTTCCTCTTCCTGCTGAATGAACTGCAATTAAATTGCCATGAAGTATCAAAGTCATAGAAATAAGGTCTAGGGTTTGTCACCCTGACACACGCTGATGGTACCTTAGAATACAATGCCTTGTTTGTAGTAACTGCTCAAGGAAGACAAATACTGGTCTACAGGAGTCAGAATCTGTCCCTGGGAGCCCAAATACAAAATTTATGATATAGTCTGTTCCTCAGTGTGACAAATAACCTGGAGAGCATGCAGAATACCAGAATACCATAAAATAATTGCTTACCAACATTTAATGTGCCACTCCTGGCCAAATAAAAGCAAATAAATATGGAGTAGAATTTTTAAACATTTCCGAGTGGTTTATTGTTTATTAGGAGCACAAGTTCCACTGTTAAACAAAAGTGACTTTGATGCTTCCGAAAGTTTGAGCCTGTTGCTATATTGGCATTGCTGAGTTATTTTTTTTTTATTGTTGGATTTTTAGGGTGGGGGGGCGGGGGTGAGAATTTGTTAATTTTTAAATAGCACGCAAAGGTAGGATGAGGCCTCGCAGAATGAGGGACATAAGAGGAAAATGTAGGAAAAGGGAGGAAGAAGATCGGTGACAGCTCAATACATGCCTGCTCATTGTCAGCAGGGAGAGTATTTTGGTATTATGACGTATGTAAGTCTTGAGGATACATCTGAAAGCAGATAAGGTAGTGGGGCAGGTGGTATCTCTTGGATAAGAAACAACATGGGAGCAAATACTCAGGCCCAGTTCTGAAAGGTACTTTGGCTCCTAACTTCAAGGCCTTACATGCTTACAGAAAAGCTATTGGTGGGTGCCAATGGCTACAGACATTGGCAGGGGTTGGTATCAGCTCATCAACATAGAGATAGATTTTTGAGTCATCAACCATCTAAATGGTAGTCAAAACCGTGCCTGTGGATAAAAGTTTAAATCTTGAAGCAGAGGCCCATGTTACTTCCTACCATGTTATAATAAAGCTGATCATATGAGTCTTAAGATGTTTGACAGTGTCCCTTTAAAAGATGAAATGTAGCTGAGTTATGCAACCCAACCAAAGTACCCCATTACCTGAGTTACTTTAAGCCATCTCTAGTTCTTTTTATAGATACAGAAAGCCTTGCTTTCTTTTGTTCTTGTCTTTATTAGAAGCCTTGTGCTGAGGATGAAAAGAGAATGAGTTTGGTGAGGGGAGCAAAGGGAACGTTATGTTGTTAACCTTTTCTTCTTCTAAATGGAAAGTCACAAGCTCTGGCTTTTACCATCTAAGCTGTTTCAGAGAAATAGCTGCTGGGGGTTCTAGCAGCTAAAGGTACAGTCCAAGCTGAAATATAATGTATTATCAGTGTCCAGGAGAGCAACACGTTATTTGCCTTTAGCACGGGTGGCCAACATGGCAGCTTTTCACAAAGGTGAGAGGCTTAAGTGGAAAGTGGAACTGCCAGGTGTCTTAATCTTTTCAGATGTAGCCCTTTTCATTCCTCTCTTATTCAACATGGTGCAGCAGAAGGGAGAGTAGGATGGGAGGAGGACTTTAACCTAGACATCAGATAAAAGTCAACATCATGGAGCCCACAGAAAACAAATATGAAGTCTGAAAGGCTATTCTAGGCTGTCCTTTACGTTGCTGAGCAAATTACATTTTATCTGTGCTTTGTGGCTTGTGCTGGTATCAATTAAAAGAAAAACATCTTGCTTTAAATCTTTAGATAGATAGATGTCTTTCCTCTCTGCATTTCTTCTCCAAATAACCTCATGTACCTGGCATTACCAGTGCATGACGTTATGGATAGAGCTGCAGAGACACAGTATGTGTGGAGCATAACACAGACTGCAAGACTTCACTAGGAGCAAACTGTATGTAAAACAGCAGATCCTCAGCTGGTGTGAATTGTCATCGCCGTACCTCCATTGACTGAAGTGGAGCTATGACAGTTTACATGTACTACAGCAGTCTGAAAACACCACCAATAGGCAGTGTAGGAAATGGTGGCACGTAAAGCATATGGGCTAGATCAGTGGTTCCCAACCTTTTTCAGGCTGGGGATCCCTTTTTAAAAAAAAAAATCTTTGCAGCCCCGCTGGCTGATTATGTAATCTGGCCTGCACCACTCTGGCCACACCACTGAGACAGCTGACAAGCGGCACCGCTGCCACCATGGCCCTCGCCATTGGGGAGCCGAGCTGTGGCAGCTGTGGCCCCCTGCCCTTGTCCTACCTTGGGAACTGCCATGGCCTCATCCCCCTGCCAGGACCTGGCTGCAGGCAGGGAGAGGCAGCCCAAGCAGGGTGCATTGAGGCTGCAGCTGGATTCCAGCCCTGGTAGGGAGAGGCTTCACAGACCCCCTGCAACATGTCTGCGGACCCCCAGGGTTCCCCAGACCCAGGTTGGGAACCACTGGGCTAGACTGAACCATTACAATCAGTGCTAAGTAAGAGCTGGTGCATGGCTGCATATTTTAGGAGCAAACCTAAGACAGGAAGTACGACTCTGAGTCATACCTCCTCCTTAGCTAGGGTTACTAGATGTCAGGCAAAAGGAGGACATGTTCTCCTTTTTACCTTCATGTCCTCCGTCTGGCAGACATTTTAAAAATAGATGATTTTGTCTGGCTTTTTACTTACAGGGGTTAAAGTATGCTGGAATGCCCTGGAACACCCTATTTTTAGGGGGAAGCATTCCAGGGCCCCCTGAAAACAGAAGAATATTACATTAATACTACATTTTCTCCATGTGTCCTCCAGTGTCCTCCCTTTCATGCTTCCCTGTCCTCCTTTTTTGCTGTGATATCTAGTAACCCTATCCTTAGCACGCCCTCTTGTTTAGAGAAATTTTATTTCCTCACTGGACAAACTTTAATTGCTGTAGGGAGTTCCATTGCAGCAGGTGAATAAAGGGTTACTGCTATGAGGAATGAAATGGAGACTAGCAAAGGAAAATAGGTGCTGGATAACAGAAATTATTTGCTCTGATGAAGGCTAATCCTCTTTAATGATGGAATTATCTCCCCCAAAAAAGGCATAGAGGTGGTGCCATGATGGAGGGAATGAAAACTACACTGAAGAAAAATACCCCAACAAATCTAGTATTTCTTGATAGAAAACTAGAGTAAGTGACCTAATGGTCTTTTGCATCTATGACTGTGTGACATGTATGGGGTGTTCCTGTCCTGTAGCTACTTTCTTTTTAATATAACTATCTATTACCTTTCTCTCCAGTCACACATACATTCCCAGCATTAGGCTGTCAGCTCTTCCTCCACAAATATCTACTGAATCATAGCTCAATACAAAACAATCAGTTTGGGGGCGATATATAGAGAGAAAGATTCACAATATGTCAAGTGAGATATAGCCTAACGTAGTGATGGAGAAGGACAAAAACAGGTTCAGAAATAAGTCCAGAGAACATGGAGAACAAAACCTGGGATTTTCAAAAGCACCTAAAATTCAGGAGCCATCTTCTACTGACATTCATGGAAATGTGTCCTTCTAGGCCACTTATGTGCTGCCTCAAACATCATCCAAAATAACTCTAGACCTGATACAAGGCCTGTTAAAGTCTCTAGAAAAACTTTCTATGCTCTGTTAGGTTATGGAACAGGCTCTGTCTGAGCAAAGTCTCCCTCTAACTAGCTGTAACAGATTAAAGTTATTTACAATCAAACTCTAAAGGAAGACTGACTGAGGTTTTGTGTTGTCAAAGGCAATGCCACCAATAGCCAAGAGATCTTCTCAAAACAGAAATAACCACCCCAAATGTAGCGGGAAGGCACAGCCCCCCTCAGAGAGAGCCCAGAAAGAGCTGCAAGACAGCAGGGAGTGGAGCCAAGAGGGGGCTGTCAATCATCTTGGAAGTGGAGGGGAGGGACAGGAAGTATAAAAGGGGAGGCAGGCAGCTCAGTTCAAGCCAGGTCAGTGAAGGGGAAGGATGCATCTTGGTCTGCTCCTGACCCTGCACTGCCCTGTGTAGGAGCTGGGCTCTGGCCTCTAGACCCAGGCCCATCGGTCTGGCAAGGGCTGCCCATGGGCAGTGACTGGGGCCCACTGCCCAACCCCTGGGCAGCCCCACACCTGCAGGAGGAACTGCTAGTAGGGGGGCCAGTGAGCAGTCCTGAGTTGGCACCTGCTGGGGACCCTGAACCCTGACCTACCTTGTGTGACCTGGAGGAGCTACCTCTGGCTGCTGAAGACCCCAAACCTCTGCCTGTCTCCTGCAACCTGGAGGAGCTACCCCTTGCAGAAGAACCAGAAGGACTCCCTGACTTACCACCGCCTGATGAAATGGAGGGGTTTTATAATCTACCCCTGGGGGACTACCCTGAGGAAATGAATGATGAGGTATGGCTAGAGCTGGGGACCAGGGGTGACCCGGAGGAGTGCGGGACTCAACCCTCAGTGGGAAGCCGCATCTCAGGGGCAGCGTGTTGCGGCCAGGACCCCACTGACCCCTGCACTGAAGCCTCAGGTGCCTTGAGGTCAGTATGTTGTGGCCAGGACCCCACGGACCCCACTGACCCCTGCACCAAAGCCCCAGGCCCTTTTGGGGACCTGAGCTGGGACACAGTGGAGTGGAGTGATCCCATGCCCCCACTGATCCCTTCCCCTAACCTGAGCACCCTTGCGGTCTGTGAACCCCACGGTGATATCGTCCCTTCCTAGACACTCTAAAAGACATTATTTGTGACTTTGCTTGTACTTTGCCAAGAGGCTAAAGACTTGGACCCAGCCCTACAGAGGGCTGAGGGTTGTGTGACTTTGCCCAGCCAAGGGGCCAGAGACTTGATTGCCCTGCCCTACGCCAGGCTGGTCTCTGGGTAGCCTTGCCCAGAACAAGGAACTAAAGACTTAGAGGTCATGTCCCTGAGCGGGGGCTGGAAACCCTGGCAGGCCGCCTCTCCCTCTCAGGAGGGTAAGGGGCCATGTAACACCAAAGGACAAAAGAAGGTGTTTTGTTTTCTTGCCAGTGAACCCAGGAATAAATTTACAACCTAAAGGGGAGGGGTGCAATCTATGCTCAACTATTCCACACCAATTCTAGAAAGCACCAATTCAATTAACTATTGTCCTATGATTTCCTTAGCAAACCCTTCCTTATGAACATGCCGCTTAAGTGCTTTATCATTGCACCTTGCCAAACAGTGGTTGGGTGAGATTAGTGTAATTTAAGGGGAAACAAAGGTCAGAAGCTTTTTTTGACTCTGGGGATTTTTTTCACCGTCATCTGCAGCATAGGGCACTTGCTGGCTTTAAACTAGCATAAGTGGTAGATCCTCTCTGTAACTTAAAGTCTTTAAAATCATGATTTGAGGACTTCAGTAACTCAGCCAAAGGTTATGGTTACAGGAGTGGGTGGGTGAGCTTCTGTTGCCTGCAATGTGCAGGAAATCAGACTTGACTGCCATGGTCCCTCCTGCCTTTAAAAATCTGAATCTAAGTGCTCTGCAACTGATGGCTGAAAATTTTATATAAAAGCTAAATATGAATATTGTTACTCGATATTAAGCAGTGATGTGGTCTGACATGTTAGTATTCCAGAGAAAAACAGCCAAATGACTTGATGTAGGGTCTTCCCATTGATACAATCAGTGCTATCTTTGCATCTGCCAACAGGTTAAAAAATTTTTTGATCCAGAATTTTACCCTGCCACATCCAGACACATGATTTTCATGTTTTCAACTGACACTTAAACTCAGTTCATAATTTAACGTTACCAATATAGACCCAATTCATAATGCAAGCAATGCTATTTACATGGATTAGCCTCACTTTGGAAACCCATCAGGCATGCCCCTGCCTGTTCCTCTTCCACTAATGTAACTCAGAGGTGTACTCCTGCGTGCAGTTCATTGCTGAGAGTGAAGTATGCTGCTTTCGTATTCTGCAGTGAAAATGCTTTTGTAGCTCCAAGTGAAGCATTTGTTCCCGTTGGCTGACACTTAGCTAGGTTTGTCACGCCCAGATGGAATGTAAGACATGTGCATTGAAGTGACAACTGCATGTTGGAGAGACTGGATTGCTAAAGTTGAAGAAGTAGCTTCCTCAGCACATCTGTGCAATAAAACGACCCCAGATCTAGGGGCATAAGTGAAATTTGCTTGCAGGCTGGCCTGAGTGTCAAACTCATACTATCAGTAACCTGAGTGCTTTAGAGTGTACCTATTTGAAAGAGAAGGCAATACTTAGCCCAAGTATATACTGACAGCAGCAAATTGACCTCCTTCAGATTGAACTCTCTGGTTCAATTGAGCAGTCAGTCAAGACTGGCTCAATCAATCTGGAGTTCAACTCAATAACTCCACCCCTATAAGAAGAGTAGCACTGAGTTGAAGGGTTGGCATTTCTCTTCAACTCAGCTCAATGGAGCCATGGAGGTAAGTGGGAGTTAGAGTTGAAGGGAGATATGCAAGTTGTTTTACATAGCTTACATATCTCCCTTCAACTGCCACCGAAAAGATGACAAATGTAGAACAGGCCTCTGAGTCCTACTTCATGTGCTGTACCAAATACAGTGGTTACATTAAAATCTCTTTGCCACATCGTCAGCTGTCAAAAGTCAGAGCAGCTTCATTGAAGTAAATAGGATAACTCTTATTCATACCTAATAAAGATCTGGCCCTCACAGCTGTCTCCCAGACTAGATGCAGGGGAAAGATGTGGTATTTTACTGCTTAGTGATGCACTGTAAAATTTACCAAAACATCAAAGTGAATTAGGAGTCTAAGTCCTATTTTCAAATGTGACATAGGGCCAGATTTTCAAAATCTGGAGCAAAAGAGCTAGAGAACTTTCCAAAAGCTTAGGAGAAGAATAGGTATCTATCTCTTCTTGATTTCAAGAGATCTTAGGAAACAAACTAGCTTAGGTGCTTTTGAAAATCCCTCTGGGTAACTGCACTGTTAGGCACCTAAATACCTTTGAAAATTTGACCCTTATGATCCTTAGTTCCACTGACTTTCAATTAGCATTTTCTACTTGCCTAAATTAGCTTTGAAAAAAATGCCATTGAGGCTCCTAAATCACTTAGGTCCAGTTCCTCAGCAATATTTTAAGGATTGCTACCTTTGAGGATCTGGGCCTTAGGCACTTTTGAAAGGATTAGTTTTAATCTCTTCATGTCACCATCAAGTCTATTATGGGGTAGATTTCCAAAAGGGCCTACCAAATTTAGGTGTACAAGTCCTACCAACTTTCAATGGGATTTGTGCTCCCAAATCCCTAAGATGTATTTTTAAAATCTTCCCAATATGCTAGAAGAGCTTTATCTCAGATTTTTGATAGAAGCTGGGGGGGGGGTGAGATCTATATCCTACTTTATATTTTGCCCAATGTTTACTGTGTTGATTCATTTTAAAAGAATATAAACTGGATTAAGAAAAATAATACATCGTGGACAAAGAGGCTGTTTGGTTCACATCATGATGCTGGTGGCAGCATCTTACTGTTAAGTATGATGGGAGTTTGCCTAAAATTAACAAATTAAATTAGAGCCAGATCCTTGGCTGGTATAAATCAGCATAGATCCACTAAAGCATCTGGTTTAATTGGCAGGAGAAGAAATTGCACATCACTGACAATTATAAGAACTATATTGAAGATGTTCCTTCATTTTGTAATCCAGTGGCACTGGATGATAGTCACCTTGTTTCAGATGGAACATACACTTTGGCTATGTCTACACTGGGAATTTAGTTCTAATTAAGGAGGATTAATTCAAACTAAATTAGTGCATGTCCATACTGGCTTTCATCAGTTTGAACTAAGGAATTCCTTAGTTAAAATTAAGGAAAGCTTACTTTGAAATAGTAAAACCTGCCTTTAATTCAAACTAACCTGATGTAGATGCATTAGTTTGAACTAACCATTGGTTTGAATTAAACATGGTTCAACCTTCTTCTTGCCAGGGTGCATGGCACCAGGGAGGAAGTGCCTTCTTCTTTTTATTGGATTGAGTAGGGCAATGGCTCTTCTTGGTTGCCATGTTGCCACATTCCCCATGATGCCCCCCTCTTAAGCCAGCCTACCAAGTTCTGTGCATGGATATGCAAGTTCGATTTAGGTTTCTAGTGTGGACATGCTAGTTCAAATAAAGTTAGTCTGAATTAACCAAAATTAGTTCACACTAATTAATTCAAACTAACTTAGTTGGAACTAGCGTTCTTAAGTGTAGACAGCCTTTGAGATCAGACTCTGGAGTGTTCAGACCACTGGAAATCTGAGTAAGTTCCATGGTGCTCAAAGTTCTTAGTATAAAACAGAAGGAGATGAGAGGAGAATCAGTCCCTTCGTATCAGTAGGTGCCAATGCAAAATTCTCTGCTGTGAAAATTGACTGTAGCTTTTCAAGCCAAAGCACTCTGAATTTGAAAAGAAAAGGAGGAGGGAAGAAAAACATAATATATTAGACAGGCCAATCTCTGTCACTGGAGTCATATGGGGATTCTTGATATGGTGCCCAGGGAGTTCCCAGCAGACTTCCCATTATTGTGATGTGTGTTAGTCCTTGAAAACCATTATGAAGATGCATCCCACTGATTGAACAGTTTGATTGCATCAGTAGCCGTCTACCGTCTATATTATAGAAACACCCCTGCTACGACGCACAAAGCCAGAGCAGTCTAATTAGAGAGCGTTTCAGCCCTCTGGATCCCAGCCTTGCCAAACTCCTAAGTCCGTCTGAAAGTTACAGCTCCAGGAACATGTCAGAATAGGAGCCTTCACCACAAATGACCTTAGAACAGCAGGTGCCCTTGGTTTAAGCCTGCTGAAAAGATGGTGCATTTCTGTAATGAAGCAAAGTTCCCAGGGCTGTTACGGAGATGTGTTTCCAGAGTCTGTTGGGGTGGGGGAGGTGACCAAGAGGAAGAGAAGCAGGAGGGGGGAGAGACAGTGATATAATTGGATCCCATTCTGTGTGTTTTAAGAAGAGAAGCAAGTGACATTTTCTGAGTATTTCTCCCTGTAGCAACAAGCAGTCTTGCTATACAGTAAAAGCATGTATGTGTAAAGGCATTTGTGTGTATATGTTTTAACCATTCTATAGCTGAGGGAAGAGCACGGGGCAAGCACATAGGTGTAGGGGAAATAAGTGGAAGAAAATTGTACACAAAAGATAGTGGCACCCCCACTCAGACTAAATCATAGGCCCAGAATATGAACAATTCATCAACTGCCTATGGTTCCACTCAGACCAAGGCACCATGTATCTGTAAACATGTGCAATTTATTGCCTTGTTAATGGCTTCACTCAGACCAGGAGTGGTCTTGCCCTGAGCCAAGCACCCCTCTCAACCAAACACCCCATAATGTATTGCTGTTTGTGTAAACATATATCTACTTATTTATCTGAGTGACCATCCTGTAACCTTACAGAGCATGCCTGTTATCAGAGCATGTTTGCTGACATGTGTACCTTCGTAGTTTTTGTTTTCCCTGTGATCCTATATAATGGTAGGAAAGTCTAATGCATGTTGGACTTCACAGATGGACCGGGAAGCTACAGCAGGTGCCCTCAGAGATAAAGTCCAGGAGACCACCCGCTACTGTTTCCAGGGGTCCCTGGTAGCTGAAAGGGAGGTAAGCTTTCTACCTCTTTTAATAAAATCATCTTTTATTCTATCACCTGTGGTCACATTGTCACTGCTCAATCCGGATCCTGTTATAGTGTCCCCCTTTGGGCTGCAGTGGGGAAACAGGCAGGCCTTATTAATGGGGGCAACCTGCAGACACTTTGACTCCATTTATGTGCTGTGCCATCTCTCACTCCATGTATGTGCAGGAGATCACTGGTCTCAGATGGGATCTCAAGGCTATGTCCACACAGGGAGTTGAAGCGATTTAAGCTAAATCAATAGAACAATTAAATAAATTTAACAGGTCCCCACCAAAAAATCAGATCAAACTAGCATATCTGGGGACAGGACTTGCTAGTTCAATTTAGGTGAGGGGCACCTAGGAGGTGTGGTGATGTGGCACCCTGGCAGGGCCATGTTGCCACCCAATCCCCTGCCTGGCTCTCCCGAGGAGAGCCAGTGGCAGAGGAAAAAATGTCCCCACTGGCTCTTGGCTCCTGGAGCCCAGTGGGGGGAAAATCATCCCCCCACAGACTGGCTGCAGCCTTGGGAAGCAGGCAGGCAGGGGGGAGAAAGGACCCTGCACCCTGGACTTCCCCACACCTAGCCAGGCATGCGGGGAAAGGAGCTCCCAGAGCCTGGCATCCCCACACCTGGCCAGGTGGTGGAGGCAGGGAAGCCAGTGCACTGGGCTTCCCCTGCAGCTGCCGGGTGCACAGGGAAAGGAATACTGCCCCCCTGGCTTCCCCCCACACCTGCTGGCCAGGAGGGGCAGGGAAGCTGGTGCGCCCGGCTTCGCCCAGCAGATGCTGGGGAAAGGAGCTTCCTTGCCCCCACCACCTGCCAGGTGTAGGAGGAAGCCAGGCGCACTGACTTCCCTGCCCCCGCCGCCTGACATCTGTAGGGTGAGGCCAGGCACACTGGCTTTCCTGCCCCTGCCACCTAGCATCTGCCAAGGGAAGCCAGGCTTGGGGTGTTTCCCACACTACCAGCACAGCCGGGTGGGGGTGGGCCCCCATCCCCCCTGCACCTCCCCTCCCTCCCTGGCCAGAGTGCTGGTGGGGACATCCTTCCAGGGTGCCATGCACCCTGGGAAGAAGGTCAAACTCTTATATTGAAATAAGGAAACGTCATGTGGACCTAAACATTTTTAAACCGAAATGACCAGTGTTATTTCAATTTAAAACCTGTGTGGACGTACCCAGAGAGTAATAGTATTAAGTTTTCCTTCTAATAATTAAAGTCATTTGCAACCAAGAGTCTAAAACATAAACATGCTTCCCTCACACTCTCCTGGCTCAGATTTGCCACTCTTGGCTGTTGAAATTTCATAGCAATACACATTGTTCCTTGTACCCTCTTCTCCTTTGAATCTTCTGTTCCTCTTGAAGTTGGCCCAGTGCCCTCAGCATGATCTGCACAGACTCTAAACTATACACTGAAATACACCTCCAGTTGACATTTTGGTAAATGCACTGTTGACATCTTTTCATATGTAAAATATGGAAGCCATTGCTCATTTGGGATTATTGAATCACTGCTGCCTTGAAACATTAATGCAAGAAAAATATGGTCATTAGCAAAGAATGATTTGCATGTTTCCAGTCCTCCTTTGATCGATGGCTTTTAAAAATGCTAACAACCGCAAACTATCATATTGGCTCCGATTTATTTTGGCTGAGACACCTCAGCATTATTGAATCTATTATGTGACCATCCCATATGGCTGGGATAAGAGCAGATGAAGAACAACAACCAAAGACACATTTGAATGATGGGAATCCCCATATCTGGGCTTGTGTGCCATTGTTTTCAATGGCCTGAATAAAGAAAACAGCATGAAAGGCTTATTGGGCAATTGTGTTCCCATCAAACTGCCTTTCACTTTTCTGTGTACAAAGCAGCCCAACAATTCCTTTTAGGCAGTGGTGTGAATGTTGATGAAGATAACCGCCATTGCCAACTCACAGAGGATGGAAAGATGGAGGTGGCAAGAAAGCAGTAGAAACCTGACTGTTGGAGTCATAAATTTCTGGAGAATAATGCCCTCAAAGTTTGTGAGTCTCCTGACCTTCACCCAGTCCAAATCCCAGTGAAGAGAGAGCCTATTACAGCCATTGGACTTGCTATAAAAAACAATGCAACCCAAAGAAATGCACATTTTCACATCACCTCTAGGGTAAGCCACTGCTTGCCTGTCCTAAGAAAGAGCTGCTTGGAACTATCCAGTCTTTCTCTGACTGGAAGAGATAGAAATCCCCCTGTTGTTTACAAGGGGAGGAGGATTCACTGTGGATGTCTTGCTATTTTTCTTAGAGGGAAAACGGATGTCCTGTGGAGAACAGCACCATTATCTGCTCCTTTTGGCTTGACATTTCCTGCTGTGCTCCAGAGCAAGAAAGGAGCTGGCATGTAGGGCAGAAGGAGACAATTTCTCATCATGTAGCCACCAAGATGTTTCATCCAACTTGCCAAGTTATCCTCTTATTGCTTTCACCAGTGACTGGCCAAACCATAAGGCACTGATTTTGAAAATCCTGCACCTCCTCAAGTCTGGTAGGTCCCAGTTGCTCCATCAGCAGTGCCCCCCCCCCCACATCCAGATGGAAGCATTTCAGAGGGGAGGCTGCCTCTTGGCTGATCTCCTGTACCCCTGGCTGCAGCAGGGAAACCTCCATGCATCCTGTTGCCATGTGCACTCCAACTGGATCCCTAGGCAGTGGCTCCTTTCTGCAGCCAGGAGGATGGGAAATCAGTTCTCTTCTCCCTCTGGCTCCAGCAGGGACCCAAGTGCCTAGGGATCCAGCAGAGTGCTTAGTTCTCTTCTAGAGCCAAGGGACAGGAGCACTGATCTCTCCTCCCTCAGGAGCCCTAGCACCTAGGCACCCAGGAGAAGCACTTTGCCAGGCTTCATGCTACAGCCAAGAAGAAGGGAGCTCTGATCTCTCATTTCTTTGACTTCAGCAAGGACCCTATAACCAGTTGTGTAGCCCTGCAGCAATGTGTTCTACGTAGTTCCTTACGCAGTGGCTCCCTTCTGCAGGCAGCAGGAGGGAGAGCTGCAAGCCACTTTGAAAGACCCCGTGGTCCCTTTTGGCTCCAGGTCACAGGACAGGAACTGCTAATCTAGGTATGCAAAAGGAAAAATCCACACCAGAAAAGACAAGCAGATAAAATTAAAATACAGCATCATGTGATGTGATATTGCTATTATATTTGTTAGAAAGCTGAAAAATCATGAAGAATCTGAGAATTGCTTAAGTGGCAGATAGAAAGCACTATTTCTCCCAGGTCCTGGCAACATTCCTCATTTAATGGCCAGTGAATCCTGCAACTTAATTAAAATATAAGCTAAGACTGCAAAATGCAAATTACAGGTTCTGTTAGTATCTCAACTCAGTGCAAGGGCTGGACTGGATTTACCTTCATTGTAAGATCATTTCTGCAATCTGTGTTGTCTGTCCCCTCTACCATCATGCTCTCAAGGCCCCAGTTGGCTCTTTTGTTCTAAGGGTTGCTGATTTCCCACTCTTCCTTCTCAGCAGGTCCTTACAGTGGATTGATGAGCACATACACTCTGTGCCCCATGTGAGGTAACTTGCAGCAGCTGGAGAGCAGATGGGATTGGTTCCAATGTGATTATACACACAGCAGGGGAATTTCAGTAGGGTGTAAGACAGCTTTCATCATGGCAGGTGTTCCACTGACTGGGCTCACTGCTATCTCTAGTTCACTGTCAGCATGGCCCTGAGTCCACAATAGTGGGGACCAATTTAAAAATAGTCAAACATTAAGAGTGATTACAGGAGTTCTCATGGGTCAGATCCTCAGCTGTGGTAAGTGAGAATAACCCAGCTGAAGTCCATGGAGCTACAGTGATTTACACGAGTGGGCTCAGTAGTTGGTCTACATATTTTAAAATTCTCACAAGCTGCTTAAGAGCCACACACACATCCCTCTTCTTATATTGCATGCATCTGTCTGGCATAAGTACACCAGCATGATTGCTTAAAGTCCAATAGCTAAATCCATCTGTGGACATTTAATTAATTGATCTGTAAACCAGGGGGCTGGGTCTCCTCTGCTCTCAGTGAAATCTGCAGCTTCAGACTGTATAATCATTGGGGCAGGGACCATCGTTTTGTTTTGTGTTTGTACACCACATAGAACAATACGGTTCTGTTCCATTACTGCAACAATAATTAAATGTAACAAAGATTTTGGCACTTCAAACCTTTTAGATTGGCGCCTTAATACAGATCTAATCGTCTGACTCAAACACTCAGTTTTGAAAATGCTGGTCTGGTCCCTTTATATTCTCAATGACTTCAGCATCATTGAACCTGAAATCATTGAACCTAGTCATGTCATACTTCTGTTGGAAATACTGTTGTCCAAACATATTGCTTGATATTCACACACACACACACACACACACACATCAAAGACACAGAAGTTGTGTCTATTTCTGTTAATTCCCCCATCTTCAAGTGTCTGAAGTGGGATTTTCTCCCATGAAAGCTCATGTGATAAATGTGTTAGTCTTTAAAAGTGCCACAGGCCTCCTTGTTTGTTTTTGTTGAACTGGACTAACATGGCTACCCCTTTGGAACTTGGCTATTTAGACTAAACTCTTTGGAGCTGAAACTGTCCTTTACTACGTGTACACATACATGTAAGAACAGAGCCTAGTATAATCGGGAGCCTTTTGGTTTGAGTTGATACTTCTCAAATGTATTGTTGCTTGTTTTATTTATTACAGTAGCACGTAAAGGGAAGAGCCTTTGGTTAGTATTAGTTTAGCACCTATGTACATTATTTCCTTCTCTTTGTTTAATGTCTAATTGAGACTCCTGGCTCACACTTTTTCCTACTATCTACATCTACATAGCAGTAATTGTATTATGATGCCCCAGACCAGGACTGATGGTTTTATTGCCCATGGGGTACACACACAGGTGTTCAGTATATCACTACTCATTTGTCAAACAACAGTAGCTCGTTTACTAGGATGCTGCCTGCTAGGGACAGAACAGAGCATTGTATAATTTTACATGGCCTAGAATCACAGGGTTGGAAGGGATCTCATGAGGTCATCTAGTCCAACCTCCTGCCAAAAAAGCAGCACTACTCTCACTAAATTATCCCAGCCAGGGTTTTGTCTAACCGAGCCTTAAATATCTCCAAAGATGGAGATTCCACCACTTCCCTAGATAACCCAGTCTAATGCTTCACCAGTCTCCTAGTAAGAAAGTTTTTCCTAATATCCAACCTCAACCTCCCCAGCTGCAACTTGAAACCATTGCTCCTTGTTCTGTCCTCTGTAACTACAGAGAACAGCCAAGCTCCATCCTTCTTGGAGTAGTTGAAGGTTGCTATCAAATCCCCCCTTAGTCTTCTCTTCTGCAGGCTAAATAAGCCTAGTTTCTTCAGTCTGTCTTCATAGGTCTTGTGCTTCAGCCCCTTGATCATTTTTTTTCCCCTGCGCTGGACTCTTTCTAATTTGTCCACGGCATACCAGATTTGTTGTCACTTCCCTTCAGTAGAGTTTTGCTGTCCTGTTTAGAAAGAACCGGTGCCTCTTTGGCCCACTTCTGATAGTCTAAGATCCCAGCACACAGCTGATTTTTGAAGTTAGAGCTAATTAAAAAGCCAGAATTTTGGCAACACTGATACAGCAAACATTTCAGTGACAATCACTGGGGCTGCTTGAAGATTGAAGTGCTGTGAATAAGAGCAGCAGAATCTATCACCAAAACTGTGCATAACTAATGGATTTTTTTATAAGTATTTTTATTTCTTAACTTTAAGTGATATTTAGATGAGAGGCTGGCAAAGACCATCATCATTAGACTAGACTGTTAAGTCTACCTTCTTACAAATGCAGAAAGCAGTTCCTTGAAATATGATGCATCACATATTCAGTGATATTGCCCTTGATCTTGCCTGGAAGACTGAAGAAAAGTTATAGTGATTTTTTTTGAGGTAGATTTTCATTGTTGTCATCCTTCAGCCTTATTTCTACATACAGGCTGTGATCACCCACAATTCCAGCAAACACAAACAGGAGCTGCATGTCATTAGTGACTCCAAAAACAGGCCTTTCAATGTTTCAGGCAAGGCATACAAAATTAATGGGCACTTTTGAAAGTGTGGTCATAGCTGCAGCTTAAACAACAAAGACAAAGCTGAAAGAATGGAACTGATACATCCTGATGAACATGGTGTACAAATCTGAGAGAACTACTGCTTGGATTACAGGGCAGAAACAAGTGTACTTTTGAAACACCTCCTCATTTCTTATGCTGTTGGAAGGGAAGAAAGTTGCTTAGCTTGGAGTCAGGTGACTCATTAGTGACGTTAACTGACCTATTAAATGTTTAGATCCTGTTGACTTTGATCCTATCAAGTTTTAATATTCATTAGATGTGAAATTTACCCCTTTGCAGAGGAGCTGCACAAGCTCCAATCACCCACTCAACTCTTAAAACCTTTAAAAATAAGGTTGGAGCTTGGAGATTTCTTGAGGTCATATCTTGGCCTCATTGAAGAGAATGGAGGTTTTGCCTTTGAGTTCAAATGGGGTCTAGACTCCATCCCTCACCTTTGCTATTCTCCATTCACTTGTGTAAACTCGTCTTTGGGCCTGAGAAAGGTAGTCCAAGCATCACAGCAAAACACAAGGTGGCACTTACTATTTAGCATAAATAGTTAGCACTCCTGCAAGAGTCTCAAAGCCGGATCAGGCTCCTGCTGCTGCCAGCAGATGACAGAAGCCATCTCCGAGCCTCTGCCATTTGCTGGAAGTGTCCCAGAGCTGAATCAGGCCCCTTCCAGCTGCGCTGCCAGCAAGAGATCCAGACTCTGTGCCCTGCTGGCCCCAGTGCAGTGATGCCCCTGGTGGGGGGAGGGTCACACATTATTGTAATAAGTCATGAGCATACAATACACTTGTTAACAGTTCCAGAGCATCTGAGAAGGTGGGATTTTTCTCTCTTGAAAGCTCACATAATAAATAAATTTGTTAGTCTTTAAGGCTACGTTCACGCACAGGGGGTTATTTTGGGTATGGCCACACACACTTCTTATTTCGAAACAACAGAGGTTGTTTCGAAATAAGTGCCATGGCCACACGACGCACGGCCATTTCAAAAGAAGCAAACAGCTTGTTTCGAAATGGCCGTGGTTCTATCAAAATAGCTTAAACCTTGTTGCGTGTCGAAACAGGGTTGTTTCGAAACCAGAGGTTTCAAAACAGCCCTGTTCAGACATGTTGTTTCGAAACAAAGTGTTCCGAAACAACAAGTCACCTTCCTCCCAGGGTGCTAAGCACCCTGGGAGGAATTGCAGCCCCCCCTCAGCACCCTGGCCAGGG
>ML681971.1:18982459-19017017 GCA_007922195.1 Podocnemis expansa | reverse complement strand
GCACCCTGTTCAAGAGTCAGTCTCCGTAAAAGTTTAAAATGATTTGTCTTTTCTTTTTTGGTCCCTGTGTGCATTTCTCTTTTCCGGGGATGTGGTATGTCGATTCTAAAACATCTTCAATGCAGTGACACACAAGTCTCTATTTCACTTTGATGGAAGAGACACAGCAAGGTAAAAAGTTCTGGTCCCTTAAATGTTTCTTCCAGGCAGAAACTATACGCCCAACTCAGTAGTCTATTTCTACCAAGAAAGGCACTTGAGCACCTGTATAATTTCGAGCACGCATAAAATCCTGAAACCTGTAGTTAAGCGACTGCTTTTTTGCTGGCCACCATCTTTGCTGACAGCAGGGATTAACCTAAAGGCTGTGTTCACACACAGGCATTATTTCGATGCAAGTTGTGTCGAAACAACTTGTATTGAAATAATGCCTTATTTTGAAATAACTTAATTCAAATTAACAGTTTGTTAATTCTAATTAAGGAAAAAAGCTCAAAGTGAAATAGCAGTTTCAGGCAACAGTTATTTCAAAACAAGTCACTGTTGTTTCGAAACAACACGTTCAGACTGCATTGTTTTGAAACAATTGTTTCGAAACAACGTTGTTTCACCCCCAAATGGGGTTTAAGTTGTTTCAAAACAACATGGTTGTTTCGAAACAATGGGTGCCGTTGTTTCGAAACAACTGTGCGTTGTGTGAACAGGGTATTTCTTATTTCGAAACAACCTCTGTTTCGAAATAAGAGTGCTGTGTGAACACAGCCAAAGATATCAGTCTCTACAGCTTCAGCTAAAGAGCCAGGGTCTCTCTCTAGCCAAAGCTATATCTCTATGGATTGGGCAAACTAGGGCTTACAGCATTTTCAGCAAAGTGTAAACTACTGGTTAGTGTAAGGATGAAAATATGCTTGAATGTTTATTGAATTAGGGTCTAATGCAAACTCTCCCTTATATGGTTAATGAAAGTTTTGCTAGGTAGACTACATAATTTAGCACAGTGTTTGCTCAGAATTAAAGGCAATTATAGAGCAAAAGCATCTGAGTCATGTTTTTAAACAGTCCTATTTCAAAACTATATTAACATGCACTAGGGGCCTTTTAGTTTGTGCCAGGAAAAGCTATATGGGCCATTTAATATACAACACACTGGTACACTTTAGATATCATACCCTTTTAGCATGCATTGCTCTTCAGTGTAAAAACAGTTCCTGCTTGTCTTTTTTGCTGCTCTTCCTTCCCTCTCTGTTCTTGTCTTTTCCCAATTTCTGTATTCTCTTCCCTCCCAAGTGCTGCCTAGGGACATAAACCAACACTTGGTGTAAAGGTCCTGGAAGGTTCACATACAGAGGTTATGTTAAGTAAAGGATGTGTTCACACATACTAATCTCTATAGGGTTTTAACTCAACCCATAAAAGGCTTCCCCCAGATCATGACAGTAACATAAGCTTGTGAAGCTAGCTTTCTGGTGACACTAAAATCCAATTCCAACCTTCCCTTTGCAGAGACACTTTGAGAAATGGCTTAGATTGTTATATGTTACAACGTCAATGACGAGGGCATGAAGAAAAGCAATAATAACTCAAGGATGGCTAAGTGGCAGTTTGAAATATGCTCTGGTCTTTTCATTTATGGTGAGCACTCTTGCTATTATTCCATAAATAAGCAACAACACACCCAGTTCAGATTGAGATAGATGCTGTTGCAAAACAGTACTCTCAGCTATACTTTAAGAGTTTGCCACATAATGTTCTTTTGGCTGATGTTTTATGGAGTGACTGTGGCATTGACTGAATGGTTTATAAGCATTCATTATGGAGATCCAAGGGAAGGGGGATAAACAGAACTCAGTGAGTGCTGTGCTAAATGTTTCTTGCTCAGGAATGATTGTTTTAAAGCTTTCTATCATCATTGATGAACCTGCACCACTT
This sequence comes from Podocnemis expansa, assembly GCA_007922195.1. NCBI lineage: Eukaryota > Metazoa > Chordata > Testudines > Podocnemididae > Podocnemis > Podocnemis expansa. The sequence continues at coordinate 19,015,088 of ML681971.1, read as the reverse complement.
CAGTGTTGTTTATAGAAAACTTTCGCTTGTAAAGCATAGTGTCAAAGGTTATCAGAAACAATTAAATGCCAGTCCAAATGTGGATATGACTTTCCATCAAAAACTCAGGTCTTACTGGAATTTCATTTAGGCTTTGTTTACGTAGAAAAGTTGCAGTATAGTCTAGGGTGACCAGATAGGAAAAATATGAAAAATCAAGACTGGGGGACAAGAAGGGGGTAGACTAGACACCTGTATAAAACAAATCCCTGTTTATCAGGACTTTCCCTATGAAATCAAGACATCTGGTCACCTTACTATAATCTAAAAGGCATACATTTAAAAAGCTATAGCTATTGTCTTTAGATTGTAAAATATTCTGGTCAGTAACCATCTACTATGATGTTTGTTCAGTGCCTAGAAAAAAGGGGGCCTAATTTTTCACTAGCCATTAAGCTAACCATAATAAATGTGGTTATTATTAATTCTTACTGTTTATTTGTATTGCCCTAACCTCTAGGCACATGAATCATGGACCAGGAACCCACTGTGTGGGGTGTTATACAAACACAGAACAGAAAGGCAGACCCTGCCTCAGAAAGTTTAGTCTAAGGGCTATTGTAATCCTTGTGCGGATGGACACTCGTATTCTAGTATAATTGCTTTAATTCACTTGAGCTTATGATGCTACCAAAATTAAAAATTAAATAGAAAAAGTCACTTATGCCAGAATAAAAAAAAGTGTCCACAGCATATCTATATTGCCATGCTGATAAAACTTGCCTGTGTAGACAAGGCCTTAAACCTGCTGTACATTTACACATTAATGCTCACTGAAACCTAGGCTTACACAGTTATGTGTTGTAAGGCATTAGATTTCTCCTTTCACAGCCACATGGCAGTTCTCTGATGTGATATGAAGCCCTTGCTACATGGAGAGACCATCCACTGACATTAGTGGGAGTTCTGCATCTGTAGCAAGAACACAAAAATCATATTTGTACTGCAAAAGGTCAAGGTGTACAATGAGACTGGATCAGATGTATTCCTAGATATCTACTGCAACTAGATAATGGTACCACCAAAAATGCATTAAGTTTTTATTTTTTTGCTTCATAGACATTATATGGCTTCTCTCCGCCACAGTCTGTTGATGGTGGCTGTTATGTTTTTATAAAAATATATTTTTATATTTGTAGAAAATCTTAGGAAAAAAACCATTTTACCTGGTAGCTCTTATCTGAGCACATGTTTACCTCCTTCAAAGTTATTTATTTTGCAGCTGCTATTTTCCAAGGAGACTTACAGATTAGGGTTACAATTCTTAAAATATGAATTGTATATAAACAGGGACGAGTCAATTGTAATATGACCAAATTGCAACAATAGAAGAAGAAGAATAGTAGTTCACTGTATTTAACAAAATTATAAATTCAAGTGAAGTACAATACATGAAATGATAAAATAAAATGCATTCCCAGTGTTTAGAACCAAAGTTGTCTTATTTATTTTTCCCGCTGTACTACATTATATCTTAAGTATTATAATGTGGCTACATTTTGTGCTCTGCTTATTTACATTACATTTGAATTATGCAGGATAGTATTTTAATTCCTGACCATGTTGGCCTTGCCCTCTTCCTGCCCCACTTCAACGAAGGCTCTGGCGACTTTGAGCATAACGTTATATATCTGCAGGTCACCAGTCACCAGTGAAGACTTTTCCAGAGTTGTCAGTATACGCATTACTCTGGTGAGATCAATTCCCTCTTCATCCATCGTCTTCAGTGGAAATGAGGGATAATGGTGCATTCAGTGCTTGAGACACTGGTGACACTGCCAAAAAGGAGACCCATTACAGTGCTAGGTTTTGACTGAAAGTTGTTACAATCTGTCGGATGGATGCAGGGGTCTCATTGCACTTTGAAAATGTGGCATCCTCTAAGGAGGAAATACCCTGCTGCACAGAGTCAATACAAAGTCCATGTACCACTTCAGCCCCATTTAAATCATGGCTATTGCCTTCAACTGTCTCTAAGGCTTAAATGAGAATTAAGTGGTGCTCTCATACGAGCATGAGTTCCACCCTAAATTGTCACTGAAGCACAAGGTAGAACTGGTAGATATTGTTTACTTAAACTCATAGTATGTCTACACAGTACTTTTATTTCAAAATAACACGGGCTATTTCGAAATAAAAGGATCCCGTCCTTTCGAAATAAGAACTGTTGTTTCGAAACAGGTTAAACCCCGATTGTTTCAAAATGGCTGTTATTTCAAAATGGTTATTTTGAAATAAGGCCATTTGGACATGTTTCGAAACACCACCATTGTTTCAAAATAACTGTTTCAAAACAACATGTCCAAACAGCCTTATTTCAAAATAACAGCCATTTGGATAGCAGGCTTTCCCTTAATTCAAATTAACTTATTTTGAAATAAAGACTATTTTGAAATAACTCATTTTGAAATAACGATGTGTGTGTAGACATAGCCATAGCATTGTAGCAAGATAACACACACTTTCCAACACAGCCACTGCCTGTTTGTTTCCCCCTTTGCATTCTACACAAAAAGCAATGTTTGATTATTAAAAAAAAAATAAAAAATGAAAAAGCCCTCTAAAGTGGTTGTCATCCTTGCTGGCACCCGCACAGCTCAATCTAATCGGTGAGGTAAATGATGAATGTCATTTCCCTGCAGACACTTCTCCATTCCCGCAATATTATAAGTACACTTTTATAGCTATAATTTGCATAAATAAAACAAATATGATTGTTATTACTGAAGGCTAGTATATCAAGTCCCCATCCATTTACAGGAATAAGACAAGAGGCAGAATAGGGCTCATTTATTCAGAGATATGGGTAATCTAATAAATGATCTTAAAGCCCTGGTTTTCTTGCTGGGACACTTGTCAAAAAAAATAATGTACTAGAAGAAATTAGCTGATATCAGGTTTTAGAACCCTCTGGAGTAGCAGACTAATTTAAAGAACAGGTCCATAAAATGGACCAGATCCTCACTTTTGTAAATTAATGTAGCTCTATTGACTCCTATGAATCTACACCGCTGGGGATCTGGCCCAACGTTGCCAATCTTTTATTACATATATTATTGGCCAACCCAAAATTTCTCTTCCTTGTGACCTACACCATGCTTTTTGTGTCACTGACATTATCGGCAGACATGTTTAATCATCTTCCTTCTGGAAAAGGAACACATTCACTTCCATCTCTCAAATACAGTTCACATTTGTGACTATATATTCAGATGCCGAAGTGGATGACTTGCATTTTTCCAGCAACATGTACACTGGCTTTGACATAATGAGTGACTTCTTAACTATTTGTAGGCACTTCCTTGCATACGCTAGTGGATATTTTCACTACAATATGATTTTTTTAAACAATTTAGGCCCTTTGAAAAGCAAAATTGATGCCTGGTGCCAAAATATATCTCCCGTCGCTTTAATTCAGAAAGCTTGTTGTACAAATTCAGCACTGAAGGAATGACACAGTCAATGTGCCCAATGGAAAGCAAATCTCCCTAATAACCAAAATACTGTATGGGTATGTCTACACAGCACTTTTATTTCAAAATAACACTGGTTATTTCAAAATAAGAGATATTTGGTCCACATGACATTTTCTTATTTCGAAAGGACGGATCCTGTCCTTTCAAAATAACAGTTCTTATTTTGAAACAGGTTAAACCCTGATTGTTTTGAAACGGCCGTTATTTCAAAATGGTTGTTTTGAAATAACACCGTTTGGATGTGTTATTTCAAAATAACCATTATTTCAAAATAACATGTTGTGACCTTATTCGCGTGGGTGCACAGCACCCACGGGAAGAAGGAAGAGCTCTGCCCCATCAGCGTGCACATGGGTCAGGAGCTGCTGAGGGCAGACGGCATGGCCCCGTCTGGACCAAAGAGGAGGTCCAGCTGCTCCTCACCATCTGGAGAAGGCAGGACATCCTTGCCCAGTTCTGGGCTAGCCACCAGAACCGGGCAGTGTATGCTGACATTGCAGCGGAGTTGTCTGCTCAGGGCCAGGAGCGCAGCACTGAACAGGTGCACTCCCAAATCAAGGCCCTGAGGCAGGACCACTCTCGCACCAGGGAGGCACGCGAGCTCCAGGGGGCAGGTAGCTTCTACGAGGAGCTGCATGCCCTCCTGGGGGCTCAGCCTAGTGGCTTGCCAGCCCAGGCCGTGGACACTGGGCACCGCCCCAGCTCCTCCTCAGCCCCAGAGGGACCTGACAGCAGTCCTGAGGCGTCCCTGGACGTCGGGGAGCCTGCAGCCCAGCCACCACCACCAGAGGCTGAAGCAGGACCCCTGGAGCTCATCCCCCCTGGCCAGGGCAGTGGCAGCGAGGAGGAGGAGCAGCAGCCGGCTGCAACTACAACCCCAGGGGACTCAGAGACAGACGATGGGACATCCCAGCGGACATCCAGAGCCCCTGTCAGTGAGTCTCCATGTCCCATACAAGCAGGCAGGGCTAGGTCTGCCCAGGTCATGGGCAGCAACAGGGTCCGGCACAGGGACAGGCAGGGCACAGGGCTGGGCTCGGGGGGCAGAGGCCCTCCCATGGGCACGGGTACCCAGGAGACATGTGGCACCAGAGTGACAGGCCCCTGCGTGCCGGGGTTGGGGTAACCCTGGATGGGTGTAACAGATGCAGCTGCATCCTGGGCAGGGTGCACAGCATGCAGAGCAGACCACTGGTAAGTGGCCTTGGGAGACTCCCCAGAGCAACTCTTCTGGGTGAGTCCAGCTCACATTGTGGGCACCACTAGGCCCTGCGTCCCTCTGGGGCAATGTCCCACAAGACACAGGTCTGGATTCCTGCTGACAGTGAGGGCGGAGCTGTGTGCTGCAGACAAGCTGCACACAGGCAAGGTCAGCAGGCAGCAGCCTCCAACCCTGTTTGATGCTTCCTTCCAGCAGTTCGTGCCACCGGTAGCCAGCAGGTGCGGAGCCCACTCGGCAGCCCCAGACTGAGACAGAGGAGGAGGGGCCCCCGGACACTGGGTAGAGTCCTTGCCAGCCTGGAGGACTTGGAGGAGCGGGCCGAGGCATCCGCCCAGGCCTGGCAGAGACAGCAGGCTGCCGGCAAGATGCCACCCTCCAGCTGCTCCACCTGGGGGCCACCACCGATGATCGCCTGGTGGCTGCGTTTGAACACCAGGCCGTGGCCATGGACCAGCTTGGCACAGCCATGGAGGATGCGGCCGCCAGTCGGCACCGCATTGCCGATAACACCAGCCCACCGGCAGCTGGTAGAGCACAACCGCAGCGCACTCCTCCATGGTGACCCCGGACTCAGGGTGGTCCTGGGCAGGGCTGTGCCAGACCCTCCTCCCAGTGACACCCATGTCCCAGTTGCAGCCCCGACCCCCACTGACCCCTACCCCAGTCCCGTCTCCCAGTTGCAGCCCCGACCCCCAGTGACCCCTACCCCAACCCCATCTCCTAATCCTCTCCAGCCCTTCCTTCCCCCACCCTCCCTGTTCGGTAAAATAAATATGTTAACACATGTTATTGGTGCGTGTGTCGTGCTTTATTGGTTGTGCTGCACAGTGTGGGTGGATGGGTGAGGGTGGTGTGAGGTGGGGCAGGGTAGGCCTGGCCTTCAGAGGTCCTTCTTAGTGGCAAAGCTGTCTGTGAGCGCCTCACGTACTGTGATGGCCCTTCCGGAGGTCCGCTCCCGTGGGGGCATAGGTGCGAGCTGCTCATACTGGCCCCCGATGAGCTGGGCCTCGGCCTCCCAGGCAGCTGCAATGGGCTTGCCCCGCAGTTCACAAAAATTATGCAGGGCCACGCACGTGCTGATGACCTCTGTTGCTGTCTCCTCTCCAAGGTGGAGGTGGGTAAGGAGGCACCTCCAGCTGTCCAAAGGCCCACTCAATCACCTGGCAGCAGTGGTTCAAATGCCAGTTAAAAAGCTGGCGGCAAGGATCGAGGTGCCCTGTGTAGGGGCGCATCAGCCACGGGCGGAGGGGATAGGCCGTGTCTGCCACAATGAGGACGGGCACCTCTACTCCCCTGACATTGATGTTATTGGGGGTAAGAAGGTGCCTGCCTCCATGCCCTGGTACAGGGCCAAGTTCCAGAGAACACGGGCATCATGCGCCTTCCCTAGCCAACCCACATAGCAGTTCTGGAAGGACCCACCAGTGATCCACAAGGGCCAGCACAATGCTAGAGTGGTAGCCCTTCCTATTGCGGTACTCTGCTGCTCGGTGGTCCAGGACCCTCACAGGAATGTGCGTGGCATCCAGGATCCCCATGCAGTTTGGGAATCCCAGGGTCGCCATGCTGTCCATGGTGGTCTGCAGCTCCCCCTGTGTGACGAGGTGCCACAGCATGATCCTGTTAATGGCCCTGGTGACCTCGATCAGGATGATGCCGATGGTGAAGCTGCCAACCCCAAAGAGGTGTGCCACAGACATGTAGGACTCCGGGGTGGCCATCTTCCACACGGCTATGGCCACTGTCTTGTTGACAGGAATGGCTGGACGCATGGCGGCATCCCTGCGGCGCAGCAGCAGGGTCAGTTCTGTTACCAGGTGGCCCTGGTCATTCTGAAATTCCGCCTCCACTGGTCGTCATCCCAGGTTTGGAGCACTACCCGCTCCCACCAATACGTGCTGGTCTCCTGGGCCCAGACCTGGTGAGGCAAAGACAGGGGCAGGGGAACAAGGGCAGCTCTGAGGCCCAGGGTGCTGCAGCCTGGGGCACAACCTGAGCAGCATTGGGGTCCCCGAGCGGAGTGTCCCCCAATAGGAGCATGCTCTGCAGGCGCACAGAGGGCCTAGTGGCCACATGGCGCAGGCTAGGCAGCCGGGCAGCATCCATCTCTGTTGCTTGCAGAGTCCTGCTAGCCAGAATGGACAGGGAAGTGAGGTCAGGGCCAGCTTTTATAGGATTGGCTACCAACATGGCCGCTGTCATGGCCCAGGGAGGCGGCCATGTTGCCACACCTCCCATGGTGCCCTTCCACTCAAGCGAAATAGCAAGTCCACTGTGTGGACATGCCATTTTGCATCCAGCTTTTCCTTGTATTTTGCCTAGATTTGTCATTATTTCAATTCCAGTTATTTTGAAATAGCATTCTTATTTTGAAATAAGTTATTTCGAAATAATGGGTTATGTGTAGACATAGCCTGTGAATATTGCATAAGTACTATTGTACTATCATTCCATTCAGATACTATTCTCCACTAGAAATCCTTCAAGCATGGCTAAGAAGACTGAAGAACGTGTGAGTTAGAGGGAATCACTACCTCATAGGTTAAAGCAACTATTTTGACACCTGTTTCTTTTATTAGAGGAATGGCTGCATAGTTTTATGTCATTAATAGGAGGGCCACATTCAGATAAGAGTAGCACCAGATGGAAAGCTAGAGACCCAAAGACATTGATCAATCAGCCTAGTGAGAGAACCATCCTAAGAAATACGCTGTGACCCAGGCCTCCTGGGATAACCAGCTGAATATGCAAAGATCAGGGCAAGCTGCAAAAGGGAGAGCAGATTCTCCCAGCACTGGTGAGTTACCTGGAGATAAACTCCCCCAGCCAGTCAGTCAATGCTTCTGATTCCCCCACAATGGATATCAAGAAGCCACCATATAGTATAGCCAGCTCCCTTTACTGCATTCCAGTCACCGGTCCCCAGTACAGCCACTAGGTCTGTTAAAGAAATAGGTTCTTCTGACCCCAAGGGGTCAGCCACATTACACAGAATACAGGCTTGAATCTTACCCAAAGTAACACGCTGCCAGCCAATCCTTTAGTAACTACAACTAAAGGTTTAATATAAAAAGAAAAGAAACAAAATGAGAGATGTTATAGGGTCAAAGTGAATCACATACATACAAATGATTTAGAGTCCAAAGATGATAAGTCCTTGTTTCACAGCTTTGGTTGTTAGTAATCCAGTTTATAGGAATAGAGACCAAATAATCCAAGTGTAGAGTTTGTTCTAATTCTCCCCCATGAGAATTAGCAGGGCAGTTTCCAGGCCAGTGTTGGCTGGGATCTCAATCCTGCAGCCCAAACTTTCCCTGAGAAGCTTGGACAGATGTGAGACCCAGGAATTCGGTTCCCAATGTCCTTTTATAGTTGCAGCTAGCAAGGTGGGCATTTGCAGGTCAATTCTTCACGTGGGCTTTGATGACAGTTCCCAGGTACTTTCTTAAGTGGAGCATAGCAATACATATTGTCCTTTGAAGGAAAACCTTTACCTCCTGGGCACCCCAGGTAATTAACTGCATTAGTGCCATTAACAGTCAGTTTATATTGGTACATCAAAGGTCCCATTAGATGTGAATGTTCCCTCTTGACCCCTTCCAACAGAACAATGGTAACAGATAGAGAAGCACTTCATTCACCTTGCTAACCTCTAACAGGATACCTGTTAATATCATCAAGAAACCACTAAGGATACAAATGCATATCAAAGCCCTAGCCTACTCATACATTGTATTTCCATACAATATGTTTTCAAAGGTTAGACTTAGATCATGTATTTTACAATGATGGCTTGGCCTTTTCAGGCCTAGCATGACATATGCCATTAGCTAACAGGAAATACTTGTGTAGGCGGGCACTCGGTCTGCCCCAAGAGGAAGCTGCCCCCTGGTGGGCAAATTGGGGAGTTATTCACTCAAGTGGTTCAGTAATTCCACCCTTTGCCCAGAGGACGGGATGGGTAGTTTGTTTTAGCCCCACGAGGGGCAACTAGCAGTCTAGGGGCTGGGTAAGATGGTTCACCCGTAGCCCTGGGCCCCTACCCGGGCATTCAGTCAATGAGACTCGTTGAAAACAGGGGTCCAATGAGGTCGGGGAATATTCGGGGTCAATGTCCCGAGGAAAGGGGAGAGGAGGAGGGAGGACACAGGCCCGCCCTACTCCACCGTGTCCCATCCCAGGGCCCTAACAGTGGCCAGACATTAAGTCAGGGGGTCAGCGGGGATCTGACCGCAACACGCTGACCCTGGTATGGGGTAAACTTCCCCTGGGCTACTGCCCTCCCCATCTCCCATCAGTACCTGGTCTACGCCCTCTTCTGCGACATTGGGGTACTCGCTTAGGGGTACCTAGTAAAGGCCTTCCCAGGCATCTGGTGGCAGGAGGTCCAGAAGTTCTGGGGCGCCCGTCATCTCCTCCGGAGGCAGTTCCGGCCGCTTGTCATGGCTGGGGGTGAGGGGTATTTCCTCCTGGTCCTCTCCTGGGGAGGGGTCTTTGTTGGGTGGAGCCAGGGGCAGTTCCTCCGGGTCCTCTCCTGCAGGTGTGGGGGTCCGTTCCAGCCATTCCGGGCCCTCATAGTAACCTGGGGGGCTCTGCGGTTCGGGCAGCCACAGCTTGTCCATCTCCCGCGGCAGGGGGTTTTCCCCTGGGGCACCCGCCATGGGAGGCCCAAGCCAGCCATCCCTGCATAGGGCTGGAGGCCGACGGGTACGCCCAGGTCTCCTCTGCCGGAGGAAGGGCTGAGGCTGCAGAGCCTGAATAGAGGCATCCTCCTCCTCTGGTGGCCAGGGCTGGACTGAGCTCCCCAGCCTGGCTTTTATACTTCTTGCCCCACCCCTTCCCTTCTTGTTTGAGTGGCAGTTCTGCAGGGGCAGCCCTTTTGGCTGCTGTGGGAGCAGCCATCTTGCAGTCTCTTTACAACTTGGAATAACCTTGAAACAACCATGGGACATCTTAAGACCCACTCATCTCACTAACTCTAGCTAACATACATTCTCTGGTTTATATCATGTGAGTCACTCTCGCCTTGGTACAGGCCATGGTTATTCTAAGCCACTTTCACCACCACTGTGCTTTATTATAGTGTTCCAGCAAGCTATTGCCTATAGTACTATTTATAAGTCCCACTCAACTTCCCCCTACTACTTCTGGGGAGAAAAGGAGCTGTATTATCAACAGGTAGTTCTGCCCTCCTTCAGACTCCCCCACTCCCCCCTCTTCCAGACTTCCTTCCTCTTCATTTATCTGCTCGCAGCTCCAGAGGTTGCCTCTCCCTCTAATTACCCTTTCAGCAGTTGCTTCTCTTGTTAACTGAGCCACTGTTTAGGTCACACTTTGGTGAGGATTTGTGTGGCGGGATAGTCAGCTCTTGGCCCAGAAACCTTGCCACACATGCCTATGGTCCATATGAAGATGCTTAGCAACTCAGGAGAGTTTGGATACCTAGCTTCCAGGCTGCTTCACACACTTGCAGATGCTCTCCATAAACATCCACAGTTACCTCATTATCCTCCTTCAAGTCCTTCCTCAAAAAACTCACCTTCTCTGTGATGCCTACAAAATTCTTGGCAATGATTAGGCTGCTGGCATGCTGTGACCATTACCTACTGTCTCAACCACCGCTGTTTCATTGGTTCCTTGCATTCCACCATCTCTTTATATCCATCTCTTGTCCTATATTTATATTGTAAGCTCCACAGGGCTTACTGACGTGTTGTTCAATATTAATACATGCTTAGCAAAGTGGAGTCATGGGCTGTGACTAGGGCTACTCAGTACAATGGTATACAAATAATGATGATCATTCCTATTTACTTTAATGGGCATCAGAAATCCAAAGACTTTACACAGCTCTGAGAAGCTCTGAAATTGTAAACATTAATAAATAGCTTTGGAAGAAGCAAGAACATTGACTGCCTATGTGCACTCCTGCCCCATTGTCTATTTTGCTAATCACACTCACAGCCAAACTTAGTTGAGATTCTTTAAGAAGTAAATGTTTTGTCTGTTAATTTACTAGCTTCTGCAATGCCAGGTTCTGGATAAAATTGGAATGGGAAGAAGCACAATATAGTGTAAAAGTCTGTTCTAGCTGGGGCAAGAGAAGGAAAACCCCAGAAATCCTATAAAATGTCTTGACTTATTACAAGTGCAGTCCAATTTCATGACTTCCTGTGCACGCTACTCAGTCTGGTTATGCTGATACAGGGTGGAAGAAATAACATTCTCAAGGATTTTACAGCCCAACATTTTTGTTGCAGGTTTTAAAGGAGCCTAAGGGAATTAGGGACCAATTTCACATTCACTTGTAATGGTATATGAGTGGCTATCTAGCAGAGTCCTTTGAAAGTCCAAATCTTTCCATATCATAGCATCCATAAATGCTACATCATTCCAAACTTTTGAAAATGGCTCAATGCAAGAAAAATAACAACACCATTCTGTATTAGTCTTCAGTATCTCAAAGGGCACAACAAGCGCAACATGATATCAACTCCACAGGTGGGCTGTGAACATGCAGTGCCATGCTCTGCTCACTGATCACATTTCCATGACAGCAATTTTCTGCATAGTAACTGCAGCACTGAAACTACGTCAGGTGTGATACAGAAGAACCCTGCCTGCTTTTAGCATATCTGACAATGCACCCAAAATTCCCAACAGAGTTCCAATGGAAAAACAAAATAGAGAGAAAAAAGTCAGCTGAAAAATAAGAGACTATTGCATATCATACATTCAAACAAGTCTTTAAGTAGCAGTAAACCTGGCAAGAAAATATGTTGACACATGAATCTGGAGAGGCAGGTGGCTTTTGATACAGTTTCCCACAGCATTCTCACTGGCAAATTAAGGAAGTATGGGTTAGATGCGTGGACTGTAAGGTGGATAGAAAACTGGCTAGATCAACGGTTTCAGCGTGTAGGAATCAATGGCTCCATGTCAAGTTGGCAAGCAGTAATGAGTGGCGTGCCCCAGGGGTCGGTCCTGGAGCCAGTTCTGTTCAATGTTTTCATTAATGATCTGGATGATGGGATAGATTGCACACTTAGTAAGTTTGCGGATGATACCAAACTGGGGGGAACGTTAGACACCCTGGAGGGCAGGGACAGGATTCAGAGAGACCTAGACAAATTGGAGCAGTGGGCCAAGAGGAATCTCATGAGGTTCAACAAGGACAAGTGTAAAATCCTGCACTTGGGACAAAAAAACCCCATGTACTGCTACAGGCTGGGGATTGATCAGCTAAACAGCAGCACTGGAGAAAAGGACCTGGGAGTCATGGTGGATGGGAAGCTGGATATGAGTCAGCAGTGTGCACTTGCTGCCAGAAAGGCCAATGGCATACTGGGCTGCATCAGAAGAAGTGTTGCCAGCAGATCGAGGGATGTGATCATTCCCCTCTATTCTGCACTAGTGAGGCCACATTTGGAATACTGTGTCCAGTTTTGGGCTCCCCACTACAAAAAGGACATGGACAAATTAGAGAGAGTCCAGAGGAGGGCAACAAAAATTATCAAAGGGCTTGAGCACAAGCCCTGTGAAGAAAGACTGAAGGAACTAGGCTTATTTAGCCTGCAGAAGAGAAGATTGAGGGGGGATTTGATAGCAACCTTCAACTACTTGAAGGGCTGCTCCAAGGAGGATGGAGCTTGACTGTTCTTGGTAGTAACAGAGAGCAGAACGAGAAGCAATGGTTTCAAGTTACAGCTGGGGCGATCCAGGCTGGATATTAGGAGAAACTTCCTTACTAGGCGAGTGGTGAAGCATTGGAATAAGCTGCCTAGGGAGGTGGTGGAATCTCCATCTCTGGAGGTGTTCAAGGCCCAGCTGGACAAAACCCTGACTGGGATGATCTAATGGGAGTGGTCCTGCTTTTTTTGGCAGGGGGTTGGACTAGACCTCATGGGGTCCCTTTCAACCCTATGATTCTATGATTCTATAACTGGAAATGGATGGCCAGACTGCTCCAATAGTCGGTTAATCTTGGTCATTTAAAAGGCTAAGGTCCAATCTTGCAATTTTGAACCCAGAACCCTAATGACATCCTAAATGACACTGCAATGTCAGGAGCAGGGAGCAATATTGAATTTTCTTTTCTTTCTCTTTGGTTTAGTCTGTTGGTATGTAAGAGGATCCCAAACCTTCATGTTTTATAGCTAGAGATTTTTTAGATTTGAGTGCCACACCCTGGCTCTATAACTCAATATCTTGTGCCTCTAAACTCCTTATTTACTGATAAAGGGTGCCACTGGGTAAGCTTTGGAGACTTTCTGTGGATATATCACATTATGAAGTGCTCAGGTGTTAGGGTCAGAACCTAAACAATTGCACTTAAGTCTTTGAGACCACTTTCTCCAGTGCCCCCTGGCTTACAGAGTGCTTCTGAAGTCATAGAGGTTTTCCTTCTACAGTGGCCATTTTATGCCCCTACTATACGGGGGAAAAAAGGAAAAGGACAAAGTTAGGATACCTCCACAATGAAGGAATGTTCATCTGTTACTTTAGAGGGATGGGTGGGAATGGATGTATTGGGGGCACAGGCAGAGCACAGAGCACTCCACCCAATCCTAAGCAGGCTCCCAAGGCCTGCTTCGGAGCCTTGCAAAGTCAATGGGAGCCATGATTCATTCCCAGGATCAGTTACAGCCCACTGGGACTGATCCCTATAATTCAGGGGTCTATTGCATGGGTGTAAGAGCTGGAGTATCTCCTGTGATGTTGATGAAAGTAGAATCTGACCCTATATGTGTTTCTTGGAAAATTATTTTTATTTAGATGTGAGGAAAAATTATTAGGTTTAGAGCCTGGAGATAGTATTTCAGACCATAACTGCAACAACTGGGCAAGCACTTTATAACAGACTATGGGGTTGATTGGTGTTTACTCATGTATTAAGGAAAGGTCATTTTCTGCCCACATCTTATAAAATTACAGTAACCACACCAAGGACCATGCAGCAAAATCTGCATTCATATAGACTCAAATTCTACCTGGAATCAGGCCCAACATCACTGCATTCTCTTGTGGGTCAGTGGAGTCCCTGATACCACAAACCTTGTAATACATACCCACAAAAAGAGTAAAATATCCCTTGTGCAATAGTTACTTCATCTCAGAGGTGAAAGTGTTTCATTGAGTGCCATGAACTGAGCGTTACCCAGGCTCTGTTCACACAGAGTTCTCCATAGAACATGACCACTTTTGGACAAACCCACATCTCTTGTTCCTATGACAAAATCATACTTGCTAACCATCCTTGCAGGTGTCTTTCTGATAGACTTAGCCCACCACAAGTCTTAGGACTTAAGTCACACCCGAAGCCTTGTATGAGGACTGAACTGAGATTCAAGTGGTCACAAGCCTGGTGCCAACCTTCTTCTATTTCAGTCCAAGGGAGTTTTGACAGTGACTTTCATACAAGACTCAGGCTCTCTAACAAGTAAGTATTGTACATACTCAATGGGAACAGACTCACAGCCATTAAAAGGAAATTATACTTTAGTCACCCTGGTTTTAATGCATCTTCTTGATATGCTTTTGACTTTTTTCTATTTATCACTACAAACACTAAAACTAATTAGACCTCTCTCACCAGAGGGCTGGGATTGGGGAGGAATAGTAGGGAGTGATATTAAAAACCTTTTGAATATTCATTCAACAATGAATTTTTCATTCTGTTTAGTATTGTGGATGTATATTTCCAAATGAAATTGAGCATCAATGTAAGCATTAATTATGGTGGTGATGTTTTATCTATAACAAAGCCAATTTCTAAGTCATCATGTAATTTGCAAATCCTCGTAAATCATTGTAAAGTTATTGCCTTGGCTGCATAAGAGCTTTGTATTTGTATGGCTTGTAGCATCTGCTAAAGATCTGTCAAGTGTCATGTGCATGTAGCGTTCACTAACAGCAATCAAATAGTTAAAAGTGCTATTGCATAGCTGAGGACCTAGTGGTTGTGAGAGGAATTGCAGGCACTTAGCTCATCTCTGGATCTGCCCCAGTAACAACTGCTCCTTTCTTATTTTACTTGACTCCTTGAATTCTTACTGCCAACATACCACAATTCTCCTATGACTTCCTCTCAAAAATTTTTCCCCACCTCTCATCTTAAATTTTCCCACTAGCTTCCCATCTACTTTTCCATATAGCTCAGACTTCTCCTCACTTTTAAAGTACCTCACAACACCTCTCCAGCAAACATCTTTGCCCTCCTTCCCAAACCCCTTAGGTATGTCTGCACTGCATGTAAGAGGGGGGTTTTCCAGCACAGGTAGACATGCTGCGCCAGCAACTCTTTTGTCTGCTCCTTTAGCCCCCATTGTTTATTCCTGTCTCTGTTCCTGTTTCAGGCTGCCCCCCCCCCTACAGGCAATGTTTTCCTGCCACTATTCCTGAAATCTCTAGTTGATTGATGGAACCTACTTTGGATATAATGGGAGCAGTTGCTATAGAATAGTTCATAGGCATTATTAATAGCATGGCATGAAATGATGGTGACCTGTTATTTGCACTATACATATTCATGCCTTAGGATGGTAAACTCTTTGAGGCAGGAAAATCACATACTCTTCATGCTGAGACACCGCAGCAGTAAGTTTTCAAACTTGACCATCTAATTCCATATTCAGGTTTGTAAGAAAATAGATGGCTTTGCAGAGGAGTTGTGCACTCATGACTGCCATAGAAAGGGGGGCTATGAATGGTCAGACCAACTTGGCATTTAATCTGAGGAACCCAAGCTTGCTATTTGCCATATACATTGGTATCAACATAGGCCTAATCCAAAGCCCACTGAAGACAATTGAAAAAGTCCAATAGAGCTCATGGGATTTGGATAAGGTAATAAATTAGCATGTCCTGATTTCTATTTACCTGTCATCTATGGATATCTGGGGTCTGAGGCTGTTCAGGTCACAAGCTAGTTTAGCGTCTTTACTGCCATGTCATTGGTCTTTAACACATAAGAATGTCAGTCTAACGCTGCACCAACACTGGAATCTGCTGGGGTTTATGACTGAAATAGCAACAGTATTGCAATTCAGGATTGACATATGGGAACTGGGGAAGTTTGCTCAATCCCTTTCAACACCGTCTCTGGTTCATGCCAATGCAATCAGTACCCAAGCTCAGGGGCATTGCTGTTACAAAGGTGAACACGTAGTGGAAGTTATTAATCCTCATCAATGACTGTAATTTAAAATTAGAGTCGCAGGCAGCTGTTTGCCTGCAATTCAAAATCCACCCAATGAGCTCCTGGGGGATCCCAAGGAAATCATAGTCTTATTCTTCCACTTAGGCATGTGTTTGGCTTCTGTTGCAGTATTATAATATTTGAGGTAAACAGAGCTGAACAATTTGGATCCAGACCGAGACTTTAAACTTCTATTGACTTGCAGCTGTTGTGGTTTTGATTTGGGCCATGATGACATTAGCAACCAGACCCCACAGGATCATTTGAGTTCATGTCCTGACATGCCCCTTAGTACCAGCAAAGTTTAGGAATGTAAGCTTGTTTCAGATCCAGCTCTTCTCCCATGTGACACTGCAGCATAGAGTAATATCCAAAGCTGTAATAAATTAGAACAGTTTAAAGCTATTGAGTACCTAGGGCCAGATTTTCCAAAATACTTAGGTACCTAAAGATGTAGATAGTGTCCAGGTGGAGTAATGAGTATGCCAAATCAGGTTAGGTGCCTAAAATCCCACTGAAAAACATTAACTCACTTAGATATGTATATAGAATCCAGTAGGTGCCTATCTGCATCTTTAGGTGCCCCAGTGCCTTTGTAAATTAATCCCTCCTGTCAAACTGCCTCTAGAGTTATTTGCAAGACTCAGGAGACTGTATTGCAATGCAAATCCAGAGATCTGGAAAACTTAATACACAGTCAGGGTTTCCAAATACTGTTTAGACACTTCCTGAACATGCAAGGGTGATAGGCTTACATCTAGACCTTTTGTTTTCCATTCTGGTTTTGTTCAAAACTTCCCATGAATTGATCACTATTATTAAAAAAAAAAAATGGGTGAAAAAAACCTGATGCAAAAGATTAACTTCAGTTTTCCAGGTACTATCAGGGTTTATATCAGGGACAGGAGGCCAGGAAAAAAGCAATGAATAGCTGAAGGAAATAATAGTTTCATACTCTGGTTTATTTATGAACTGTAAATATACATATGCAGATATATGTGTTGTGTGTGCATGCATCTGTCTTCCTCTAAATTACCTTACTTTGGTAGACAGTCACATGTTTACCCTTAAATATGTATATGCTAATAGTAAATTAGACTACCTAATATAATGTATTGATTTTCTTAATCAGTATTTTCATTTATTTGAGTGGTCCAGCAATTCTGCTGAAAATTCATACATTTTGCTGAACATCAGTAAAAACTCAAAGTGACTTAATTTTCTATTTTTTCTCTGGTATAGGTTTAAGTTAAGCCAACACTTGGAAATGTCTAAAAACCAGGAAATACAGAGTTATGTATGTTACCAGCCTGGAGCCTGACAGGCAGTCTCAAAATATATCAAGGAGAAAACAGCATGAAATTTAAAGTTCCAAAGGGGTAGCTGTGTTAGTCTAGTTCAGCAAAACAAACAAGGTATCTGGTGGCACTTAAAAGACTAACTAATTTTTGTGATAAATAAATTTGTTGGTCTCTAACGTGCCACCAGACTCCTTGTTTGTTTTAGTGTGGAAGGGAGTAGATTGGAAAGCAGAGGCATAGCTGCTGATGCTCTCTATAAAGTCAACTTCACCCAGCCTGAAGAGGGATGAGGAAGACTCAGGATAATGTACACGATAGGTGACTAATTTAGGTGCATCCAGAACAACCAGATAAATACAGAAAAAATTAATTGCTGGCAAGTTATGCCCCTTCTACCCTTCATTAACAACTCATTGGTGACTTTGAAAGGGAACATGCAGCAAGTGAAAGGAGATTGCATAGCTCCATCAGAGCAGAGACGTATTTTAAAACAACACTAAGTATCAGGCATTGAACTGAACCCTCCGTCACAAAAGCATACTGTTATTTATTTTCTAAAGAAGAGTTTTCTCATGCTCTTTGCTTGAAATTATTCCTGTTTTCCATACAGAGAAAGGAGCCGTAGATCCCAGTCACTGTTACCAGGCATGCATTGTAATGTACATGTACAAGGCAGGGAAGAAAAATCAGGTTCTTCTTCAAGCGCTGCTCGGATGCATTCAGTAATAGGTGTCTCCGTTCTGGAGCGCTGGATTGGTCAGAAAAAACTTGTCCTAGCCTGTCAGAAGAGGGGAGGCAGCCACTGCCCCTCGTGCCACCCGCGGCTATATATATACGGCCGCCTTCCCGCCCCTTCCTCAGTTTCATTTCTTCCGCCTTGCGTGTTGGAATTGGAACGTCCGCTCCTTGCAAATCGCAAGCAGCCCGTCTCTTTGTCTTCGACTCACTGTCCAGCTGGGTACATCTCTTTGTGGATTTAACTCCACCACGAGAGTCCCCAACACTGGACCGGAACATCAAGTCGATGATGATGCTGGGGTTCAAACCCTGTGCCGAGTGAGGCAAGGCCTTCCCCCGAGATGACCCCCACAGGAAGTGCCTTAGGTGCCTGGGCAAGGACCACATGGTCTCGGTGTGTTCCATTTCTCTCTCCTTCAAACCCAGAATGATCAAGGAGAGGGAACAGCAATACCACACCCTAGCCTCGGAGGAGGCTCGGTACGCTTGCCCGGCACCAAGACCTTGCTCTGCACCGGAGCCTACGTGGCACCATGCCACCGCTGGCCACCGCCACACCACCTTGGTGCTGACTCTGGCACCACAGTTCCTACCTGGCGCCTCAGCACCTCGGCACCAATTGAGGTCGCCCTCAGTTAGCCTGGCACCGTCAGTGCCAGGCTCACCTTGGCACTGCGCCATGTCATCTCCGGCACTGACGGCACAGCACAGCCCGGCCTCGCCGGTGCTGAGCTCGCCCCGGCACTGGCTGACTCTACCCTTGGCACTTCCGGCCCGGGCAGTCCTCCCTTCCCCAGCGAGGACTTGCCCATGACTCAAATAGAGTCACTTCTCATCCCGTCCATCCAGGAAGTGGTGGAGGCAGCACGAGCCCTGCTGATACTCCCCACTCCCCCTGCCCCACCTCCAATCAGAAGGGGCAAACTGGCCTTCATCTCAAAGGCCTGGGTTCACCCGGGACGCTCATCCTCACCTTACAGTCCCCTGTCTTCCACTCCAGCGGGGGCCGACACAACTCCACCGCCGGCACCGGGCCAGGAATCTCGATCCCCTTCCCCATCTCCAGCCCATTAGAGGGACCTTCTAGGGGCTCCAAATGGCCTTGGTGCCGCACATCTGCCCCATCATCTTTCTGGTTTCGACCACAAGAATTGTCCCCCCAGGGAACTCCCTCTCCTCTAGGGCGGGCTACCAGTGCCACTCTGTCCCTGGCACCGGAGTCTTTTACGGGAAACCTTTTGACACATTTTGACCTATTGTGCCAAGCTACAGCCCATGTAGGTATGGAGGTGGAGCCCTTGAGTCTTCCTCCCGATACCCTCTTCAGGCTGGCCTTCGCCTCAACAGCACCCTTAGCAGTCCCACCCCACCCGAATTCATGGGACCTCACGCTCCCGGTGGCCGAGCCCAAGTTCCGTCTCCCTGGTTTCGGATACGGAGACCGTGAAGTATCGGGTATCCGAGTCAGGCTACCCCTCCCTCACTGGCCACCCAGTTCCCCCCAGGGACATGGTCCAGATAGCAATGGGAGCTGGGGAACCCCCAAGGGACCCCCTCCCCCCTCCAGGGAAACCAGAGAGCTGGATCTGCTAGACCGTAAGGTTTATTCTTCATTCGGACTTCCAATTATGAGTGGCAAACAACTAGGCTATAACCAGCAGATAATTGCTGGATGTCTGGGAGTCACTCGGGAAATTTAGGAATATGCCTCCACCTGAGGCCAGGGAAGAGTATGATGCCTTCCTGGAGGAAGTCAACATAATCTCGCAAGACCTCCTCCTTTCGGCATGCGATGCGGTGGACACTGCTGCTTGCACCATGGCCTCGGCGGTTACCCTCAGCAGGGTAGCATGGCTTAGGGAGGCTAGAGCGCCCCCTAACGCACAGCAGGCAGTTCTTGACCTGCCCTTTGAGGGGGATGTCTTGTTTCCGCCTGAAACCCTCTCTGTGGTCGGCACAGCCTGGGATCCTCGAGGAGAGGCCAAATACTTTGGCCTCCTCCCTCCCAGACCCACTCCCTGACTTAGTTCCCCATTCCCCCTGATGGGACAGTCCCTTTCCTTCCCTCTTTACCCATGGCGAGAAGTGGGCCTTGGCTTCCCCCTTTCACAAGGACGGGCCCCTCTGATCACCGCCACCCTCTTTACCCTTAGGGTGCGGGAGACCCTAGGGCGTCACTGCCACAGATGGCCAACCCCCACCCCTTCTCTAGGGAAGGCAGGACCGGTGGGAATCATCCCAATCCTTCCTGGTTCTTCCCCTTCTCCAATCGCGGGAGCAGGACTTAGGTCGGAATGCTGTGGGCTGACAATACAACGACGCCCGCCTACAGAGCCAGTACCCCAATACCATAGCTACCCCCCCACCCCTTAAGCAGCGACTTTCCCGAAGATGAAAACCACCTCTCTTCTACTCCTAGCAGCCTTCCTTCCCGGATATTCCCCATCACGTTCCCCACCCTACACCTCGCCGAGGAATGGAGGCACGTCTCGTTGTATACTCAGCTGTTGAGGGGGCTCTGAGATGCGCACATCCGAAGCCTACTTGCAACAGGACTGTGCCTGTGGCCATGATGCGTGCTCCAGGTACGCCCCCTCATATCTGGGTCAGGGGAAGGGGAGGGGATACCCCTGGTCATACCATCGTTTCTGCGCTGCGACCCCAACCCCCATTTGACAGGAATATCTCCTGCGCACTGAAGGGGACACATCTGTGTAGCAATACAGCTACCTGGATAGCTAATTTAATCGGGAAGGTATCTTTTAGAGTAGGTCTTTACCCTTGCATGGGCCCAAGGTACGGCCCACTCCTCCTTTTTTTTCCTTCCCTTGCATGGTTCCACATCTCCACCTTCTGGTGATCTAATGGGAACCAGGGGTCCACCTCAGGAACCCTCACCTTCGTCTACCCCCCGCTTCGAGGTAGCCCACTCTCCCCCAACTTCACCAAAGCACAGCTGGGGGCACCCTTTCAAACCCTGAGAGGGAACACCTAGTTACGACTGTAGTGATATGCTTGTAGAAGGTGGTGAATTTAGAGACTCCCTAGCATGGGCCATTGTTGTGTAAATTGGGAGACGTGCCCCAGAGAAGATTTAACATGGCTGCTCCCAGGTACACACCTGGATACCTGTCTGTATGATTAAAGTTCTATTCCTTACTCATTCTGTAGTATCATCTTTAATGAACCCTCAAGATCATTACATGGTGTCAGAAGATGGGGAATGAGTTTGGAAACTAAAAAGACTTGGAGGAAAATTCCTGCATTTGCACCTGAAAACAGCAAAACATCAGGGATCTCTGAAAACAAAGAAAGCCTTCAGCAAGTAAGTGTAAGCTCTAACAATGGATGTTTTACAGGCTCCTTCACCTCTCTAAATGTCTGGTAATGTTGCAGAAAACTGGCTAAAGTTTAAGCAGCGATTTCTGTTGTATTTGTCTGCCATTGGAGCACAGAACAAAGATGAAAACCAGAAATCATCTATATTTTTGCATGTTGTTGGGGAGGAGGCACTGGATGTATATAATAACTTTGAATTTCAAGATGGTGAAAGCATGAATTTAAACACTATACTGACTAAGTTTGAGGAATATTGCTTGCCAAAAATGAATGTGACTTTTGAGAGGCATAGATTTTTTACATGCATGCAAAAACCGGATAATACCATAGACCAATATGTTACAGAATTAAGGAAACTCAGTAAAAGCTGTCACTTTGGTGGCTTGGCAGAGTCTCTGATCAAAGATAGACTCATTTGTGGCATTACAAACAATGGATTAAGAGAAAGACTGCTCAGAGAGGGAGAGATCTCTTTGAATGAAACCCTTCAAATATGTAGGGCCACTGAAATGGTAAAAACACAAGTAAAAGAGCTGAATTCACCAGAAGGGACAGTGCATGCCCTTAGACAAACAGCATGTAGCCAGAGTGGTTCAAATCACAATGTGGAACCAAACTCTGCTATCAGGAACACTGAGTCCAGATGGTCTTGTGGCAAGTGTGGATCACAGCATGGTCCGAAACAGTGTTTTGCCTATGGGAAACTCTGTCATAACTGTGGGAAACTTAATCATTTTGCAAACTGCTGCAGATCCCAAAGGCACAAAAATCAAGTGCATTTAGTTACTGACAGTGAGACTGAGGAGTGCTTTGTAGATGTACTGGGATAAAGCAAACCTAGTGAGAGGGACTGGATACTGCCTTTGTCAGTGAATGGAACAATCATTCCACTAAAACTAGACACAGGAGCTCAGGTTAACATTCTGTCTACAGGAGATTATTAGAGACTGAGAATAAGACCCAAGCTGGGACCAACAAACATAAAAGTAACTGGGTATTCTGGAACAAATATACCTGTGCAGGGACGCTGCTTCGCTAGCGTTAACCATTAGAACACTGTGTACAGGCTGCCTTTCATTGTAGTGCCACAGGAGGTGACACCAATTTTGGGCTTGGCCGCCTGTAAGAAACTGAATCTGGTAAAAAGGGTGCTCTCACTACAAGATAGGCCTGCATCTGGCTATGAGGCACTCCTTGAAGAATATCAGGACCTGTTTCAGGGATTGGGTTGCTTGCAAGGTGAACATACAATCCGCATAAACAATGGAAGCAATGAAAGTAATACAAAAAATAGAGGAGCCAACGGAATGGGTGAGCTCCCCAGTTATAGTGCAAAAAAGTAATGGCCAGCTATGCATATGCTTAGATCCCAGAGACCTCAACAGAGGTATACAAAGAGAACATTACAAACTACCAAATAGAGAAGAGATTATGGCTCAGTTTGCAAATGCTCAATACTTCAGTAAATTGGATGCATCCTCTGGATTTTGGCAGCTAAAATTAACAGAGGAAAGCTCAAAATTATGCACATTTAATACTCCTTTCGGAAGATACAAATTTTTACGCTTACCCTTCGGTATAGCTTCAGCACCAGAGGTGTATCACAAAACCGTACACATGATCTATGAACATATTACTGGTGTGGACACCTCCATGGATGACATCATTATCTGGGGCTCTACAAAAGAGGAGCATGATCGTCAGCTTCGGCAAGTGTTAGATGCAACTAGAGCCGCAAACCTCAAACTAAATAAGGACAAATGTGTGTTAGGAGTTAGAGAACTGACTTTTATAGGGGACGTTGTTTCTCATGAAGGTGTAAAACCGGATAAGAGGAAGATTTCAGCCATTGAAATGATGCCATGTCCCCAGTCAAAGAAAGATGTCCAACGGTTCCTGGGAATGGTTAACTATCTTGGAAAATTCATACCCAATCTTTCTGCCAAGGCGGCACCATTGAGACAACTCCTACAGGACAAAAATGAATGGTGTTGGGATGCTGCACAGGAGGAATCATGGAGAAGTTTAAAACAAAACTTGATACAGGAACCAGTATTGAAATTTTTTGCTCCAGAGAAGCCCATTAAAATTTCAGCGGATGCATCACAGTCGGGGTTGGGTGCCGTGATTTTACAAAAACATGAAGATTGCTGGCAACCTGTGGCATATGCATCCAAATCACCGACTGATGCAGAGACTAGATATGCACAGATTGAGAAGGAGCTTTTAGGAATCTTGTTCGCCTGTGAGAGATTCAATCAGTATATTTATGGACAGAGAGTGGAAGTTGAAACAGATCACAAGCCCTTGATTGCATTATTTAACAAACCACTAAATGACTGTACCTTAAGGATTCAAAAAATGATGATCAAATTGCAGAAATACAATTTACTGGTGACCTACACACGAGGCAAATTTATGTTCACT
This sequence comes from Podocnemis expansa, assembly GCA_007922195.1. Taxonomy (NCBI): domain Eukaryota; kingdom Metazoa; phylum Chordata; order Testudines; family Podocnemididae; genus Podocnemis; species Podocnemis expansa. The sequence goes on along the minus strand of ML681971.1, from coordinate 18,991,349 downwards.
GCAGATGCACTTTCCAGTGCAGTACCACCTATGGTACCCGAGAAGACACTGGAAACAGAAGTGCAAGCCTATGTAGATATGATTGTGAGTGCAAATCCCATAACTAACATAAGACTGCAACGCAGAAGAGAAGAGACTGAGAAAGATGAATCGTTGGGACTCCTCAAAGAGGTGATAATTAAAGGATGGCCTGAAATAATAACCAGTTGCTCTCTAAGTATAAGAGACTATCAGAACTGCAGGCATGAACTGACTGTGGTAGATGGGCTGATTTTCAAAGGTGGTAAGGTTGTAATACCACAGAGCCTCCGAAAAGAAATGTTACAGAAGATTCATGAAGGTCACTTAGGAATTGAGAAGTGCAAAGAACGAGCATGAGAGGTCATGTATTGGCCGCAGATCAATCACGACATTACCAATGTGGTAAAAAACTGCTTTTCATGCTTGAAATACAGGCCATGCCAACAGGCAGAGACACTGAGATCCCATCCGGTTCCACAGAGACCTTATGAGAAAGTAGGTGTGGATTTATTTACCTGGCGTGCCAAGGATTACTTAATAGTCACTGATTATTACTCCTTATATCCAGAAATTTGCACACTGAACAGTACTAATAGTAATTCAGTGATCACTGGCATGAAAGGAATTTTCTCCAGACATGGAATTCCTGATGAGGTCTTCAGCGACAATGGGCCACAATTTTCAAGTGCAGAATTCAGGCAGTTTGCCTTAGATTGGGATTTTCATCATGAAACCTCCAGTCCCAATTATCCCCAATCAAACGGACTGGTGGAAAGGTCTATACAGACAGTAAAGAACCTGATGAAAAAGACTTTTGAAAGTGGAGGTGATCTGTATACAGCATTGCTGGTCTACCGAAGTACACCCCTGGAGAATGGCTTTTCTCCAGCTCAGCTGTTAATGGGAAGAAGGATCAGTTCTAACTTACCTATTACTGATAAATTGCTGCAATCCAAGAACAATGCTAACATTTGGAAGATGAAACAAAACCAGAAGTGGAAGCAGAAATATTATTTTGATAGAAGGGCTTGTGATCTTCCATCCCTTAACCCAGGTGATAGAGTGTGCCTGAGGAATCACTCTTCTAATACCTGGGGACAAAGAGGTACTATTAAAAAACAGCTGCATCCACGGTCTTACGTGGTCCACACAGATGAAGGGAACACATTTCGACATAATCAACGGGATCTACGACTTATTCCAGAAAGTTCCAACACTGTGGAAGTTGAGGTAGATTCTGGCATGCCTCCCCTGACTGATCCGATATCTTCAACACATGGTAATGAAACCATCAGGGAACAAGAGAATTCAGACCTGAACAAAGGACCAGTACTGAGAAGATCTAATCTAGTCATCAAACGTCCAGAAAGACTCATAGAGAGTTGCTAGGATATGTAAGGGAAATGGGTGGTAAAGACTCAGTTGAGAGTGATGTGCTAGTAACCTCTCCTCTCTAGGTAGTTCAGATTCTGGATTTATGGACTGTCCTTCAGCATGTTTTTTTTTTTTTTTAGATAGCTGTTATGTGTTGTTAGATGTTAGTGCATGTATTATTAGCTAGCTTTTATATGTATCTAACTGTTTGCTTCTTTTCCTTAGGGGGGAAGATGTAGTGATATGCTTGTAGAAGGTTGTGAATTTAGAGACTCCCTAGCATGGGCCATTGTTGTGTAAATTGGGAGACGTGCCCCAGAGAAGATTTCACATGGCTGCTCCCAGGTACACACCAGATGGTAGTAAGAGTTCTCTCCCATCGCTTTCTCCCCACACCCCCACGCCTTAGTGAGAGCTTTGCAATGCAAACCCTACAAGCTTAGACCAGCAGGGTCCTCCTCTGCATTCCAGCACCCTGCGGGCCCTAGTAGGACCATCTCATCAGCACTGCCTCGGGCCATCTTGCCGTTAGTGACCTGTCCCAGAACCTCTCTCCTGCAAGAACCCAGTTGTGGCGCCTGCTCAGATGAAAACATGCGCTTCCGTGCTACCAGGTTTTTAACTAGCATACCGTAGGCCCCCGTCCTGCTTGGCTTGACTCTATATACCACGGCTTAGTGTCGCATGGTCTTCTCAGTCACCCTCAAGCCCGTCTTACAACCTTGTATCCTCATTTTCTCTCTTTTAACCAGACGGCTTGCTTGGTCGCATCCTAGATAAGGGGCATAGTCATTCCCTTCTTCCTGTGTACTCAGTAGTCGCCAGATCAGTCCATAACCACATGGCTCCTGCTAAGCCTTTTGGTGCTCTATGCTTACCCTTTCTTTGTTCTCGCACGAGACACGCCCATATGGCCAGTCTCATTTGCTAGCTTTTAGTGTTCTTCGAGTCCATGTGACATGGCCTATGCCCAGACATTGTAGTCTGTTGGTTCCACTCCACGTCTTTCCTCCTATGCAGAGCACCTACGCCACCCGTTTTTGTTAGGTTGTGTCCTTTTTCTCCAGCTCTGGTGACCTTGTCTGACCTGCTTATGCGTTCTGACTTGGTGGGTTTGGTCTTGCCTCTGTCCTGGGTTGACCCTCAGCTCTTGCTTCTTCTGGGCCCGTCAAGGCCTGCTCGCCTCTTGACTCTGGCGAGCATCTTGCTGCGGGGCCTCTACCTTATGGAACTTGTTGCTGTGCTGAAGGTGGAAGTACCAACTCCACCCACCATCCATCAGTATGGCTAGTAGTCACTTATTACTGAATGCATCCAAGCAGTGCTCGAGGAAGAATGGTGGGTTACTCACCAGTAACCATCCATTTTCAAGATGGGCTGCTCGGATCCATTCATGTCCCTCCCCTCCATCCCCGCATCTGGAGTTGGCAACTCCTAGGAACTGGGGAGAGGTTGAGAGGTGGCCATATATATAGCCACAGGTGGCATGAGGGGCGGTGGCCACCTCCCCTCTTCTGACAGGCTAGGACAAGTTTTTCCAACCAATCCAGTGCTCCAGCACAGAGACACCTATTACTGAATGGATCCAAGCAGCCCATCTCGAAGAAGGACGGTTACTGGTGAGTAACCCACCGTTATATGAAGTGGGTGCCTTAGGGACTTCATTCAAAATGATCATCTTCAATTTTATTAAAATCAATAGGAGATTTTATTCCAGTATAAATTAGATGAGAGGCTATTTGCTCCCAGGACACCTAAAGCAATAGTATGAAAACTGCTTCAAGTTATGATATTCATCCAGATGTCCTAGCAGTGTTATCTGTGTGCAAGAATGGAGCTTCCTTTATTCTTCTAATACAAGACATAGCTCATGTCTTGCTATGAGGGTTAACAGAGGCTAGCCAAATATTTTTAAAGAAACATGCTTTCTAAATGTTGAAGAATACTGAAAGTGAAAAAAAAAAAGCTACAAAAATGTTTTGAGGGCTATACAAAATGCTTCATAGCCAGAAACTTAAAAGAGCTCAATCTTTTTAATTTGTTAAAAAGAGAACAGGTGACATTGTAAGGCAAACAGAAGACTTTGTAACAGTATAACAATAGTTGCCAATGGAGGCCTCCAAACAACTTAAGGATACTTTGTAGAGTCCCCCAAACAACTTAAGGGTACTCTGTAGAGTTATGTAGTAAACAAGTAGGTAGTAAAAAAGTAGCTGTCTAGGGTGTAGATTGGGGAATGCCGGTGGTGGGAATCAACATTCCAGCAGACCATCTGCATGACTAGGGGAGAGCCTGATCACCCCTTCCCTATGAAACAAAGGACTTTATGGGTTATAATTATAACCCATTCCCAGACTTCAATGGACTCCGCCGTAGGACCTTGAAGGGTGCCTCGGAGGACATCACTCCCTTGCTGAAGTCCACGGTCGTGAACTGCTGATTGGGTTGTAAGCCTGTCTATATTGCCTTGTGTTTAACTCTGGGTATATCACTTTTATCTGGATATCTAGTTAAGTAATCTGTTAGTTAATAAAACACTTTATTTCCTGCTATGTGCATCCCAGTGGTTGTTGCTACTGGAATCCTGGACCTGAAACCCATTTGCTAGTGGGGAACAGACATAATTACAGCATATCTTTATCTTCTTGAGGAGAAAATACAAGTAGTGAATGGTGCTTTCATCTGGTAGAGGAAGACAAAAAAGAACCAATGACTGTCAGTCAAACCCAATCAATTGACATCAGAAATCAGCTGCACATTTTTAGCAGGGTGTGATTAGTTACTGAAACAAGCAACCAGCAGCAGTAATTGATTGTCCATCTCTTGGTCTCTTCATTTCAAGACTGGCAGTCTTTCTGGAAGATATGTTTTGGTCAAACCCAAAATAATGGACTCAGGAGAGGGGCTAATAGTGGGAATCTTATGCCCTGTGTTAAAATAGAGGTCAGACTAGAATTTGGTGCTCTAAAGGTTCCTTCTGGGCTTAAAAATCTGTGACTAAATACAGGAAGATAGCTGTAAAGCAGAGGGAAAACAAACGTGAAGCAATGTTGATTGCTATCATTATTGTCAATAAAGATGAATTCTTAAGCATTGCAGTTACTGTGGCTCTGTTATCAAATGCTAATCAGACTGCTGAAATAGGAGAATAAATTTCATAGGCTTAGATTTAGCCATCCTTCTGAGTAGGGCCTCATTTCTTGAGTAATCCCAATTTCAATGGGATTGATTATTCACGGACTAGCGTGTGCTAGAAAGTATATGCAGCATCAGTAAAGGTGGCAGAATGTGGTCCTCCGTAAGCATAAAAGTTTTCGGAAGTGTCATTAGGATAGCATCCCTTGTTTGTTTGTTTCTTTGTAGAACACACTAAGTAGGTAATGTCAGCTTTGTTCCCAGGTCAATGATCATCTCATCTAAAGGCAGCAAGAGTTCCAGCAGCTTTCAATGCAGACATGAAACTGGTTCAATAGAAACTGAAGTAAGTCCATTTTATATTACATTGGCCATAAAATCAACATCTGAGCTACCCGTGACAGTTTTCCATACATTTACTGGGAAGAAAGGGATTGCTACAAAGCTCATTGAAGTGAATAGTCTCTGGATTGTGTGTGAGAGCACACATTGTATAATAAAGATAAACCCATTGAAATACTACAGTTTTCTACAAAACAACTGAAACCAGTTGTTTTAAGTCACTTGGACTACATAAATACAGCCACACAGATGCATAGACCTATGTTAGGGAAGCACATACAGCTCATTGCAGGCAGGCTGGCAATCAAAGATCTGGAGGTGGCCTAACCATCTAATATGGATAGATAAACTCACCTTCTGATCTATGCAGTATCCCATTTCTGCAGATCATTTGCTTCAACAGCACAAGGTGGATGGAAAAATTATTTTTATATGTGTATCCAAGCCAAGTGGCAGGAAAAACTTTTTTTTATTTTTCAGTAGAACACACAGCCAGCTTTATGGTTGCTACTCAGCAAAACAAACAAGGAGCTCTGTGGCACTTATTTATCACATAGCTTTTGTGGGAAAAAATCACACTTCAACATCTCTAACAGAAAACTTTGTTAGTACATAGCCTTTGCATCTACACTGTAAATTGAAGCTAATCCCACACCACCAGAATAGTAACTATGAGCAGTGAGTGACATTACGTATGGCTAACATGTTGGTTTTCTGGCTGATATCCACATTTCAATGTGATGGCATTTTCATAAATCTGCCTCAATTTTTTTAATTTCTTCCATAACTTTGTGCCTTGACTTTCACACATTTTTGACAACTGGATTTTTTTCACACTTTTGATAGCTGGGTATTTCTTTTAGATACTATGACAACCTAAGGATGTTCCAACTATTCTCCAAATTTACTGATTTATAGGGCTTGATTCTGATTTATGCTGAAGTCATTTTACACCATGTTAGCAGTACAAAGGAGCCTTATAGTGGGTAACAGACAAACTCACCGCCCTGGGACATTGCTGTTTGACCCAGGCTTGTGCCATTCCTGCCTCTCCTCCTCAGAGCTCCTGTGATCTGGTGTGCTGACTTCACCCCCATCCATATCAATGCTATAGTGCACCCCTTACAGCATGTTAGTGTCCCACAAAACACCAGTCATCAGCATCATGAACTCTGTCCCTCTTAGTAGCCTTTACTAAGGCTGTTCACCCTTCCTTCCGAACACGAGGATTCCTAGACTTCTCCCTAGACCCCCAGCAGAACTTAAAAACACTCTCACATAAAACCAAACAACACTTATGCCACACTCATTTTGAGCTTAAGCTCCCAGTGCCTGGGTTCTCCCCCGCTCTTCTGTAGGAATAACACTTCCAGGCTACTTCCTTTGGGTCTCATGCCTTTGACAAGCTCCACCATAGCAGCTCACATCACTTCTGTAGTTTTTTGGTGTATTTCCTGTCCCCACCCTACTTGAGAGAGCTGCCTCATCAGGGGAGGACACCAAGAACTAAACCCCCCTTGGCTTCCTCCTACCTTTGTCTCTTCTTCATTGCATTGAGCTCCTCCCTTTATAAAGACGACCCAGCTTCTCCTTAGCTGGGTCTACTAATGAGGTGTGTACTTAACACAGCCGCCACCTGCTACCAAATAGTTTAATTCAGCCCTCATACCTGTTAACCCTTTTAGCTGCCAGTCTGGGGTGTACACACCCATCACAGAGTATAAATTATATATTCATGCTCTGTAATACCCCTTTACATTGCCAAAGTGGTGTAAAGTGACCTTGATGTAAATGAGAACCAGGCCCATAAATGTCAAGATCAGAAGAGGCCATTGTCTTCACTAAACATCACACACACTGTAGAATTTTAGCATGTAATTCCTGAATTAAGTCTAATGACATGGGGTGAACCAGAACACATTTAGTAGGACATCCAATCTTGGTTTATAAACACCAAGTGATGGAGAATTTATCATGTCCCTCAGCAAACAGAGTCAATTTTTAGTTACCCTCAGAAATGAAAAATGTGTTACCTTTTCCTCTGTTCCCCTTACTGGCACAGATCTAAACAGTTTCACAAAACCATATATATATTTTTCTCCACAGAGCATAAGTGAGTATTAGGATTAGAGGACCTGTGCTGGTCATACAGTGGGAGAACTCCTTCAACGCCAAGTTCCCTGCCCTCTCTGACCTTTCTATGCTACTGGAGTGGCACAGTGTACCTGAAGGAGGATTCCATATCCATTGATTGCCCTTGCATCTCACTCAATTCATCCAGTCCTAGCCCCTTTTTCTTCCCATCCCAATATCACCATGCTTTCGTGAAGAAAACTGGTAATTACTTTTTGAGAAATTTCAAATATATATGTATACATAAAAATTTATATGATTTCGGCAGAAGGGTTGCAATGAAAAACTCAATGAAAAATACAAGTATCTTAAGTTTTAAAAACAAAAATATTGAAATTCACCCCAACTTTTTTTTACTGTTTTTATTTTCCATCAGGAAAGCAGAAAACTTTGACCAAATGAATATTTCCTGAAGAGATTTGATCAAATGAACTCCATAACTGGGGAGGAGAGGTTGATTGCATAAAATTAACTGGACCTTTTCAGCAATGCTTATTCAATTCTCAGCAGGAAAAAAAAGAGATAAAAAACTCAAAATGTCAGTGGACTCTAGCATTTTGGGTCTAACGTGGTGATAGACACCAATAGTTTGTGCATGGCTTGCACAAAATTCTCAGGGATTTTGAAGAAAGAAAAACAAACTCTTCTCATCTATTGTGTTTTTCACATTCATCTGGCTAATGATCTCTTAATGTATGTATTTATGTCACAAATGTAATGACAGACAGGTGTGGAGTTTCCATTATATAAACAAGACAAAGTAGAAAAAGCACTGTATTTGGTAAGTGTGCAGGGATGGTTTCAGAGATTTGCTGCATACATCTGTTCTGCTTTAATTAATGAAAGGCTGATTCAATTAATGATCTGCTTGCTAACCTGAAAATATAGCAGTACAGAAAGAATAAGCAACTAAAACCAGCTTTTAAATACAATGGGATATTTTTGCTGCTCTCACCACTATACTGTATAGTTAACTTTTTCTCTTTTCTTTAATAGGCCTAGTGGAACTACATTGTAATACACAAAAGAGAGGAAATGTCAATACCTTTTATATGATTTCACACATATTTATGAAACCTCTGTGAGTCTTGAGGAGACATGGACTTGTGGCTAAAACACTAGACTAGGTTTCAAGAGATGTAGGTGCTATTCCTGGTTCTGCCAAAGACATCCTGAGTGACTTTTTCACAGATCACTTACTTTTGCTGAGTCTCAATTCCCTATCTGTAAAATGGAAGTAATAACACATCTTCATCCTTTTAATATACGTTGTCTACTTATAGACTGTAAAGCAGAAGAGACCATCATGATCACCTAGGCTATGTTCACACAGGGCAGGCTTGTTTCGAAACAAGATGTTTCGAAACAAGCTGTTTCGAAATAACGTTATTTCGAAACACCTTATTTCGCAGGACAAAAACTTTGTCCGCAAAATAAGGGAGCGAAATAGCAGGTCCAAAGAGTGGACCTGCTATTTCGCTTGGGAAGGGAGTGCAGGAACTTGCAAGGTGCAGCGCAGAAGGGTGCTGCACCCCACGGGTGCCTGCAGAGGGCTGCAGGCACCGGCGGAGTCAGGCGCAGGGCTGTGTCTCACTCCGCTGGTGCCTGCATGCAGGCACCTGCCAGGAAAGGCGCAGCGGGGCGCCTCGCCCCAGGAGCTTTAAAGCCCCGGCTGCCCCCAAACCTGGTGGTGCGACCCCGGCACGTGGCTGGAGCCCGCTGCTGCTGGGGCCGGAGTAAGCGCCTGACCAGAATCCCCAGCACTGCTGCCCCTGCTGGAGGCATGGCTGGGGTTACCCTGGCCACACCCCCGGGATTCCCCAGCACCGCCGCCAAAAGAGGTTTAAGCTGTTCCGAAACGACCGCGGCCATTTCGAAACAAGCT
>ML681971.1:18967964-18982059 GCA_007922195.1 Podocnemis expansa | reverse complement strand
AGGTCACATGTTGTTTCGGAACACTTTGTTCCGAAACAACATGTCCGAACAGGGCTGTTTCGAAACCAAAGGAGGTTTAAGTTGTTCCGAAACAACCGCGGCCATTGCAAAACAAGCTGTTTGCTTGTTTCGAACTGGCCATGCGTCGTGTGGCCATGGCACTTCTTATTTCGAAACAACGTCTGTTGTTTCAAAATAAAAAGTGTGTGTGGACATACTCCTAGTGTGACCTCTTGCCCATTGAAGATCACAGAACTTCAGCCACCTGCCCCTGTAACAGGCTGAACCACTGGATGAGTTACTGAAATCCTGATATTTTGACTTAAAGACTTCAGCTTACAGAGAATCCACCATTTACTGTGGTTCAAACCAGTAAATGACCCAGGCCCTACACCATAGAGGAAAGTATGGGGAAGTTGAAGAGAGACTCTTGAAAATTAGTAGGAATAGAGAGGAACTCAAGAGCACCACACAGAAGCACTCAACTGTTACCCACACAATCCCAAGTCTTTTGAAGATGCCAAGTGGCCAGAATTCAGGGTTTAGTGGAGTTCCCCAGGAAGTCCACCCATTTACTATAGTTCATTGGCCAGTGTGCCATGTTGCTGCAAGTGAGTTGAGAAGGGCTCCCAGTCCCGAGGTTTGTCAGCTTAATGGCCATACCACATATGTAATGCAGTCAACTGGATGGAGGGAACCATCTTGAGACTTTTCAAAGCTACCATACCAGTCGGAAAAGCAGAAATACAGGTATTAAGATAGGTAACTATATTTCATCTCCATGCTCAACAGCCCCTGTATGACTGTCAATATCTCAAATCCTCAACTACAAACAAAGATTTGGGTAGGTCATGTAATTGCTGAGACTAGTTTTTGAATATGGTTTATGCATGTAGTTCACCAATAACCTATGGTTTCACAAGTTGAATTAGCGATTGGAAAATAAAGAGGCTACGTAAACAAATTCTCTTCATAGTCAAGCAAAGCTGCAATGCATTAGGTACAGAGTTACATGAATTATGTAAATTTCTGTTCTACACAGACCCATTGTATGGAAATCATTTGTATTAGATATTTGCGGCTCATGGTTTTAATGGACAAATGTAATATAAACTGTCTGTTAACACTGGGTATTTCTCCATCTGCCTGGCAGCAGTAGGGGGATGCAAGTAGCTTTGATTCACCATGAGCTAGTATAAAATCAAGAGCCCTCACATAGTTTAGATTGATCGGATGTCTGCATCAGATTTGCAGCACACTCAAAGGAGTGAAAGGAAGAATGAGAGAAGAATATAGACTGAATTCAGAAATAAAATGTTGTACAACAGCAGACAAGAGCCAAACATTATTTCCTCAGCACTGAGATCCCTCAGATTTGTGTGAAAAGGTCAATGGATGTGGATAAGGTAGGAATGCTCTCAATTTTTTGTCCAAGGGCTAGTCTACACTTAAAACTTGTATCAGTACAGATGTGCTGCAATAAGAATGCTTGTGTTGCTGTATTACATTGAGGGGAGAGCTCTCCCACCAATATAATGAAATCACCTAAATAACTAGCATAGTTGTGTTGGGGGAGAGTTTTGTCCACCAACACAGTGCTGTCCCCACAAATGTTTATGCTGCCAAAACTTCTGTAGCTCAGGATGGACAGAATGTATTTTTCTCACTCCTTAGTGACAAAAGGTTTGCCAACATCAGTGCAAGTGTAAACAAGACCTAATTGAATACAGTTTGTTTATATGAGTTTCAGAAAAATCAAATAAAACGTTATTTCTTCTAATTTTCATGCATATCTGAAGATTTCACAGATATATACTTAGTTGTGATGTGATGTGATATGATGTGTGTGTGTGTGTGTGCGCGTGCACGCGCGCATGTGTGTGAAGCCTTCACACTGATAATGACAGTGTACTTTATGAACAGGTCTCAGTATATGGTGCCTTTTGCTAATACTGCCCACTGTCTTACTATTGCCTAAAACCATTAGTAGACAGAGAAAGACTGACTGTTCTTTTTATTTATTTTCAATCAATCAATCAATCATAGGGCTGGAAGGGACCTCATGAGATCATCAAGTCCAACCCCCTGGGAATTGAACCCAGGACCTTCCGCATGTTATTTACTGCTTGTTAAATTGTTACTGGCTTGTAGTTTTCAACTTCATTGGTGGCAATGCAATGCAAAACTAAATGCAGCTGTTGCAATCTGGAGATATAATTTTGTCCCCAAGTCACAGATGTTTATTGCAAATATTCGGCAATCAACTCATCTCAAGGGTCCTTAGAAATGTTTCACGAGATGCCAACTAGCTCAGAGCTATGGGCAAATGCTGCTCTTACTCACATAGGTGTAAATCTAGGTTAGATCAGAGGTCTTACTCTTTCACATGGATGTAGGAGCAGAATTTAGCCTTACATGCACTGTCCATTGATAAGACAGTCTTACTGAATTGTGCTAGGAGTCAGATAGGGAATGTAAGCATTGCGCCAAACAGTCATTAGTGCTTTCACAAAGAAGCATGGCTAAAGAACAAACTGGCACACATCTGAATCTTTAATACCACATGAACTGAGCTAACTTCAACAGTTTGGGTCCACATCTTTTCAAGCAGTAAATGCGGTCTACTTAGACTGCCAGACAGGTAGCTATGGATCCTCCTAGACATTCATTAACCTGTTAATGTAGAAAATGCCAGTGTTTTGAAGGTTAACACAGCTTCCTAAAAACAAATTGAAAAGCTGTGTTCCCAATTAACATGCCAGAATTTTGGAAGCACTCCAGGAAAGATGTAAAATGTGTTATGCATACAGTAGCTGTGAGACTATCCCTGATAACAGCCAATATTCTGTCAACGTTAATCTAGTAATCACTCAAATGGGGGCCTCTGTAAGAAAGGCTATTGTGGGACTGACTCATTCCACCAAATCACCATATATCAGGGAATGGTTGATCCAACACACATATGCACACTCGAAACAAAGACAACATGACCTTAAATAAAGTGAGGATCTTGTCCATAAATACCAGATTGGGTGTGGAAGTGAAAACAAGAATCTTTCACTCAAAAGCAGTTAGTTCCAATTTGCATGGGTTTACATGGAAATTATAGGGACTAATATATCTGTGACTATGCCCACAAAATGTAATGAAGCATGGGGGTAGAGAGGAAAGACACCCCGAGGATTATCCATCCCATTTTTAACCTAGCTATCTGGCTAGAAAGAGTTGGTATGGACAAGTGGACTGAAGCACTTAGAAGAGAGTTGAAAGGTTGAGAACTTTGTCCATTTACACAGGAACAGTCATACTAAGTGAGACCAATGGTTCATCTAGATCAGTGGTTTTCAAACTTTTTTCTCAGGACCTAGTTGAAAAAAAATCATTTATGCCCACAACCCACCACTTATATCTTTGAGCAATGCATTCCAGTCTTTCGACAGCAGTAGAAGTGAGTACTGTGACCCAGTGCCTGAGGATCTGTGACCCAGTACTGGGTCTCAACCCTAAATCTGAAAACCACTGATCTAGATCTAGTGCAGCATCTGGTCTTCTGCCAGTGGCCAATAACAGCTGCTTCCACAGCATTCACTGAAACAGGTAATCACAATGTTATCCATCCTGTCAGCTATTCCCAGCCTTTGGTGAACAGCAGTCTTTGCCTAGTCTGGCTAATAGTCCTTGATGGATTTATCCTCCCTCGTTCACAACATCCTCTGACAAGGAGTTCCATAGGTTGACTGTACATTGTGCAAAAATACTTCCTGTTGGTCACTTTAAACCTGTTGCCTATTAATTTTCATTTGGTGACTCCTAGTTGTTGTATTATGAGAAGGAATAAAGGGCAGCTCCCTATTTACTTTCTTCACACCAGTTATGATTTTATGGAAATCTATCATGTCTCTCCATAATCATCTCTTTTATCCAAGCTGAAAAGTTCCAGTCTTATTAATCTTTCCTCATATCCCTAACCATTTAAGTTGCACTTTTCTGTAACTTTTCCAATTCCAATATACCTTTTCTGAGATGGAGTGAACAGATCTGCACATAATATTCAAGATATGGACGTACCATGGATTTACAAAAAGGCAATCTCATAGTTTCTGTCATTAATTATCCCTTTCCTAATGACTCCCAACATTTTGTTAGTGTTTTTGACTGCTGCTGCACATTGAATGGATCTTTTTCCTGAGTGGCAACAGCTAATTTGGATACCATCATTTTATATGTATAGTTGAGATTATATTTTCTAATGGGCATTACTTTGCATTTATGGGATGGTTTAAGATGGTCCTGCCATGACTGCAGGGGATTGGACTCGATGACGCCTCATGGGCCCTTCTAGTTTTATATGACCTCTCATGGTCCCTTCCAGATTCTGTGATTTATCAACATTGAATTTCATCAGCCATTTTGTTACCCAGTCAGCCAGTTTCATGAGATCTCTTTGAACCTCTTCTCAGCCTGCTTTGAACTTAGCTATATTAAATAGTTTTGTATCATCTGCAATATTTTGCCATCTCACTGTTTACCCCTTTTCCCAGATCATTTATGAATATGTTGAAGAGTACTTGTCCCAGTACAGACCACCACTACTTCCCTCTCCCTATTCTGAAAACTGAACATTTATCCCTATCTTTTTACCTATCTTTTAACCAATTATTGATCAGGATAGGACCCTCCCTCTTATCTCATGACTACTTAATTTGCCTAAAAGCCTTTTGTGACAGATTTTGCATCCTAGGCTTGACAACTACCTGCTGTATGACCTCAGGACAGTCACTTAAACTCTCAGTGTCAGTTTCTCATGCTGCCAAATGGGTTTAGTCACATAATCATAGAAATGTAAGGTTGGAAGGACATCAAGAGGCCAAGTCCAACCCACTCCACTGAAGTAGGATCAGATAAAACTGTTCATAAAATCCTCCAAAAATAGTAATTCACAACTTCTCTTGGAAGCCTCTTCTAGTACCTAACTACCCTTAGCATTACAAAGCTTTTACTAAGAACTATCCTAAATTTCCCTTGATGCAGTCCTCTTTATAGTAATACATACCATTCTTTATACAGCAGTTTGAGACACACAGTTGAAAGGAGTAGTGTGTTATTACCAAAAGTGAACAGATATTCACCATATTTTCAGTGGATATTGTATAGTCTAAATTGTGACTTTCTCATTATTTGAAGAAGTCGCATCCAAAAACATGGGGTTACAAATAGAGGTTTCAGAAAACCATTCTTTTCTTTCATTTGCTATGCTAATACTTCATTGCTGACTTCCATCTTGTTATATTATATTGATCCCATCTCGCTCTGCTTTGCAACATACACCGATAGGTTACAATGGCAGAACACCAGAAAAGATAGGTTATTGTGTTTTTTTCCAGGCTAGGCATTTTTATGTCAATTCTCTTATCACCTTAAATCTGACCTCTATTTGTGGTGGGTGGGGATGAGGTATGAATTTTGCTTTAAGAGTGTAAAAATAAGCCTCATGATGGAAAGCATAATAGCTGTTTAGAAGCCATTTTACTCTAACCCAACAAGGTTTATTTTAAGATTCATTAAGACAAGACTGAGTGACAAAATGGCCCATAATTCTTCTCACAACCATTAGAGTCTATAAAGGGTTACTTCTAAGTGTCTCACAGTTTTAACTACATGACTCCCATTTTGTTTAGTGGGGGTTGTATGGCTGGGTGCCCTGTGTCCGGGTAGTTTTTTATAGTAATCAGAAATATCTCACTGTTCCCTCACTGGTTTCTCATATACGTATGCCCTGATCACAAGAAGCATTATATATTTATGTAATTTTCTGCACTGTGAGTAGGGTCCTTGAAGGCCATGACCCACTCACAATGTGTAAAGTATAATCTGCATGGAAGTCTTTCCAGGACTGAGCCCTTAGAATGTAAGCTCCTTCGGCACATGAGCCTTCTTTGCATTGTATGTGTGTACAGTGCCCAGCATAAGGAGCTCCTGCTCCCTGACTGGGCCCTCAAACCATAATACTCTAAAATTAATGTAACTGAAGTTCCTAGGCAAGTACCATAAGTCACAGAAACAAACAACAGAAAGTAGATAAGCACATCTACATTGTATGCACTTGATACTGAAAAAGTCAAAGACTGGCACTATTTCATTAAAGCCAGGTTTAATACGGGCAGCAGCTGGGCTAGTTTTCTACCTGCAGATTTCACATCCTTTCTGGTTAAGCTTCTCCAACTTTGACAGACACTTTTCAAATGCATTGCAATGTCATTCCCAGCTTCCCTACTGCCATGAATACATCACTGAGGGATTTCTAAACTCCTGGGGAATGCACTTCCCTGAAGACTTTAAGATCTGCTGGCTTTGCATGGAAAATTTTGAAAAAAATGTTCTCTCTCAAAGCAATTCTGCTCAGATAGCAGTTATCCTCCACAGATAACATGCCTTGTTCTTTCTTAATTGGTATATTTGCATGAAAACCAGATCCCTGCATCCTATGAGTTCATCAGCTCTTGCTGTTCCCCTCTTCTTCTGAAATGATGATCCTTTGTCTTGGGACAATATACCAGTAATAATTTCTAGGTCACTAGCTGTAATGTCACAGACAGAGGAGTACGAATTCTGGCAAGAGACTAAGCAATGGGAGATCGTTAACTCTTGAGACACAAAGATCCTGTTTTCATTAAATGTCACTCAGCAATAAAGAATTGGAAATATAGAAAATATCAAGGGGCAGATCCATGGTTACAGTAACTGAATGTAGTTCCATTGAAGTAAATAAACAAAATACATCAGTTTCTCCAGTTGAGCTCTTGTCCCACAGTATATAAGCAACATAGTTTTTCTGAGTTACCTAGGAGACATCTCTTGCCCTTATTATCAACAATGGGAGTTCAGGGGGGGATTGAAGACATACAAAAGCACTCCATGTCCACGTGGGGAATGCTGTCTCTTAAACTATTATAGAAAAATAATTACTAAAAAATGCCTTTCTTCCAAAGCCACATGTTTGGGTTTAAAAATTAATGACAAGGATAGAGGTAAGCATGAAAAACAACTTAACTGTCCTTCTCACAGTGCTTACACTAATGTTCTTTCCCCTGTGACATTCACTTTTGATTATATGCAATGGATCTTTGAATTGCTCTCAACCCTAGCAGGAATAACAAAGCTGAAGCGGTACACACATAAAAATTATCTGGATGTTATTTGATTCATGAAAGTTACTGTGCACTTAAGTACGTTATCTATTAGAGCATCAAACAAATGGCTTAGTTATAAGTGCTTTGCCATACTCTTCCTCAAACCAACAGTCTTCTGACTTATTCCATACATAGCATTGTTAAATAAACGTTACAACAGAAGAAAACCAGTCTTTGATACATGCCTTTGCTCTACATTTGAACAGCTTTTTTTCAGAATGAAAACATCTACTTACCTATCTATTGCTTCCTCTAAGTACTTATTTAGCTGCCATCTCCATGGTATCTACGAGCCTCCCAAACATTTAAAAACACCAACAACATTTCCAGTCTGACCGTCCGACAGTCCCTTTCAGCCCTCACATTAGAAACATTCTCTTTTTTTTCCTTCAGTGTAGTGGTTGTATGTGAAGAACTCAGTTGGAGGAAGCAAAGGTGAAGGAATTAGTTTTGCACTGAACACTGAAAGTCGTGAAATTCATTGTCATTATTTCCTTACAGAAAAGTGAGGTCCATTATTTAAGTTGTAACAACCCGTATTTCTCTCTTTCACACTCACACACAAAAAGGTAACCAATTTCCATCCTTCACAAATGATCACGTAACTAACAGGTTCAGTCAGGGATTTGGGGGAGAGTCCATGCTCTTATTCCTGGGATTGTATAGCACACTTTAGTGACTTATTTTACACTTAAAACAGAAGACACAATCACCAAAAAGCAGCTCACACAAGCCCTAGCAGGTTGTCTTTAGCTTCTTAGTTCCTGGTTTATTTTTAGTATGGTACCATGAGCTGCAGCTCATTTGTCTAATCAGAAATTAGATCATGTTCATACACTTTATGTACAGTCCAGCTGAATGATCTGTTTCCTACAGTACTAAATACATTTATTCACTTGCTTTTTTTTAATTACAGTTTTTAGAACATCATATTTAAATATAAGAGCTTGGTGGTTTGATGAGAATGTGAAAATAGAGACACTGATTTAGGAGCAGAATTCTGACATTTGTAATTGTTCACAGGTTGAGAAGCCTAACCAAAATGGGGATACCCACGCGTGGCAAATGGATTATGGACATAGTAAAGTAATAACCTATCTACTTGCATTGCCTCTATTAAAATACTAGTTAGACCCTTACATACCCAAATTGGTCATACTTTATATTAACTTTAACTCCTGCATGTGTCATTTTCAGCAGGGATGGAATCTAAAACCTCTAGATCTAAAAAGAGGAGGCCTCATTACCTGAGCTAAAAGGCTCTTCTCTGTTACCCAACACTTTAGCACAGTCCTCAAACTCTTTGGCTGTGTCTACACATAGGCTGTGTTCACACATAAACTATTTTGAAATAAGTTATTTTGAAACAAGTTATTTTGAAATAAAGTCCTTATTTTGAAATAAGTTAATTTGAATTAAGTGAAGCCTTCAAAGCGAAATAGCATGTCCTGTGGACATGATTTTGCTTCAGGAGAGGGGCAGCATGAGACGTGTGGCAACATGGCCAGCTCACTGGGCCATGTTGCCTGCCATGTTGGCAGCCATACTGCTAGCCAATCACATAAAAGCAGGAACTAACCTCCCCTTCTTGTCCATTGTGACTCCCAGGAGCTTGCAAGAGAGATGGCCATGGATGCTCCCCGGCTCCCATACCATCCTCGAGCACTTGGTAACCTCCCTGCTAGCCTGCAGGGTGCTGCCTTGCTCTGGGACACACTCTTCCCTGAGGCCGATGAGCCCAGGGATGAGCCCCGGACCACCATCTCAGTGGCCCTCCCAGCAGCAATAGCTCCCCGTCCCCTTTCTGTGCCACAGCATATCTGGGCACTGGGAACCAGAACAGACTGGTGGGAATGGGTTGTCCTGTGAACCTGGAGCAATAAGCAGTGGAGGAGGAACTTCCGGCTGAGCAGGGAAACTTTCACCCACCTCGTCGCCGAGCTCATCCCAGTCCTGCACTGAAGGGACAAGGTGATGAGGGCAGCCATCCCTGTGGACAAGAGAGTGGCCATCACTCCCTGGAAGATGGCCACTCCCGAGTCCCACAGGTTCATTGCCTACGTCTTCAGCGTCGAGAGGTC
The DNA here is from genome assembly GCA_007922195.1 of Podocnemis expansa. Classification (NCBI taxonomy): domain Eukaryota; kingdom Metazoa; phylum Chordata; order Testudines; family Podocnemididae; genus Podocnemis; species Podocnemis expansa. Next base: position 18,972,788 of record ML681971.1, on the reverse strand, counting down.
CACCGTCGGGAAACTGCTGCTGCAGGTCACCCACGCCATCAACACAGTCCTGCTGCCATGCTTCATCACCCAGGGAGTGCTGCAGGACACCATTGCCAGCCTCGCCGCCCTAGGCTTTCTGAACTGTGGGGGGGATACTCGATGCCACCCACATCCCCGTGCAAGCCCCACTGCACCAGGCAGCTGACTACCGGAACGGGAAGGGATACCACTTGGTCATCTTGCAGGCCCTTGTGGCCCATCAGGGCATCATTCAGAACTGCTACGTTGAATGGCTGGGGAGGGCACATGACACCAGGGTTCTGCGCAACTCCTCCCTGTACTGGCGCATGGAGGTGGGCACCTTCTTCCCCCCCCATAATATCACCATGGGGGAAGTCGAGGTGCCCATCTTCATTGTTTTGGATGCATCCTACCCCCTCCACCCCTGGCTCATGTGCCCCTACACGGGACCCCAGGATGCTGGACAGCAGCTTTTTAACCGCCGCCCCAGCCGCTGCCATCAGGTGGTTGAGCGGGCATTCAGCAGACTGAAGGCCTGCTAGAGGTGCCTCCTCATGCGCCTGCACCTCGCTGAGGACAGAATCGCAGAGGTCATCAGTGCCTGCGTGGTGCTGCATAATCTCTGCAAGCTCCAGGGCAAGCCAGTCCCTGCCATGTGGGAGGCTGAGGCAGAGCTCGTCGGTGTCCAGTTCCAGCAGCCAGGGGTGTTGGCCCTGAAGGAGCGACTGCTGCCCAGAGCAAATGCAGTGCAGGAGGTACTGAGGGAGCTGTTTGTCCAGGAGGACATTTGAGGGCCAGGGCTGCCCCACCACACCACCCGCTCCCCTGTTCTCCCACAGCCCATCCCACCCACATTCTGAACCCAACCCAATAAAACACTGAACTCAAACTATTAACATGGGTGAACTTGATTTTTTTACAGGGGCTAGAGAAGGTGAAGCTTGGGAGGCAGGAAGGGTTGAGTGGGAGCACAACGGGGTGGCTTCTGTGGGTCAGGGGATATGGGTGGGGGCACAATAGGGGGCTTCAATGAGTCAGGAGGTGTGAGTGGTGGCACAACAGGGGGCACTAAACTGGGTCAGGGGATGTGGTTTGGGGACAACTGAGGGGGCATATTAGGGGGGAGGCACCCCTGGGGCATGGCCTGCAGCCCCATGGCCTTCCCCAAGGCCACCCAAGGTCTGGGGGCTCTGACAGTGAGGGACTGTGGGTTCCCGAGGGGCAAGTCCTTCCTGGTCTGGTGGGGCAAGGCTGTTGGCAAGCTGGAGGATGACCGTGTGGAGGTTCTCCAGCACGGTCACCTGCCACTCCATCACCACAGCCTGGCGCTCAATGGCGGCCACGAAGCAGTCATTTGCATCCACAGAGCGCTAGAGCTGCCGGATGGCCGTGTCCTGCTGCCTGCCATGCTCCAGATGCCAGGCCTGGGACAAGTCTTCAACTCCTCTGGCCGAGGAGGAGGAGGCTGGCCAGGATGTTATCCCAGGTCTGGCGGGCTTGCCTCCTGCGACAGGCGATGGTTGGCGGGTTTCTCAGGGCAGGCTGGGGGGTGGGCGCATGAGCTGCAGGGCAGAAGGAAGAACAGTTACTGTCAGGCTACAGGCATGGTGTGTGCAGCCTGTGAGCTGCAAACAGTCCTGCCCTGACAACCAGCAGGATTCCCAATCTGTGTGCTGTGTACACTGCACTCAGGGGGCATGTGGCCTTATGGCCCACAGTAGTGGCCTGTCCTCGGCAGCATGTGGCCCAGGAAGTCTCCCAAGGCCATGTGCCAGCAGTGCTGGCTGCAGGCTCTCTGCCCTGCATGCTGCCACGTCTTCCTATTGCCACCCCCATGTTGAGGGACCCCCGTCCTGTTTGGACCAGGGACCCTGTCTGCACATGGCTCCCTGCCACCCACACCCAGGGGAGAGCCTGTGCACCCCACCCCCCGGGCCCGAGCCCCACCGTCCCAGGGTCATGCCCCCGCTCAGGACCCATGGCTTCCATGGCTGGGCCTCCCTGCTTGTGGGGGGGACCACTCACAGACCGAGACGCCCGATGTCCACCATGACGTCCCCTGAAGGGTGGCTTCCTCCTCCTCCTGTGGCTCCTTCTCGGGGCTGGTGGCACGCTCCTCCCCTGCAGGGATCAGCTCCAAGCTAGCAGGTGGAGAAGTGCTGGGCCGGCTGCTGTCCCCGACATCAAGGGGTTCCTCAGGGTCAGAGGAGGCCCCCTCCGGGTCCAGCGATGATGTGGCCAGGGTGTGGGGCTCTCCGGAGTCCACCAGCCACGAAGGCAGGCCACTGGACCAGGAAGGAGTGAAGCTCCTGCTAAAAGTGCCGGCTGCTGCCCCATGGAGCCGCCCCGCTTCCCTGGCCCGGGCGTAGTCCTGCCTCAGGGTTTTCACTTTGAAGCGCACCTGCTTGGTGGTGCGCTTGTACCCCTCAGCAGACAGGGCCTCACTGATGTCCCGGTACATGTCGACATTCCGATGACATGGCCAGAACCTGGCCCTGGTATCCTCGCTGCCCCAGATCCTGAGGAGGCACAGGGTCTCCTCCCTGGACCACACTAGGGCCTGGCATTGCCCCTCTGCCCCAGAAGCACTAGCCTGTGCCATGCTGCCTGTAGCCTGTAAGCATGAGACACCAGGCTGGCAAGGCACTTCCTAGCCCAGAGCACCCTGGGAGGAAGAAGGTCAAGCCAAGCTGGAATTGAAATAGCCATTGTTTCGAAACAACGTGTCTGAACACCATTGTTTTGAAACAACCATTTCAAAACAATGGCTATTTTGATTTCATGCAAGGTTTCACTGTTTTGAAATAAGGGTCGTTATTTCGAAACAACGGGGTCCCGTTGTTTCAAAAGAACGGAATGTCGTCTGGAAATAAGAAATTTTATTTCGAAACAATGGCTGTTGTTTCGAAATAAATCTCTTGTCTGAACACAGTCATAGGCAGTTAAAGTGCTTAACATGCAGACGGTCCTGGGTTCAATTCCCAGGGGGTTGGACTCGATGATCTCACGAGGTCCCTTCCAGCCCTATGATTTGATTTGAATCGCTATAAAAATTGTTCAATCTATTTAAGTTAAACCAATTTAACAGGTCCCCACCAAAAATCTCAAATTGAACTAGCCTGTCTAGGGACACGACTTGCTAGTTCAATTTAGAAGAGGGGCACCATGGGAGGTGTGGCAAGATGGCACCCTCGAAGGGCCATGCCCCCACCCAATACATGAAAAGAGAAAGGCACCATGGGAAGGAGAAGGGCAAAAGTGTTAGATGGAAGCAACTGTTAAATCGAAATAATACATCCCAATGGGTTATTTCAATTTAGCAGTTTCAATCTAAGCATCGTTTCGATAAGAAATGAGTTTTATTGAGTCACTATAACTTCTTTTATTTTGAAATGACAGAGCTCGTCATTTTGAAATAAGAAAACAACAAGGAGTTGTGTGGCACTTTAAGACTAACAGATTTATTTTCTTCATGAGCTTTCGTGGGACAAGATCCCACTTCCTCAGATGCTTCGAAGATGGGTGAATTTACAGAAAGGAATGAAACTAAATGCAAGGGGGAAGTGCTCAGCAACTGGTTTCTTTGTTCTTTGATTTCTGATATCAGCTCTGTGCTCATTCAATCTCTTACGGAGCGATCATCCTGTTTGTCCAATATATAAGGTGTTGGGGCATTTCTTGCACATGATGGCATAGACCACATTAGTAGATGAGCAGGTAAATGAGCCTTTGATGGAGTAGCAGGCTTGATTAGGACCTATGATGGTGTCTGTTGTGCAGATATGTGGGGAGAAATGGCAGCGTGTTTTTTTGCAGGAGTGTGTGCCTGCTTCATTGTTCCTGTTGTTAGATCTGTAGTTGCTGGTAAGAATCTGTTTAAGATTAGGGGGCTGCCTATAAGCAAGGAGTGGTCTGTCTCCTAATGCTTGAGAGAGAGAGGGATCATCTTTTAGAATAGGCTGTAGGTCCTTAATGATCTTTTGCAGAGATCTGACTTGAGGATTGTATGTGGTGACTAGTGGTGTTCTGTTGCTTTCTTTCTTGGGTCTCTCCTGGAGTAGATGACTTCAGGGAACCCGTTTAGCTCTGTCAATTTGTTTTCTTACTTCCCCAGGTGGGTACTGTAGTTTCAAGAATGCTTGATAGAGATCCTCAAGATGTCTGCCTCTGTCTGAGGGATCAGAGCAGATGTGGTTATATCTTAGGGCTTGGCTGTAGACAATGGATAGTGTGGTGTGTTTAGGATGGAAGCTTGAAGGATGTAGGTAACTATACTGATCAGTAGGTTTTTGGTATAGGGTGGTGATGATGTGTCTATCCCTGATTTGTACTGTAGTGTCAAGAAAGTGGATCTCCTGTGTGGAGTGTTCCAGGCTCAATTTGATGGTGTCGTGGAAATTATTGAAATCTCTGTGAAAATCTTCAAGAGCATCCCTGCCATGTGTCCAGATGATAAAGATGTCATCAATGTACTGCAGGTAAAGAAGAGGTGTTGAGCCTGTAAACTGCTCTGATTTGCTGTTACCTTATGACCTGATCCTATGTGTTACACCCGCTTGCATTTAGTTTCATTCCTTTCTGTAAGTTCACCCATCTTCGAAGCATCTGAGGAAGTGTGATCTTGCCCCACGAAAGCTCATGCAAAAAATAAATCTGTTAGGCTGTGTTCACACGGCACTTTTGTTTCGAAACAACCTCGTTGTTTCGAAACAAAAAAAACCATGTTCACACGACGCACAGTTGTTTCGAAACAAGGGGAAGCCCTTGTTTCGAAACAACTGTGTTGTTTCGAAACAAGTTAAACCCCATTTGGGGACGAAA
>ML681971.1:18934016-18967564 GCA_007922195.1 Podocnemis expansa | reverse complement strand
AAATAACCCTGTGCGTGTGAACACAGCCTTAGTCTTAAAGTGCCACACAACTCCTTGTTGTTTTTTTACTGGACTAGACTAACACGGCTATCCTTTTTGAAATTGAAATAAGAAAACATCATGTGGACCTAACAGTTTTTAAATCGAAATAACCAGCATTATTTTAATCTAAAACCTGTGTGTGGATATACCCTTTATGTACTCAGTCACTCAACATGACACTCTCTCCTCTTCTAGTGTTAGCTGGGCCACTTATAAACTTTAGTTATATTTATGTTTTAACAGGTATGAGGTTTCAAAAATGTCAAACAGGTGGCTGCATATTGCCAGTTGCTGGAGAAAGGGCGTACAAATAAGCTAAGTTCTGGACCTGCATTGTCACTGGTAATAGGGAAAAGACTGCTTAGTTATCCCATTACCATAATAACAGTGAGGGAGACAAGGGAGTGAATGTGAAAAAGAGGGGGAAAATGGTACACAGGATTTATTCCTTCCATCTCTGTAAGAACTATAGAATCCTAGCAATAAAATGCAAAAAGACCAAAACATGAACACTCATGACTCTATTATCTGTTCAGACAGAATGGAAACAAGCATTTATTAACTCTTGATGTGAAGTGTTATAATAATGATAAATGAAACAATCAAACTGGAGCAATATTTTCCGTCTCCATTTGACTTCCGTTGAGGAAGAGGGTTCACCTCCTCGTGTAGGCATCCATCATTTTAGGTTTTTACTCTTACCTTCTTAGACAGAAAACTATGTCTTGTGTAGAACCTGGTGCTGAGTCTGGTGTAATCTTATTTGCTTTTCATACAACAATACACACATGAGCCTCTTAAGAATTTGTTCTTAAATGAAGCTTTTCACAGCTCATTTATTTCTGTCACATACCCTGTTTATACTGATCAGTCATTACTAGTGGTATTTACCACTGAAAGTGTCAAACAACTAGAAATACCTCATCTACACCAGAAGGCAGATGTGTCCTTTTAATAAATAAAGTTATGGGCCAAATTCTCTGCTGGCATATCTCCACTGAAATCAATGGAGTTGCACCAGAATTTGACTTGAATGTGTCTGAATTCTCTTATGCTATGGGTATAACTCGGTAGCAAGGGCATAAGTGATGTTTAAGCCCATTTTAATTCCTCTTTACACTGCTAGAATGTTTTAAAATGCCTTAGCATAACTAACAGTTCAGGCTGATACATTTACATATGGATCTATCCACGATATCAAATGTAGTTTCAGAGACCCGATTGTTACGTACGTGTATCCAAGGAGAGGCCTTAGCAGCTCTTTGTGATGCAGGCCCTCAATGTCATGAGAGTACTATTACAGGAGAAAAAATGGTGGATCCCTCTGCCAAAACTCCAGTTGAAAAATGAACTGGTAGGTGGAGGAGCTGAATATATTGTCTGCCACTTTGGATAGTATACTAGACACTTGCACCAGAGGAGAAACTTGGTTGTACCAGTGTAAACTCAAAGGCTATGTCTACATACACATTGTTATTTCAAAATAAGGATTTCGAAATGAGTTGTTTCAAAATAAAGTCCTTATTTTGAAATAAGTTAATTCGAATTAACAAAATGTTAATTCGAATTAAGGGAAAGCCTGCTATTGAAACGGCTGTTATTTCAAAATGGTTATTTCGAAATAAAGCTGCTTGGACATGTTGTTTCAAAACAGCTGTTTCGAAACAATGGTGTTGTTTTGAAACAACATGTCCAAACAGCCTTATTTTGAAATAACCATTTCGAAATAACAGCTATTTCGAAACAATCGGGGTTTAACCTGTTTCAAAAGAGCGGTTCTTATTTCGAAAGGATGGGATCTGTCCTATCAAAATAAGAAAACGTCATGTGGACCAAGTATCTTTTATTTCAAAATAACCAGTGTTAGACATACCCAAAGTAACTGTACCTGAAACCAATGATTGTATTTGTTTTACACCCAGTGTAACCAAAATTACCATATGAGCGCTTTTTGCCATGTTGAAAGATGCCAGGTACCATGAGTCTTTTTTCCAAAGGGGTTTAGCTAAAATCTCAGGTTTTCCAACTTTAGATACATACCAAGAAAGTCTTGGAATAACATCTTTAATATGTGAACTCAACCAAGCAAAATAATACAGATACATTTCATAGGTCTCTTTGAACCAGCACATTGGCCAATTTCCTTTCTGCTTGCAAATTCTCATTTGGCTTTATCTTTGCAGCAAAGATATACAAGTATATTTCGCATTTAATTTTTATTCTTAATAAAGGAAATCTGAAGTATTGTTTTATTCAAAGAGCCATGTTCCAGGTAATATAATGAATGGGGGATGGGTTGCACTAACAACTTCTACCAAACAAGATACCAGTTGATTTTAGAGCCAATAATGCAGCATACAAAGAAACTCCATGACATCAGTGGAAGTCAGGAGCAAACACACCTTTGAGGACTGGAGCCAAGGTTCCTTCATTTTATATTATGCTTATATAAATTGAGCAGTATAGTGTCCATATTTTTCAACCATATGCCAGTACAGAGAGGATGTGACTTGAATAGATCCTGAACCTGGTTGTCTCGCTGAGATGATATTGATTCCATATTCATTCTCAACAACCATGGTAGATATCAAGATGCCAATCCAGTGGAAAACTTCCTGGTGAGAGTTGAAGGAACTCAGTATAGAATACAGAACTCAATAGCAAAAGCTGGAGACTGCTTCAATGGTTCAGGGATTGACCTGATCCTCAGTTTGACAGCTTTCTCTTTGACCACAAAATATGGACATCAATCTGAGCTGATGGCTTCTCTATTTGCTGGAGGAGCTCCAAAGCTGGACACTTCCCACACAAAATGCCGACATCACTTATAACTTCCTATTAGCTTTTGGCACATGCCTTGTTTGAACATAGATTAAAGCACTCCTCATTAGACTGGCAAATCAGCACATTAAAATGCTCCTTCTCTTTTTGATCAGGTGGATTCCATCTCTTCCCAACTGTCATCCTTTCTGAAAAAGCATCCCATAGCTGAATAAACCAAAGTTGTTCTTTCAACACCATCTGCATAGCAATACTTCTCATAATGTTTCAGCATTGCTAAACTATTAACTTTATTATTACACAAGATTGATCAGTTAGAAAAAGGTCTCTCATTCTTTCATCAGTTCTGCATATGACCTTAGGCCTCCAGTTGATGCAATTTCTAGTTCTACAAGGGCCTCTAGAGCAGTGGTTTTCAATCACTGTGTCAGGACACATTACTGTGTCATCACACACTGGTAAGTGTGTTGTGGAAAACCTAGGGGGTGGCAAAGACAGGCTGGTGTGTCCTGTAGGGTCATTCATACCACCAAGCATGTCATGACCTACAAATGGTAGAGAACCACTCCTCTGGAGAATTCCTAAAATAATAAGCACGAGTGTTTAGTTCTGGAAGCTGTTTAATGTAGTTCAAAAGCAAATGAGTCTGGGAATAGGGTGTATTAGAATAAAGAAAGTGGACATAACCAGATCCAGTTTAGTTCAGGGTTCTGTTAATCTAGTTATGTATGCAAATCTAGGAAGATAATTAGATAAACATCACAAGATAATAGCAGTCATTATTAACACCTACAGTGTAGTTTGGTAAGAAAATGTTGAGAGCATCCTGGGAGGAGAAATGCATATGGTTTTATTTCTTGCCAGCTACCTACACTTATAGTTAATTTGTGCGTTTAGCCATTTTAATTAATGAGCAAACATTATTTGAAAAACAAATGTTTAAATACGTTAGGTTTAATTAAATCAAATATGTAATAGCCCTGTAACTAATCTTGTAACTGTCAACAGGTTGAATGATGGCTTTCCTGCAGTTTGATTTAAAACGTCAACCTGACTCTAGAAAGTAAACTATCTAGCATTTAATTCTGCATTTATGCATTTTACATACCCATTCAAATTTAAGCCAGTACATTGCAACATATGAGCCAAAATTAGATGTACTTTAAATGGATGCAACTCCATTAACTTTACCCTTGAGCCTATGCTGGTGTACGCCAATAATACTACTTAGAATTGACTGTAAATGCTTTTCATGTATAAAGCAATGTTCAGTGATTAAGGGGTGGATTCTGGCAGCCTGACTTAAATTGGTATATGGTAATTCAGCTCAAGGAAAGGGCAGTGCATAGCTGAATGGCTGGTGGAGCACAACTACGTTCTGAGAGCCATAACGGCATGTTTAATCCCTGATTTTCCCTTGCTCCATATGGGGAGTAAGCTTCACTTACCACACAAGTTTTATTTCTGCCCCCTCTCAGTTGCACTGACAAATGCTTTGGGATGAGAGATCAAAACTAAGGCTCCATCCACTGCCTGCTTTTATCTGCCCACTCACCGTCTATCCACAGAGGAGGAGAAAGAGCTGGCCAGCAGCAGCTGCTCTCCCCAGACTATCAAGTCTAGTGATAGCAATAGCTTCGATCAGGTCCCTACACCTCTGCTGGGTGCACATTTGACTCCTCTGTATAGTAGTCCCATTAATTGCCTTCGATAAAACCGGTTGTGGTGTAACATACTAAATTTGTTAGTCTTAAGTGCCACAGGACTCCTTCTTTGTTATACTATCAATATGAGCCACGATAGGTGTCAGAAGCTGTTCCTAAACAATGAAAACATACCTCTCTCCTTCCAAAATGCAGGTGAATCTATACAAGACCTATTAATAAGTCAGTTTTTGAGAGGAGAGATGAGATGTGCCCAAGGCTGAATCAAGGCCACTGTCCCATTGTTTCCATGTATTCCCTCATCTGTCAGTGGCCATCTCTTCTGTTGTACTTATATTGTAAGCTCTTTGGGGCAGCCCTCTTTGTTCTGGATTTGTAGAGTGCCATTGTCCATGACTGGGCTCCTTCCTGCTCCCATAAAATGAACAAACAATTATAAGGGGATGGATTAGAACACAGACCTTTCCGTCAGCACAGTGTTTTGCTTATTTCTTCATGATCAGCTGGCTCTCTTTGGGGCTGATTGCAAGATACATACCAACAATCATTTTTGAGGCCCCTTGTATCTCTAGCATAAGTAATTCTATTGCCCTCACAAAATATCCCTGATAGTGTGACTGAATTGTACCCAGAGAATATATTTTGCACAAAACACACATCAGCTATAGAAGCCTAGCCACAATGTTAAACCCCTGGTTCCAGAAAGAAGCAAATCAAACAACATTATTATGGCTAGGATAAATGATTATGCACAAATGGTTCCAGAACTAAGCCTGGACATCAGATGATGTGGCCCTTAGGCCGTCAAATACATGGTAAAGCTAGGATTGCTTCTAGTACTGCTACTGTTGGTGATGGAGTTGGATGAAAACTTGCTGGGTATCTAACACCTGAGAGGCAAGTCTCAGAGGAGATTTAGGTCCAAGGACATGACTTGCTCTCAGCAATTACAAGGTTCTACAAATTTCTGTGACTGGAAATTGGTTGGTAATTGAGCAGATACACTTGCTATACTATAATTGACAGGAGCATGATAAAATCTTTATAGGCAACTCAAGCAAGAAGAGGCCAAACAATAAATGAGGCATATTGAGAAGATTTGGTGAAAAAATGTCTTTTATTTCTTGTGGGGAAAAAAATCTATAAAAAAGTGAAAATTTCTTTCAGGGTTTGGGGGTGTTTTTGTTTGTTTCTTTTTTGGTTGAAAAAGTGAAAACACAATAACTGACTTTTGAAGAGGGAGGGTCATTTAACAACTGAAAAACAAAACATTTAGGTTTTCAGTTGTTAAAAAAAATGGGAACAAAAGAAAAAAAATCAGTTTTTTTATGAAGACTTCCAAACATATTATTGACAAAACCAGAAATTTTAACGAAAACATTTCTAGTTTAATTTAAAAAAAATAACAAAACCCTAAAGTTGATAAAAGATGTTGGACCAACTCTAATGGGAACTGAATGGCCATATGTAACTAGAAGGATATGTCAAACATATAATATTTATTATTCCCATGATATCTTTAACCCTTCTTCGATATGATATTTTTCTTCACTTCCAGTCATACACTTTTTGAATGTATCATTATTATTCCATCAATAACACGAAAAATCATGTGATTTGTGCATACACATGAGGCCAGATCTTCAGACAGAGCAAATCAGCATTTATTTCATAAGTTTCATTAAAGGTATCCTGATTTGCACCAGTTTGTCATGCCTGAAGTGCTTGTACTTCTTTGAGATTTTTCAGTTTGAAAAGTGCTACATATTTATAACAAGTTCCAAAGCCGATCTACAGCCTATTCTACAAGATAATCCCTCACTCTCTCAAGCCTTGGGAGACATACCTCTTCTTGCTTACAGACAGCCCCCCAGCCTTAAGCAGATACATACCAGCAAGTACAGACCTAATAACAGAACCATTAAAGCAGGCACTTTATCCCTTCAACAAACCACACTGCCAGCTTTGCCCTTATATCTGCACAAAAGATGCCATCACAGGACCTGATCAAACCAGCTCCTCCATCTCATTCACCTACTCCTCCACCAGTTTGATTTATGCCATTATGTCCAAGAAATGCCCCCCTGCCTTATATATTGGAGAAATAGGACAGGCTCTGCACAAAAGAATAAATGGGCACAAATCTGACATCAGAAATCACAGCATTCAAAAGCCAGTAGGTGAGCACTTCAATCTTCCTGATCACTCGACTGATGATTTGCTAATAGCTGTGCTCAGTCAAATGAATAACAACTCGAGGCTTCAAAGAGAATCTTCAGAATTGGAATTTATATTTAAATCTGACACTGTTTCTTCAAGGCTAAATAAGGACTTTGGATTTTTTTCCCCCCATTACAACAGGTAATTTGACCTCATCTTCTTCTATATGCCATTCCCCAGTGTTTGAATCTAAACAACTACTTTAATTTGCTGTTACAGTGTGACCTGATCCTATGACTATACTTCCCTGCATTTGTTTTCCTCCCATTCTGTAAGTTCCCACATCTTAAAAGCATCTGATGAAGTGGGATTTTGTCCCACGAAAGCTCTTGCAATAAAAAAATGTTTCAGTCTTTAAGTGCCACAGGACTCCATATTTATAACAAATATTAATAAAATTAACAAAACAACACATGATTTTAACTGGTGTCTTTGAAGACTTTATGGATTATTCACAATGTAAAATTAAAGATAGTTTTTTCTCTTTCCCTTACTTCTTCTTTCCCTCAGCCTTCATTGTTATCCTCCCTCCGCTCCCCAGATGACGAGATTATGACATCACAGTAAGTCACTCTGCTTGATGAGCATTGGGACTGCAGAATAGGAGCATGTGATATAATGGCAGAAATAATTTTAAGAAAAGACAAAAAGAGCAAACATTATTAAAGACTGACAGGCAGTATTACACAATACCTTGTGTTTGTGTGTATATTCTTCACCTTTTTTCCAATTGTTGTGACAGGAAAATGGCTACTCCGTATTCTGTGCTCTTCTTTGTGACTCATGTTTATCTCTGCACTACTAATATTTATCATGGTTAATACCAACAAATAGCACTGCATGCTGATAAGACCCAGGGGAAGAAATGTCTGTTGACTTTCTGAATTAATAATTCTTAATCCTACTTAGAAAAAGGCATTTTGACAAGCTGATGTAGAAGATTGTCATGTGCTACAGCACTGTACAATGGGCTTATACTAACTATGTTATGTATTGTTTCCTAAACAGGCTACCCATGCCAGATCCTCATTTCAATAATACGTTTAACATCTCAGAAACATGATATCTGACATCTGAATATATACTATTCTTATATGTATTACCAGAGCACCTAAGAGATCACTCTTGGAGCTGGACCCCATTGTACTAGGTGCTGTCAAAACATAGAACAAAAAGACCATCCCTGCCCCAAACAGCATTCAATCCAAAGTGATATTTTCAATTTTAACACCACACTCAGTGTCACCGATGGCCTGAGAAACCACTGTGTACAGTGAAATCAACTGTGCCACTTAGGGATTTTTTTCTCCTCTGTTATATAAAGTACCAATTGAATTAAAGTAATAAAGAACAAGGGCTACAATTCTGAGCTTTCTGAGAGAATTCAAGTCTGACACATTGAGAACAAAAGCCTCGGGCTTATTTGCAAAGCGCAAGGCAATCTGCTGTATACAGTTCTGGCTCCTAATGTATTTTTCAAAATTCCTCTGATAAGCGTCTTTTGCTGCAGTCAGCTATTTAACATATGAAGATCGCTCAGGTACTTAAGTAATTTTGCTAGATACTTGTGCTAAAGACTTCAGCACACTAGCAGTGTGTTAGATGGCATGTCAACACTCATTCTACAGCAGCGGAATCAAATCAGTCTTCTGTTAATAATGCACAGCATTCTGCTTCTGCACCTTTGCATAATATCTTTATGGGCTGGTTTCCCCTGTTAATTCTGCAACACACTGGATAGTTGTGTACTAAAGTATCCTGTAACTGAGGGATCCTGGATTCTAAATCTCAAAAGGTTTAATAAATCTTAAATAAAAGAAGACTAATTAGGTCCAGATTATGCCACACTTACAGTATGCAGAAGTCTGATACAATCTGGCACTCCACAGATAGGTCCACGGCAATCAGTGGTTCTTCTTATAGAATTAGGTACCATTTAATACAGGGGTCTCAAACACACAGCCCACATGTGGCCCCTAAAGCTATTTAGTGTGGCCCGCAACGACACTATTGTTACTGATATTTGCAATATCGTTATATGAAGAGGTTTCAGTGGTGCGGCCCTTGGGCTAACATACTAGTCCTCATGTGGCCCTGTACTGGTCTTCATGCAGCCCTCATAGTGATTTGAGTTTAAGACCCCTGATTTAATATGTATAAGTGTCATAGAATCTAGTTTTCAAGGATGATGACCAACCCCTTATTCAAATATGATTCCAGATATTACTCCAAGTTGGGGCATTTAAGACGAGGGCTGTTGGCAGAGACTAGTGGCCTTTCAGGGTTGTAAAAATGCCATCTGTGGCCCTCAAACCAAACAGGTTGGGAACCACCAACCTAGACCATCTCTCAGAAATCTGTCTAACCTAATCTTAAAAACTTCCACTGACAAGTATTCCACAACCTTGAAGGGGTTAGCATGAGTCAGCAGACTCCATTTTGGGTCCTGAGACACCATTTCAGGGACCCAGGGTAGTCACATCTCACCTGCCCTCACCAATCTCTGGGTCAGTCACATGGGCCCAGATGCACCATATTAGGAAATAACCCTTCCCTGACCAGGTGAGGTGACCAGACATATAAGGTATACAGCCCCCGACCCTGAATTATGATTGGCTCTGTGTCTGCCTTACCCCTTTTCTGTAGACTGTACTATAAAACCCGCTGTACTGTACCCCTCGGGGAGCTAGCTCCATGAGATCTCTGTAAGGTAATAAAGCATATATGCATTTGTGACCTCCTCTGTCTTTGTGTGTCTTGGGACCACTTGGACCGACTTGGGGACTACCAGAGCTTTGTGCTCTAACAACTGGGGGCTCGTCCGGGATTCCAAGGCGAGAGCTGCGAGAAGCCAAACACCCACAGCCGGCAAACAGTCCTGTTTTGGGACCACCGGGTCTTTTGCTTCTCCTGGCCGGTAGCTAAGGGTCCCAGCTGGAAAAACTGATTTCCCGAGCAGAGGACATCACTGGGGAACAGGTGAGACAGGGTGAGCCTGACTGGCAAATAGCCCTTGAACCTGAGAAGTGGGATTTTTTTTGTTGTTGGGGTTCCATGCAAGAGAGGGTGAGCTGACGAGCGAGAGCCCTTGAACCCGAACCTGGGGGGATTTTTAAGGTATCAGCAAGAGACGGTGAGTCGACGGACAAGAGCCCTTGAGCCTGAACCTGAGGGGGGGTGGGGAAGATTGTTTTCGAACTTCGAGTAAGAGGGGATGAGCTGACGGGCAAGAGCCCCTGAACTTGAAAGTCTGTATCACGATCTCATTATGGGTCAGGGGGAAACTAAGGTAATTCCAGACAGTCCGCTGGACTGGACTTTGAAACATTGGAAGGAATTGGGAGGGAAGGGACTGGAAAAGAAAAAGGCTGCTAAGCTGTGTATTCTTGAGTGGCCAAGCTGTACTCATAGAAATCCTGCTTTGCAATGGCCCCCTATGGGCACCTTTGATTTGAACAAGGTGACTTATCTCGGGGAAATATTGTCAAATTCATTCCCGGGGCAGATGGACTATTATTATGTCTGATATGAGGCTGTGTGTAAGCATTTGTCCCCTAAGAGGGCCACCTCGACCATTTGTGCCTTGACCGCTTCTGTGCCTCCGGCGTATGATGATGATGAGCTTTGGGTGGCAGGACAATCGGACCGAGCACGGGGAAGGGGGGTTCCCCCGGTTCACGATCAGGCGGAGGGGGGGGCTGTTGGTTCGGACCCCAACCCAACCCAGGGAAGGGAATCCCTAACCTCCCAGGCAGGCACAGCAGAGACCGTAGAGACAGTAGGCACTGGATGTGTTACTTGTAGCAAAGCCCAGAGGGCCGCCCTACCTGCCTCTGAGAACTCTGCGCAAAAACCCGACCCCAATAACATGATGGCGCCTCTCAGAGTCTACCCAGTCGTACGGCAGGACAACTCTATTACTATGACCAGGGTTCACCAACTCTGGGCTGCCCCTGACTTACTTCAGTGGCAAAACCAGATACTGCGCTTGCGTGATAATGCCGAAAAAGCGCGGTGTATGATTGAAGGAATTTTTGCGGCTTATAATCCTATGTGGGTGGACTGTAATCAGCTCTTTGAGGTCCTCTTTACGGGGGCTGAAAGGAGCAAAATAAAGGAGCTGGCAGCCCAGATTGGCACCGAGAATGGGCGTGCTGAGTGGCCCCTCACTGACAAGGGATGGGACCCACAGAAAGATGACGATCTTAAAAAATTAGCAGCCACCAGGGACACTTTGTTTGAGGCCCTCCGTAGGAGCGGCCAGCAAACTCTAAATTGGAATAAGGTGGAAGCCACAGTGCAAAAACCTGATGAACACCCTGAGGATTACCTACAACGGTTAAAGGAGGCCCTCCAGAGGTGGGCTGGGGTAGATACTGACCAGCCACAACAGGCTTCTCTTTTGGTAAGTTATTTTGTCAGGGGTAGCAGTAAAGATATTCGAGACTACTTTGAGCGGAGCGTTCCAGGCTGGTCCGGAGAAACCATCACCAAAGTGCTGGCCATAGCTGTTCACCTCTACAACGGGCGCTTGGAAAAGAAGGAGAAATCGGAGGACAAAACCACGCGCTCTCTGCTAGCCCTGGTGGCGGTGGGTAGGCAAGGGGCACCCGCCCCTACACGCAACCCACACACGTGTTACCACCCCACTCCGCCATCTCCCAACCCTGTTCTTGCTTATGGCCCCGCTAGGACCCCCAGCCGTCCACGACACACATGTTTTGGCTGCGGTAGGCATGGTCATTTCAAACGTGACTGCCCTAACTCATGGGCTGACCATTACGCTGGCTGGGAACGCCAGCAAAACTCTAGACCCAGAGACAGAGACACGTACTTGGGCCTAGCCCAGCAAGGTTATGGGTGGCAGCCAGACCCTGTTCCATCCTTGGACCGCTAGGAATACGCGGGGGACCCAGCTGAACTTTTAGCTCTCCTGCAGACGCTGTCTCCCACTGACCCTAAAGTCACCCTGACAGTGGGTGGCCAACCTATTGATTTCCTCCTTGACACCGGAGCGGCCATTTCCACCATCTGCACGCCTGTGGCCCCAATCTCTGCTGAGGAACTTTCCTTCCAGGGAGTGGAGGGGCAGCAGCATTCAGCCCCTTTCTTACACCCCACCCAGGTCCAGTGTGGGCCGCTGGGGGATGAACACGTGTTCCTCCTCTTACCTAGCGCACCCATGCCTCTCCTGGGCAGGGATCTCCTCTGTAAATGGAGGGCCACCATCCACTTGTCCCCTGAGGGTATTACTCTCAAGATCCCCGAAGACAGGGTCCCTGATCTAATAGCCACCTTGCAGGAAGCCTCGGAAGGGTCCCCCACCATCCCGCAGGAGCTCAAGGAAGCCCCTCTCACAGTTTGGGCAGAATACCAGGAGGGAGTTGGGTGCCTCCGTTCTTGCGCCCCGGTCAGGATAGCCCTACGCAGTTCCAGAACTCCATGCGTGAGGCAATACTCCATCCCTCGTGACCGAGTGGAAGGTGCCACACCGCAAATACTGAACCTCATGCGTGAGGGCATCCTGGTAGAATGCCACTCCCCCTACAACACTCCACTGCTGCCCATTCCCAAGCCTGCTAAGCCTGGCCAGCCTGTACAGTATCGCTTGGTACAGGATCTCCGAGCCATTAACGAGATCGTGGTTCCTCTTACCCCCATTGTTCCTGATCCTGTCACTATCTGGACTCTGATTCCTCCCTCTGCTACACACTTCTCTGTCCTTGATCTGGTCTTTGCTTTCTTTACTATTCCTTTACACCCAGACTCACAACCACTCTTTGCTTTCACGTGGACGTTCCCTGATGGCCGTACCACTCAACTTCAATGGACTCAGTTGCCACAAGGGCTAACCTCCTCCCCAGCCATCTTCACCTCAGCTCTAGCTGAAGCACTGTTGAACTGGCACCCCAAGGAGGGTAGTGCCCTTCTCCAGTACGCTGATGACCTCTTACTGGCCTCCCCATCTCAGGCAGCCTGCCGCTGTGACACTCTTTCACTTCTCACTTTCCTTGCTGATTTGGGTTTCCGGGTATCCCTCAAGAAACTCCAGTTTGCCCTTCCTGAGGTCTTATACCTTGGGCGATTGCTCTCCTTTCAGACAGTTCGCTTGTCTCCTAATCGTATTGCGGCCATTGACAGGTTTCCTACCCCTGCCTCTGAACGAGACCTACGCATATTTCTGGGTCTCATTACTTTTTGCCGCCCTTGGATACCTGATGTCTCCACTCTTTTGCGTCCACTACACTTGCTTCTCCGAAAGGAAAACCTTCCATTCCGATGGTCACCTGATGCTGAAAACACCTTCAACTTGCTCAAGCAAGCTCTCTGTTCTGTGCCTGCTCTTGGTCTGCCTGACTACGGTAAGCCTTTTCTTTTGTATGCAGACGCAGGCCCTTCCTCCATTAAGGCTGTTCTCGCACAACCGTATGGCGACCGGCCCCGGCCCATCGGCTATTACTCTAGCCCTTTTGACCCAGTTATTTTGGGTTTAGCTCCGTGCTTTCGGGCGCTGGCCGGCTTACCTGCTGTTCTCCCTGGAATCCGCTCTCTTACACTTGGGTGCCCCATTGTGGTGCGACTGCCACACCACATTTATTCCTTAGTTACAACACAAGTCCTTGCCCATCTCTCTGCAACCAGACTCACTCGCATGGAACTGGAAGTGCTCCATGCTCCCGACATCATCCTCGAGTCCTGTTCAGCTCTCAACCCTGCAACCTTGCTGCCCGACTCCCTGGAACCCCCTGGCTCCCCCACCCATTCCTGCTCTGAGGACTTACAGAATCATTTTTCTCTTCCCCATGCAGCCTCCGATGTCCCTCTTGCTGAACCTGACCTCACCCTATTCACTGATGGCTCTGCCTACATTGTCAACGGATGCCGCTGCGCTGGATTCGCGGTCTGTACACTACAATCTTGCCTTCTTTCTGGACCCCTTCCACGCGACTGGTCCGCCCAGAAAGCTGAGCTCCACGCCCTTGCATGCGCTTGTGAGCTCACTATAGGAAAAACCGCTAATATCTATACTGACTCCAACTATGCCCATGGCATTGCCCACGACACCGGTGCCTTATGGGCCACTCATGGTTTCCTGACCAGCTCTGGTCGCCCTAATGCTAACTCAGCCCAAGTACAGGACCTTCTACAGGCCCTCGCTTTACCCTCACAAGTTGCTGTCCTACACTGTCGCACCCATACTCATGGAACTGATGCTCTTGCCCGTGGAAATGCCATCGCTGACGCGGCTGCCAAAACAGCAGCTGCAAGCAGCCTCTCCATGGTCCCCATTGCTCCCCTTGCTCCAGACTCGCCTAGTACAGATTTCTTTACATCACTATACTCTGAGGTCCCTAACACAGAACTCCATCTTTGGCAATCTATGGGAGCCTACTGCTCCCCAGAAGGCATCTGGCATTCAAAAGATGGCCGCCCAATGGCTCCCAGGGCTTTTCTTCCAGCACTCGCCCGAATGACCCATCAGCTGGGCCATCTGGGCTCGAGGGGGGTGGTTGAGAGAATCAACAAGCATTGGTGTGCGCCAGGCATCATGGCCATTGCAGCCAGCATTACACGACAGTGCGCCACCTGCACCCAGCATAACCCAGGACACGCTGCGATACGGGAAGAGGGGAGAGAGAAAGGGAGGCGCCCTTGGGCAGTAGCTCCTTTCCAGTTCTTACAGATTGATTTCGCCGACATGCCCCCTGCACGAGGGAAGAAACATCTACTGGTAGTGGTTGACCAACTCTCAGGGTGGGTAGAAGCTAAAGCAACAGGGCGAGCTGACTCAGCTGCTGTTGTAAAACTCCTACTGAAAGACCTTATCCCTCGGTTTGGGGTCCCTTTGGGAATTGATAGTGATCAGGGCCCCCACTTTACCAGCAAAATAATTCAGGAATTGGGGAAAACCCTGGGTTTCCGATGGAAAATGCACACCCCCTATCACCCTGAGTCAGCGGGACGGGTTGAACGTATGAATAGGACTCTGAAAACTTTGTTAGCCAAGATCTGTGCTGAAACTGGCCGTAAATGGACTGAGGTTTTACCGTTGGCCCTTATGTACATCC
The DNA here is from genome assembly GCA_007922195.1 of Podocnemis expansa. Classification (NCBI taxonomy): domain Eukaryota; kingdom Metazoa; phylum Chordata; order Testudines; family Podocnemididae; genus Podocnemis; species Podocnemis expansa. Next base: position 18,952,788 of record ML681971.1, on the reverse strand, counting down.
GTACCCAGCCTTGGGCCACCACCAAACTTTCTCCTTACGAAATAGTTTTCGGATTTCCTTTTCCCAGCCCTCATCTGCAGCCGGCACACGCTTCCCTCTTGGGAAGGGATGAAGATCTGGTGCAGTACGTCTTACAGGCGCAGAAAGTGATTCGCCGGACATGGGAGAAAGTGATCTACCACCAGACACCGCCACTAGATGTCCCCCTCCACAAAATACAGCCTGGAGATTGGGTCCTGATCCGGTCGCATCGCAGAAAGCACTGCCTGCAGCCCCGCTGGGAAGGCCCTTTCCAGACTCTACTTGCTACCCCCTCTGCTGTAAAGGTAGCTGGGAGGCCCCACTGGATCCACGCCAACCAACTGAAACTTGTTCCTGCGATTCCAGGACGAGAAGCAGACGACAGGCACCCCTCTGCTGAGGGAGGGGCTAACCAACGCTCCCCCAATACCGGAGCGAAGCAGGACCTGTAGCACCTGGCAGGTTAACCAACGTGATGGCACTCCTGAAATTTATTGGACTCCTTCTGATGTTTGGAGCTGTACAAAGGGGGGTGCACACCAAATGGACTGCACCATTGCCTAACTGGGGGGAAAACACCTTTGTAAACCTGATGGAAGCTGCTGTTAACTCTACTTCCTTCTGTGTGGCTGACCGATTCACTCTAGCGAGCCAGATCCAGACCTGTTTCATCGGTGTTCCTGTTTTATTCAGTGATGTTGTTAATACCACTAAGTTTCATGTTTTCCTGTTTACTGAAAAAGTCACTCAGGTTGATGCAATCATTATGGATGCATCGACCCACCTTCTCCTTGGACTAATCAGAAACAGTACAAGCTTAAGCTTTTAGGAAGCTTGTCTGCCATGGAATGTGTTAAATGGGTTGGTTGCTTGGTAAGTCAATGTTCCCCCCTCCACTTTGGCCTTAACTGTTCCCTTATAGTAGAATACTCTTTTGTATATGCTCCACTTTTCCTACCCCGGGGGTGGTTCATGATTTGGGGTAATTTTTCATTTTCTTATATCCCGGCCAATTCCACTGGAGGGCCTTGCACCTTTGGCAGGCTTACATCCCTCTATGCCCTCCCACAATTGGAGCACCGATTTCTTCCAGAAAAACACAGATGGTCGCTCCCCACTAATTGTGATAGCCGGGTTGATCTCCTCTCCCGTTCTGAAGTTATTGCTTTAGCTATTTCCCTAGTAGGAACCCCTGCCCTGGCTGAAGCCGCTTATTTAGACCTACGAAAGATTGCATGTGCCTTAGATAAATCTGTTAATCTAACCTCCCACACGATTGCTGCCCTTAATGACGAACAAGCCCAGCTCCGCCAGGCGGTACTACAGAACCGTCTCGCTCTGGACTATTTACTCCTTAAAACTGGACATGGATGCCATGAATTTGAGGGGCTGTGTTGTTTCAATCTCTCTGATAATTCCCAGGCTATTAAAGCAAGCCTGAAGGACCTCCACCGAGTGGAGCAAGGTCTAACCGAGCACACTGAACAACACTGGTGGAACTGGCTCACTTCCTGGCTGCCGTCCGCCGCTTGACTCCGCACCTTGCTCTTTTGTCTCCTTGGCATTGTATTTTTCCTGGTGGGTGGCTTATGCCTCCTCCAGTGCTGCTGTGGTCTCTTTTGGGAGATGGTCAGCACCTTGCGGAAGGGCACGAGCCCTCACCACTCTCACCACCGCAGACTTAGGTACCTCACCCATGCCAATGGACAACAGGGCACCCCCCTTCCTCAAACTGACCTCCCTAGGTCACGGGACCTCCTATGTGGAGGCCCCATGAAAGGGGGGATTGAAGGGGTTAGCATGAGTCAGCAGACTCCATTTTGGGTCCTGAGATACCATTTCAGGGACCCAGGGTAGTCACATCTCACCTGCTCTCACCAATCTCTGGGTCAGTCACATGGGCCCAGATGCACCATATTAGGAAATAACCCTTCCCTGACCAGGTGAGGTGACCAGACATATAAGGTATACAGCCCCCGACCCTGAATTATGATTGGCTCTGTGTCTGCCTTACCCCTTTTCTGTAGACTGTACTATAAAACCCGCTGTACTGTACCCCTCGGGGAGCTAGCTCCATGAGATCTCTGTAAGGTAACAAAGCATATATGCATTTGTGACCTCCTCTGTCTTTGTGTGTCTTGGGACCACTTGGACCGACTCGGGGACTACCAGAGCTTTGTGCTCTAACAACCTCCCTAGGTAATGTGTTACAGGGTTTACAATCTATACAGTTAGGAAAATTTTCCTAATGTCTAACCCGAATCTTCCTTGTCACAGTTTAATTCCATTACGTCTTGTCCTACTCTCAATGGTTAAAGAGAAAATTTATCACTCTCCTCTTTAGACCCACCTTTTTGCATCCTTGCAGACCATTATATCCTTCTTCCATGTTCTCTTCTCCAGATAAAGCAAACCCAGTTTTTTTCAATCCTTTCTTGTGTTTTCTAGACCTTTAATCATTTTGTTGCTCTCCTTTGAACTTTCTCTGGTATGTGTAGTGCCCAAAACTAGACTATTTTAAAAGGAATAGCCATGTTAGTCTAGTCCAGTGAAAAAACAACAAGGAGTTGTGTGGCACTTTAAGACTAACAGATTTATTTTTTGCATGAGCTTTCGTGGGACAAGATCCCACTTCCTCAGATGCTTCGAAGATGGGTGAACTTACAGAAAGGAATGAAACTAAATGCAAGGGGGTGTAAAACATAGGATTAGGTCATAAAGTAACAGCAAATCAGAGCAGTTTACAGGCTCAAACCATGGGAAGCCTGAAATCAAATTACCCTTTGTAATGGGAAAAGAATCCATAGTCTCGATTCAGTCCTGCTTTCACAGAATTTAGCTTGCATATTAATTTGAGTTCAGCTGTCTCTCTTTGAAGTCTTGCTGTCCCAGGTACAGCTCTAAAGACAGTCGTTAACAAATCCATCATCGAGTGATTAGGAAGATGGAAGTGCTCAGCGACTGGTTTCTTTGTTCTTTGATTTCTGACATCAGCTCTACTCCTTTGAACAGTGCTGAGCAGAAAAATAACTCCTTACGTCTTGCTTATAACACTCCTACTATTACATCCCCAAATGATGTTTGCTTTTGTTGCAACAATACTACACTATTGATTCATGTTTAGTTTGTGATCCATGATAGCCCCAGATCCTTTTCTGCAATACTCTTTCCTGATCTCTAGAACTCATAAGATGGAAGACAACAATGGACCATCTGCACTTCCACCAGGAACTAATTTTGCACTTCAAAGCATCTGACAAAGTGGAATTTTCTTCCATGAAAGCTCATGCAATAAATACATTTGTTAGTCTTTAAGTGCTACAGAACTCCTTGTTTGTTTTACTGAACTAGACTAACATATAATAGAAAAAGGTGCATGATAGAACCAATATCAACCTTACAAGAATTTTGTATTTGTTCTATCTGGGTTAATGAACCAGTTCACCAACTCATAATAAAAAGCAAACCAGGTTCTAGTGGTTTTCTTTGTTTGTTTCTTGTACCATGAAGAACTGTGAAATCACTTGGCAGTGATTGGTTATTCTGTGTTTGTAGAGCAACTACCACAATGGGGGCTTGGTCCATGACTGGAACTCTTAGGTGCCAAAATAATAAAATAGCAAATAAATAACACCTGCAGAATTTTTAGCAAATTTGCACTGGATTATGATCTCATGGAAAACTTGCCATTTTTCACACGATAAAACAGCATTTTCTCATATTTTTCACAACAATCAGCAACACTGAGCTTTATTGAGTCCTCCTCCAGTACAAGAAGGTTTTCCTTTACCTTTCTTGGTTTTCCTATGGTTTTCACTGGCCTGACAATTCTCATAGTGATCTTTCTGTTAGCATTTATGATAGGCACAAACCTAGAAGCCTTATAAGCAGCATAATCAACAATGAACTGTGAAATTAATTGACTTGTATGTCAATGTATTAAAATGGTTGTAAAACAGCAAAATTTAATACTAAGATATACATCATCATGTATTATTTATCCCCACACCACTAGTTTATTACATTAGGAATGCATAAAGTAGTCACTGCTCAGTAACTAAGTCAAATTAATATACACTTAATTAAAATACAAAATGAGACTTGGAGTAATTCCATTTAATTTCCCTGTTTACAGACCTGAATCTTAAGGGGGAGGTGACTTCCAGTCAGCTGGTGAGGGGGGGCATGATTACCAAATCTCCTCCCACAACACTTAATTGTCACTCTTGGATAGTCAGAAAGCCATAGTTACACCTGCATGGGAAATTAAATTCTTACACCTCCCAAGGTTACTACACTGATGTGTCTGAACCAATGAATGACATCACCTGGTCACAAGCAACCAAAACAAGAGCTGAGTTTCAGAGGGGTTGCTGTGTTATTCATATCAGCAAAACAAACAAGCAGTCCTGTGTCACTTGTAAAGATTAACAGATTAATGCCCATGAAAGCTCATACACTAAATAAATTTTGTTACTCATTAGAAATGCCACAAGATTCCTTGTTTGTTTTAAAGTAAAAATTAGTTCACTTGTAACCTTAGTTTCAAACATCTTTTCTAATTTACTGTCAGTGCAGCTGCCATAGAAGATGCAAGGATGTCTATGGTTTGGGACCTGATCCAAAACCAGCTAAAGGATTTTTATTGGTTTCAATAGACTTTGTATCAGGCCCTTTATCTTCTGAACAGGTATATCATAGCAGCAATGCAGACTGCCCCAGCACCAGCCTGACAACTTACATATCCACATGTAAGAAGTAATACACTTTTCACAAATATATTGTTAGCCATCTTTCAAGGTTTCCATAGACAGCACTCTCCACCTCATTTATCAAGAGGGTACATGAGCACCTTATAAATATAGAAGAGTTCTAATCATGAACAAGTTCCAGAGGGGTAGCCATGTTAGTCTAGTTCAGTAAAACAAACAAGGAGTCCTTCTTTCCAAAATATGTGGCAAATTTTCCAGGAACTCCCATTCCTAATCTTCCCTCATTTTATTCCAAGAGAAAGTAAAGTGAGGGGTTTTTGTTTGGTACATTTCTCATTTGCACAAAGGCAAAGCTAAAGCAAAGATATGGGCTTTGGTCTTGCTGGAGCCCCCAACATAACTAACAGCAAGAGCCAAAGGACAGAGTAGACCTCCCCCTGGCACTAGGAACTGCCTACACCAAATAAGCACATTCGTGACTTAAAAGAATTGTAGGGATTAAAACACCTTGAGCTTCCAAGTAACCACCTCAACACATTCTTGAGACACACTACAAAAATCACACAAACTCCACATAATATTAAAACAGAACAAAGTAAATAAAAATGTTGTGTGTGTGTGGGTAGGTGGGTGGGTGTGGGTTGAACCATGTGCTATTCAGAAACAAGGCCTTAAAAGACATGTCACAAATAAAAGGGGATTAACAAGAGAAGAATAAGAGAAGGAAGATACAATCCAGTATATAGTCTTCATACAAATTAGCTTTTAAAATCAATATATTTAGAAAAGATGCCAACTATCCATACAATCCCCGTCCATATAAATTGGCTGGTCTCTGACAGGGGAACTGCAAATGCAGATCTTGAAGAGGCGTTTGAAGAAGAGAGAGGTTTGCTTTGAAACCGACAATGTGCAAAAGTCTCAGAGTTGTGTATGAAAGACACTGGCATGTGCAGATGAGACTGTTATTGGGCACAGCAGGAGACATGATATGACAGCACTTGGGTTTGGAGTCACCATCAGCCAAAGGTTTGCAGTATTTTCTGTTGCTGGAAAGCTCACTGGGTATGTCCACACATATCTTTTAAATCAAAATAACAGTTTATTTTGATTTAAGAAAGATTAGGTCCACATGACTTTTTCTTGTTTCGAAATGACAAGCGCCGCCATTTTGAAACAAGAGACATTATTTCGAAATAGCTTAAACCTACTTTAATTTGAATTGTCTGTTATTTCAAAATGGTTGTTTTGAAATAACACCATTTGGATGTGTTATTTTGAAATAACCGTTATTTTGAAATAACACTTTTGCCCTTCTCCTTCCCAGGATGCCTTCCTTTTTGTATATATTGCGTGGGGGCATGGCCCAGTGAGGGGGCCATGTTGCCACACCTCCCATGGTGCCCCTCTCCTGATTCAAAATAGCAAGTCCTGTGTCTGGACTTGCTAGTTTGATTTGAGGTTTTGCTTATTTTGATTTAAGTTAATTCAAATTAAGGCTTTTATTTCAAATTAACTTATTTCGATTTAACTTAAATTGAAATAAGCATGTATGTGTTGACTGAGCATCCATGCCCTCTTTTCTAATTCTGTGAGTAGACCCAGATAAGTGTTTCATTTCCTTATTCAATAAATTCCTCAGCTGTATTCTCTGCTTTTACAGACATGTCAAAAGTGGGGACTTCAGACCAATCGGACACCAAATCTGGCAATTAGCTGAAAACATACAGCAGCCTTTAAAAGATGTTGGGGCATCTTTTAATGAAATGACAGTGATGAAAGGAGAAATAGCTGGGATTATGATAATACCATATTTTAATGGAATGATTCAAGTCTCATGGGAAACAGCTGGTTTGATAGCATGGCAAAGACATGACATGCTTCCCAACAAGTGGGAAATATAACCACCTCGCTCAGGCAAATTTCACTGGCTTCTCAATGAGATGTGAACATTGTGCACTTCTGACATTCAAAAAAGAAGCACTTTTTGAATAATTGGGTTTGTTTCAGGCAGCAAGGATTTGCAATATGGTGAGAAACAAATATATACACAAGAATAAGAAGCAGAAAAAATGAAGACATGGTTTTTATCTACGACAGGATGAATATCCAGTGGTTAGGACCCTAGCCCAGGACTTGAGAGACCTAGTATCAAGTCCCTACTCTGGCATAAACTTATAGATTTCTAAGATCAGAAGAAACCGATATGATCACCTAGCTGGACCTCCTGCACAATGCCAGCCACAGAACCTCACCCACCCATTCCTGTAATAGACTTCTAACCCATGAAGGAATTACTGAAGTCCTCAAATAATGGGTTTTAAAGACTTTAAGGTACAGAGACTCCACCTGCAAGTGAGCCATGCCCCATGCCATGGAGGAAAGGAGTTAAAAAAAAAAAAAAAAAAAAAAAAAAACAATGCCTGCTATGAGACAGTGGTTCCCAACTTGGTACCTCAACTCGTCTAGGTATATGCCTAGTTTAACAACAGGCTACCTAAAAAGCACTAGCAAAGTTAGTACAAACTAAAACTTTATACAATGATTTGTTTATACTTCTCTGTTTATCAGTGGTTCCCAACCTCTTCTCTACTGCGGCAAACCCTGAGGCCTTCAATTATGCCACGGCATACTGCCATGACAAAACTATGAATAGTCAAATTAATATATGAATATTCATGAGCCATGGCACAGTTTGGGGCTGCAGCCCTGGGCTCCAGCTCAGGGACCCGCCTCCCCAAGCCAGGCCACATGGGGCCACTGCCCATGGCCAGCTCCAACTCCAGCACCCACCCTCCTGCAGCCAGCCATTTGGGGCTGCTGCCTGTGGCTTCAGGGAACCCATCAGCCCAGCTGTTGCCAACAGCACCGGCTCTGGCTACAGGCAACCCCCAGGCTTGGGCCACAAGGGGCCTCCGCTGCGGCTCTGGGCAACTCCCTCCTCCCCTTCCCGGCAGGCAGGGCCGTCCCTAAGGTAGGGTTACCAGATGCCAAAGCCTAAAAAGGAGGACAGGGAAGTATGAAAAGGAAGACACTGGAGGACACATGGAGAAAATGTAGTATTATGTAATATTCTTCTGTTTTTAGGGGGTCTGGAACACTTCCCCCTAAAAATAGGGTGTTCTGGGGCATCCAGTATACTTTAACCCCTGTAAGTAAAAACCCAGACAAAATCATGTGTTTTTAGAATCCCTGCTGGATGGAGGACATGAAGGTAAGAAGGACATGTCCTCCTTTTGCCTGACATCTGGTACTTTACCCTAAGGGGGTACGGGGCCCAGGCAAATGCCCCTCTGCAGCCCACCCCACCAGCCAGCATTGGGGGGCAGGGCCTGCCAGCCCAGGGGAGGGGCAGACCCCTGTGCTGCCCCCCCCCCATGCCAGGGACTGGGCTAGCAGCCAAAAGGACAGCTGGTACAGCGCTGCTGGGCTGCCCCCCTGCCATGTGCACTGCTCTGGGCTCCCTGCCAGAGCAGCGGGGCGGAGGGCAGCGATACCGGCTCCGTGCTGCCTCCCACCCCTTTCCTGCTGCTTTGGCACAGAGCCCAGAGCAGCGCATGTGGTGGGGAGGGGTGGACCAGCAGCGTTGCACTGGGCCACCTTTTTGGCCGCTCACCTGATCCCCAGTATGGGGAGACAGCGGTGCGGCTGCATGGAGCCCCAGGACGGCCCTGCCGGATGGGACCACACGGGGCGTCTGCAGCAGCTCTGGCTTTGGCTGTGGGGAACACCCCCGTCCATGGCCACATGAGGCCTCCACTGCAGCTCTGGCTCCATGGCACATTGGCAGAGTTGTAGTGGCACACCAGTGTGCCACGGCACACCAGTTCAGAACCACTGCTGTATACTATACTCTGAAATGTAACTACAATATTTATATTCCAATTGATTTATTTTATAATTATATGGTAAAAACAATACAGTCAGTACAGATTTCCATCCAACCTTAGACAAGTAACTTTAGCCTCCTTGGCTATGTTTACACTGGCAAGTTAGCCCGGACTAACTTAGCCCATGGCCACACTAAGCTTTCCCCACTTTGAACTAAGAAATCTCTTAGTTCGAATTAAGGAACGCTTAGTTCAAACTAAGGAATGCTTAGTTCGAACTTCTTAGTACCACTAGTTAGTTTGCACTCAAGTGCTTAGTTTGAACTAGTCACAATGTGGCCATGGACTAACACTTATATTGAACTTAAAAGCTTCAAACTAAGCTGGTTAGTTCAAACTAACTGTGCATTCTAGTTCAAACTAAGCATTAGTTTGAACTAGAGCACTCAGTTAGTTCAAACTTATAAGTGCAAGGTTGTGGCTGGTGTAGACATAGCCCTTTGTGCCTCAGCTACCCATCTGTAAAATAGTGCTTCCCTACCTCACAGGAGTGTTATGAAAAGATTGTGACATGCCCACATGCTATGGCATCAGGGCTCATATAAGTTTGTTAGATAGACACAGCTTCTGAGGGACATTAAGTTTACCTACTGAGGAAAATTGTTTATTAACATCATGTTAATGAATAAATGCAAACAAATATCAGACCTCAGTTTGTGGAGAAAACTAGCATAGTTCCATCAACAGGAATGGGACTACATCAGTTTAAACCATCTAAGGGTATGTCCACACGAGTCTTTTATTTCGAAACCACACTGGTTGTTTTGAAATAAAAAACTGAATGTCCACACAGCATTTTCTTATTTCAAAATTACAGGCTCTGTCATTTCAAAATAAGAACCGTCATTTTGAAACAGCTTAAACCCCATTCATTTTGAAATGGCTGTTATTTTGAAATGGTTATTTCAAAATAACGCTGTTTGGACATTTTGTTTCAAAACAACACCATTGTTTCGAAACAACTTTTTCAAAACAACATGTCCAAACGGCGTTATTTCGAAATAACCATTTTGAAATAACAGCCATTCCGATAGCAGGCTTTCCCTTAATTCAAATTAACATTTTCTTAATTCGAATTAACTTATTTTGAAATAACAATGTATGTGTGGACATAAGAATCTAAGCCGTTGTGAAAGTTGGTTGGCAAACCCTAGCTCTTTAAGTTTGCCCAACAGCTTGATCACAACCATATGACACCACTGTGATCAAACCAATCCTTTTCAATAGTGAATGCTCTTTTACGTTTATTATTATGTTAATACATACTCACAAAATGTAAATTCCCAGTAGTTTAACATACTTCTTGCTCTCTTTCCCAAACACACACACCCCTTCCCTCCCATGTGTTTCACTCACTGTTCTCTCTCATTGTTAATCATTCAGGAATGATTTGCTCCCTCTGGGCTAAGCTTCTTCAGCAGATTTCATGTCACAACTATCTCTGCTCTCTAGGAGACCAGCTGCTTTTTCATGAACAAGCTCACACTATAATGGGCAAAAGTCATTATAAATAAGTAATGCCATTGTAAATACCAAGAGAGGCTATCTGTCTTTCAGGAAGAGGAAAGCTGAACATGCTTTTTTAGCTGTAGTGATTTCCCCTCTGGTCTCAGAGAACTATCCTATAGATATAAAATATAGCTTGACACAAAGTCATCGATATTGCTGGGAGTCTTCCCACAAAGCTTCGGATTAGGCCCCTAGGTAGACAGTAGGTTTCAGGGAAGATTTTTAAAGACACAGGCAAGCGCACAACTTCCACTAACTTTCTATAGAATCATGAGCATACCTGTCTCACAAGCTGATATGAGAAATTTTACAAACACAATACAAAAATCCCGCCCTTCTGTGGCCAAGGTAATTGATGCAGGATCTATTTGTTGAAGTGTACATTCCTTACAGAATTAAAACTAGCCCTCATGTTGTCTATGCCATATGCTACATAGCTAGAGACAGGACGATCACCCAGAGGGTGTATTTTTATCATGCAAATTCATTTTGTGGGTGCCTTGTGATTATTTTCCATCTGTCCTGCCTGCTTAGGCTGTCCAGTTCTCGATACCTCACAGATGTTTTCACATTATCCCCATGATATGCAGCTTGAAGGCACTCGCTAACAGGTGCCTTGCATCTGCCTTAAATTAGCTTCCTGTGGTTCCTTTCAGGGTGTTCCTTGGAAAGATGGCTGTAGTGGTAAATATCATTATGTTTGCTTCAGTGCCCCATGTGTTTTTGGCCATTTTTTGATGGAAGATGTGGATCTGTGATCATTCCAATTTACACCAGGAGCCTGCCTTGGATTCACGTGAAAGTTAGGATAGATGGGTGATAATCATAACAATCTGGTAGCAAATGATAAGAGGAAACCTTCAGCAGTAGGATATCCCTTTTATCATAATAAAAGAAATTAAAAATTTATAAGGTATGCTTTGAGGAATCAAAATAAAATATAGTGAACTATAAAGAAGTCCACACTGCAACTAGATTTGCAGCTTTCTTCCTTTCTTGGCTTGGCTAACTGATCAGATTTCCTTTATCCACAAGAAAAAACAAAAACTTTTTTTGGACCTCTATCAGAAATACAACTATATGGGATTTTCCAACAACACTTTACTTGGTCAAAAAAATTTTATTCATCAAAACTGGAACTGTTTGCAAAAAAAGTACTGGTTTTGACAAATCTGATTTGAAAAGTTTTGAAATGACCAAGACCTGTATTAGAAAAACAAGGGGGGTGAGGCAATATATTTTGTTGGATGAACTTCCGTTTGTGAGAGAGAAAAGCTTTCAGGCTTACACAGAACACTTCTTCAGGCTTGGGAAACGCACCCAGAATGTCATAGCTCACTCACCTTGTCTCTCTCACATCCTGGGACTGACAAAGCTAAAACAAATAAAATGTTTCAAAATTATCAAAACAAAGTTATGACTGGCACCATCTGAAAAAAGAAAAAATCAGGTCAATCTGTGGAAATTGGAGAGCTTTACTTTTCATCCAGTTTCATAATAGGAAAATCTTTCAAAACTCTTGTGGGGTGGGAAAATATTTCCCACCATTCTAATTGTAAATGACTGACATCTAGGGCACGTCTACACAGCACTTTTATTTCGAAATAACACTTGTTATTTCGAAATAAAAGAAATTAGGTCTACATGACGTTTTCTTATTTCGAAAGGACGGACTTCGTCCTTTCGAAATAAGAATCGTCATTTCGAAAAAGTAAAACCTGCCCCCCCCTCGAAACGGCTGTTATTTTGGAAGGGATATTTTGAAATAAAGCTGTTCTTTCAAAACAACACTGTGTAGACCTGTTGTTTCAAAAGAGCTGTTTCGAAAGAACAGGTCCAAACGGCTTTATTTCGAAATATCCCTTCCGAAATAACAGCCATTTGGATTGCAGGCTTTCCCTTAATTCGAATTAACATTTTGTTAATTCGAATTAACTTATTTCGAAATAACTCATTTCGAAATCCTTATTTCGAAATAACAATGCATGTGTAGACATAGCCCTAGAGTAATCTTTCTATTCATCTGTTGGACGCATTCTTATTAATTATTAGGATTGGGGGGGAATGGTGACTTTGTTGGCTGCCAAGGTGCGGTTTTGGTTTGTTTATGTGTAAATGTGAACATATCTGCAGCACACATCAGGTCAACATCATGGCTATGACGAATATATCCTCTGTCATATCCTCTGTCATTGTATTTGTCTGTTATCTGCTACCTTCATCTCTCCATTCTCTTCTTTCTCAGTGTATTTCCTTTCTTTTGCAAATAAGGTAATTTCAATTTTTTAAATTTTGCTAATGCACTCCATATCTGCAGAGCTCCTTGTTCTGAAAAAAATAATTCTACAGAAAAATTTACAGAGATAAAATTCAGCATTAAAAAAACACCACCCAAACTCTTCATTATAGAGCTTTGGAATACTGGGAAAGCCTTGAAAGAGTTTTCTGACAGTGAATGTTTTTCCTGCTTTCCTCCTCACATTGCTCATTTTTCTCCTTTTTAGTGTGAAGGAATACAAGCACAAGTCATAAATTCTTAGAATCAAGACTGTATAGAGCCTGCAAGTCAGACAACATTATTCAACTCATGAATAACTCATCAATAACTGTGCAGTAGAGTCCTCATGCATCCCCTGACTTGTTTAAACAGCAAACCTTCTTTTCAAATTTGAGTGCTATATTTCAAATCCTGCATATAACTTGCTGATTCAAATACAGCTGCCGCCACAACTATTCCTAAGGGCATAATAAAAGTCTGAAAATACCATAATCAACAAGTTTACAGTGTTGGTCCTAAATAGTGGCACTGATGACTTCAAATATCTTCACAATATTCTATAAGCCTATTTACTTTCATTATAATTCTTAAGAGCCTGATATCAAGTCCATAGATTGAAAGATTTCTGTGTGACTTCTAGTGGCTTCAGTGGCCTTTGGATTAGATCTTCCATGAATATTTGGTTATGAAAGATCAGTGATAGATATCTCAGACTAGCATAAAGACATCTGTCCACTGTGGCTTCAGCATTGCCTTTCATATGGGACTGATCCTTTGAAGTCAATGAGAAGACGCTCTTGTACTTCTGCAATCTATATTAGGTTCTGTGAGAGAAGATGAGATAGCCACCATCAAACATGGTCCATCATGACATACTTAACCATACCAAAGTCCCATTGCTTTGATTTTTACAATGCCTACAAGGCCTATTGAAGACTGAGCGAGCTGGATGTGATTAGCCTCTTCCATCAATTCTAGAGGGGCAAAGACAAGTGGGGGAATAAAGAATATCTGGGGACTTCCAGGCACCACCTAAATTACTAAGTGTAAAGACTCATTCTTTTCCCCAGCTGGTCCCCAGTAACCCAGTTACATTTTGGTCCATCAACTCACCAGTCATATCTTTTGTTTGCTACAGCCATGCTTTCGGTCATGTCTATGACACATTACCTGGGGCGAGACATTGCTTTGAAAGTATCCTCCAGCATGCGTCGTGATCTGAGAACATCCAGGGCTACATGGAGTGCACTATAGCCATCTTGCATCATGACACCAGGGAGGGTTTACTTGAGATTAATCAACATTTACTGGTGATTTTCATCTCCTTTCTTCAGGGGAGAGATGTGTACTGGATCTTTCACCTTCATCTGAAGAAAAAAGGAGAAAAAATTGTAGCTATTCAAAGCCAGCATGACAGTACAGGAATTTCCTTGTTCATAAAAGATGGGTGCCACAATATGGCTGGCAAGAGAACAAGAAATTGTTTTACAGTGTAACTGACTATTTTCTCCTGCTTTTCTGTATGAAACTTAGTGACAGAGGGTCATTTGGGGTGAGAAATAAGGCTGCACTTTTTTATTTGGCAGTCCCAGCTGGTTTTCTATGTTAGCCCTCTAGTGAAACAATAATATTTACTTTACTTCCTGAGTCTTGCAGTAGCAAGTTTTGTCTCCAAAGCATATCATGCTTTCAGTCCAAAGAGATCAGAAAATTGAATGACGGATCCAAGCTGAAAAGAAAACCAGCAACAGTAGCGTTTTTCACCACACGAGAGTGAACACTGCCCCAGTTGCAGGCTGCCCCAGAAACTTTGGGGCACTCAGGATGGCTGCACAAGGAACAAGTTCCTGATTCAGGACACCATCTAAGTTCATGGTGAAGTCATCTTAATCAGCTAAGCAGTTAGGTCCTGATTCAACAAGGTGCTTAAATTTAGACACTTGTTTAGTATTAGAACAGTCCTACTGCCATCAGTGAAACTATTCCCATACATGAAGCAAACCTTGCTGAACTGAGGATTTTGTGGGCAGATATTCAAAGGCTGTCTTTAAAGCATGACTCTGCTCTGAAAAGTGTAAGTTTTCTCCAGTCTGGCATCTGACCAAGTGGGACTTTGCCCACAAAAGCTCATGCAAAAAATCAATTTGTCAGTCTTTAAAAGTGCCACCAAACTCCTTTTTTGCTTTGCTGAACTAGATTACTATGGCTACCCCTTTGGAACTATGTTCGATAGCATGTTTCTATAAAATGGAGCCGCTGCTGGCATTCTCCTCCATCAGCTTCTCTCTCAGACTCGAACATACACAACAAAATTGCCAACCAAGAGGCTGACCCCTTCACTCATTGAACTCAATGGCAAAATTCCCACTGAACTGAATGGCTGGGCTATGGTATAAGATCCTAATCAGGAACAGCATGAAATCCTCTGAGAAAGGAAGTTCTTCTGAGGGCTGCTGCCTAAGCCAGACTCAAGAGATTACAATCAGCTCACATAAAATTTGAATAAGCAGCCTGACTTATGACTGGTTAATTAAACAACCTATTCGTGCCCATTCATCACTACATTTAATATCCATGCATAATTCGTCAGCAGAGAGCTTAGGTACCATTGAACTCCCACCCAAACTTCCACCTCAGGCCTTCATTCAGCAAAGCCCTTAAACCTCCTTCATTTTGATGGCTTCACTTGGGAGTTAAGCACTTGCATAAGGACCCAGTTTCATAAACTATTTAAATTTAGGCCTATGTTTAAGCTCTGGCAACAATTTTTGGTCACTATTGAATTTGGCAGTGTGATTTGGTAGTTCAGATCCAGCTCCTCACTCTAGCTAAAACCCTCTGCCATCTAGTCAATGGTGCGCATAAAGCTAGACTCATGGCATCAAAGTCTAATGTAAGGGAAATTGTATGTAATCTCTTCTGTAGGACAGTGGGAAAGGTGCTGAAGTGTAGGCCTCGTTGGAGCCGTGGGTTGCTATGGTAGTGGGGTCATTTCTCTGGCAAGTCATGTATCTAAGTTTCTTTAACAAGCGGCCTAGAGTTGATAGTTAAAGTGTGTTATCTCCCCTTTCTCATGCTTTTTCTCCTGACCATCTGGACAAGGAACGTAAGCTAGACTGTCCGTCTTTGTTCTAACTGAAAAGGGAGTATTACCTCCTATCTCCTGCTCACCCTTCTTGGCACCATAGCCTCACAAGAATGTAAGGTCAGCATCTCTAGGCAGAAATTAATGAGTTTGCAGGTACTGCGGCTGCCCAGGATAATGCAAATGATGTCAACAGTAAACAGAGGCGGGGATAATTATATGCATTCTTTAATCATTAATATGTATTTAATAATGTTAATGTAACCATATAAAGGTCTCTAAAACATTGTCAATCATGTAAGTATTATCATAGCATTATCATTATCATACTGTACTGGATAAAAGTGTTGTGATGCTGCCCCTCGGGGCTCTCTCTTGCACTCGAGTTGTTGGGGGGGGCTGCTCAGAGGGGCTAGCACTTCTTTGCTGCCCTCTGCTGCAGTTCCTTTTGTTATTCAGCTGAATAATAAACTCTGAACCACACCTCGTTCTCTGCTCATTGGAGTCTTGGCTGGGAACGGGTCTGCTTCATTGGGGAGGCTCTGGTGTGCCTCTTTCTGAACTTGAGGGCCAGAGTTAGATTTTTCCCCCACACTAACTACTTTGCTGCAAAGGGATGACTTTGCCAGGAGTTAAATTCTGCTCTGAACTGGTAGCTTCTCTTACACACTGGCCTCTGGGCAGAGTGAACTTCATCCCCAGTGCACCAAATTGTGAAAGAAAAGCATGTTTTACAGGAAGTGTGGGGTGGGGTGGGTATTAAAAAAAAAAAAGGATGCCTAGGATCCACTGAAAATATTTTCAAGCCTTATCTCTGCAGCGATAAGAGTCCTAAAATATTTATATGAAGAATTTCATGCTTCAGTGTGAATCCTATTGTAACACCCACAAGGAAGGCATTTTTTTCTTTTCTCTCCTCAGCTCTCTCTCTCTCCACACACATAAAATAAACTGATAATATCCAGCTAGACTGAATAAATTTAAAGCTACTGAGCTGAAGAATTACAGTTGCCCAGAGAACAGCACAGACTGAAACAACTTTTTTCTTTACAACGTAGGATGAGTAAGAGAGCATAAATGTGGGACTTGTGCCAGGTGGGCTAGCACAGGAGCTCGGATCTGCATTGCCCAGAAGATGTCAGCTTGGTTTGTGGATAGATGAGTGTATGCATTAAACCTTAAGAAACAAAATATAACCACCAGTTTACAGAAACAGAAAGCTGCAGTCATAACATGGACCCATCATATAAACTCTAAGAGACACATACATCACATAGAATAGAATAGGATAGAATAGAATAGAAGAGAATAGAATAGAATCATAGGGCTGGAAGGGACCTCATGAGATCATCTTGTCCAACCTCCTGGGGTTTTAACATATACTAAGTGGTGTCAAAAACACACAGATATTAAGCTCAGTGTAAAAATGGGATATATTTCAGACTAGACTGAAATCTTGTAAGGTCCAGAGTCCACTTCCTGCAACTGTCTTGGGTGAGTTAGTAATTTACCTTGCAAGTGAATCCATGAAATTCAAGATGGTGGAGTGTGCCTCTGAAGCTCCAGTCTTACTTATAATGATTCCATCTGCCTGGTTTTTAATGAATGGCGATACTCATGGCAAACACTGAATTAACGGAGTGGGAATTTAAAGAGCTACAGATATAAAACAATGTATAGACAAGCTTGCCACAGAACTGCTCTGCCAATGTGTCACTGATCCAGAGAGACCTCCCTCTGGACATGGGTCTCCACAGTCAGTTAAACAAACAAGAACGCCGGTGGCACTTTTAAAAACTAACAAATTAACTTATCGCATGAGCTTTCATGGGAGAGAATCCCACTTTGGAACATCGCCAGTTAGTCCTCATTTTTTCTGAAGGCCCTGCTAACAAGTTTACTAATTAGTACCTCCTGCAGTGCCGTTCAGCTAAGAAACAGACCTGACCCACCAACAGCTATCATACAAACCACCAGACTACCACAGCACTGAATTCATCACTCTTGACTTGAGTTGGATTTGAATCACAGACCTAGAAACAAAAAGTGCTCCAGCTCACTAAGGGTATGTCCACACTGACGATGGCAAATTCGTTGCCATCAGTTCGCCCTTCAGGGAGCAGATCGTGGCAAGCATGAACTCACCGTGCCACTCCCGGAAGCCAACCCTGGAAGTCCTGGGGGTCAGAGGGCATAGGGAAAAGATGACCGCAAGCAATTTGTGGTTGGCTTTCCCCTAATGTGTAACGGCAAGTTAGAAAGTCGCCACCAGTTACACAAGGAATTTTACGTTCCTTGCATAACCTGTGGTTGACTGCCGCTGAATTTCTCCCAAATGTAAACTAGGGTTAAGTTTGTGACCCTAAAAGCCCTCCCTGACCTCCCTATTTTAATGCTTTCTTAATTTCTGATCATTTCTTCATTCCTTATTTTTTTCTCCTTGGTTTATTAGTTTAATGTAATATATTCTCTTCTATTATTTAATAGTTTATGTTGGGTTAATGATGTCAAGACCTCTAGATCAAGCTTTCTTGTTCTAGTTCTTGTACAAACACATAGTCAGTGACAGGCCCTGCCCCAAAAGGCTTACATTCCCCTGTGTTGTCTTTGAGATTGTATCAAACTATTGTTAGCAAGGATCGGAGTGCCATTCTGTCTTCAGACAGTGAGATTTTCCCACATGAACATTGCTCCTCATCACAGGTAAAGTTTTGCACAAACTGCACTGCAGTTATTTCACTGATCCCTCCTTAACTCACAGCCTTTTCCTGTTGTTATGTTGGAGACTCATCTCACTGCTTTTAGGTTCCAACTCACCAAGATACTTGAACACATGCCTAAGTTTAAGCATCTGAGCAGTTCTGTTGAGGATGGGAGTGATTCTTTAAGTCACAAATAGGAATCAGGTACCCAAGTACCACTGAAGGTCAATAGATGTTCAGCTTTTAATTGTCATTTTTGCTTTTAAAGTCTCCCACAAGGAGAACTCATTATATGGTCCAGTTAGGCATGTGTTTAGGTACTTTTACTGAAGTGTGGCAGGATGGAATTACTGTCTTGCTGATCAGCTTTAAAAGTCAAAAGCTGAGGTTCAAATGGGTCAAAATATTATTGTACAAAACCATCCCCACACCTTGGCTGTGTTCTCACACAGCCGGTTATTTCGATATGGTTGTTTCGCAACAACCGTATATCGAAATAATGCTCATTTCGAAACAACTTATTTCGAATTAACAAAATGTTAATTCGAAATAAGGAAAAAGGCGGGAAACGAAAT
>ML681971.1:18922237-18933616 GCA_007922195.1 Podocnemis expansa | reverse complement strand
GTGGTTGTTTCGGAACAACGGCTTCCATTGTTGCGAATCAACCGTGCGTCGTGTGAACAGCTGAAACCTTATTTTGAAACAACCTCTGTTGTTTTGAAATAAGGAGGCTGTGTGAACACAGCCCTTGTATTAAGGACATTGCTAGGAAATACCAAGGCCTGGTTGGTGGAAAGGTGAAACCAAGTTTGAATTTGTCCTGTTCACAAACCTTGTCAGAAGCATCTCTTCTGTAATGGTTAGGGAGGGACCTTAAACCCAACAACCAGTGGCAGGGAGTAACTAAAAGTCCCACCTTCTGGGCATACAGAGAAAAATAGTCTTAAGAAGCACCTAT
This sequence comes from Podocnemis expansa, assembly GCA_007922195.1. Lineage (NCBI taxonomy): Eukaryota > Metazoa > Chordata > Testudines > Podocnemididae > Podocnemis > Podocnemis expansa. The sequence continues at coordinate 18,933,282 of ML681971.1, read as the reverse complement.
TGAAAAAAGACCATCACTGTCTTCCACATCATTTAGTGGGGAACGAACATGGAGTTTAATTTACACTCTCTTCCAATACATTTTAGGAACTTGCTTTTAGATTAGGTTAGATTAGATTAAATTGAGTCTCAGTTGACTGTCATTGTCCAAAGACAAAGGAAATTAACTTTGTCTCCCTCACTCTGTTATGTTTTAAGACAGCAATCACACTGAGATAAACCTTACTTGGATCATAACAGTATGTTGAAAACATGCATCAGAATGATTAGTGACATATGTTTAGGAAGTATGTGGCTTTCATTCACTAGAATTATTGCCTGTTTACATTTACGTACAACAAACCATGTTGTGTTTCTGCCTTAATTTTTTTTCATTGCACTACTGAAAAAAATTGGAGGGATTTCCTGCCACATGAAGTAGTCCCGTAGGGAACAAGGGCTGCCCATTAAATTTCAGTCAGAATAGGTTATTTCCCCCGCTGCTGTATTCTGGCTCTCCGGCATGTTGCAATAGTGAAAGTTATAGAGAATCTGTTACTTTCTTATATTTATATTGTGATGGCACTGAGGTCCTACCATAAGGCATGTGTCTTTCCAGTATGCATGTGCGAGGTCTGTTCTGGCCTTCCAGGCACCTTGCACTTAACCCCCATCAGGTCTTTTTATACAATTATCTAAACCAGATTAGCTCAACCCACCCTTTCAGGGTCTGGTTTGTTCACACATTCTATAGAAGGTAACTCACACGTTTAGCTGTATAGGCTCATGCACACTCTGGTTCAAGCAACAGCCTCAGGCAGTTTCCTTTCCTATTCAGAAGGTTCCAACCCTCACCCTGCTGCTGGGCTGTACTTTAGACAATTCCTTTAGCCAGAAGCCTCCTAGCACCCCTCCCCAGAGCTATACTTGAAGCTAGCTTTTCCTCCAGCTGGCCCTTTTTCCAATCAGTCCATCCACCCTCAGACAGGGATGATTCATCAAGCGGAACTGACTCTGCTGCTCTCTTTGCCCTGCTAACTCAAAAGCCTTTTCTACTTCCTACAGGTATCTGCCGTGCTAGAAGGGAAGAGGCAGCATTTATCCCAACCCCGTCATCCAGCTAATTCCTTATGGGCTGGGTAAGAGGGGAGCTTTACCCCACCCTCTCTGCAAGGTTCTAGGTCCTTAAAGAGACGGGAACAGGACTGCTTTCTTCTCTCCCCATATCTCCTCAGGCTTTGTGTATCGGACCACCCCAAACTATGAAAAAGCAGTGACACATGACAGGGAGGACTGACCATTGGATAGTACTGCCCCTACAAGGCAGGCTATCTCATCATAGGCCCCAGCTGAGAGGATAGTCCTGTCTTCTATGCACTGTATGTAAACATAATAAAGCACAGTCCTTTCCTCTAAGGACTTACAGTCTAAATGGATAGGACAGACCAGTGGTTCTCAATCACTGTGTCAGGACACATTACTGTGTCACTGAACAGTGATAAATGTGTGACAGAGAGCTGAGGAAATGGCTGGATTTGGCCTGGGGGTGGAGTGGGGGGGTAGGCTGGTGTGTCCTGTAGGGTCGCAATATGCTGCCAAGCGTGTGGTGACCCACAAAAGGTTGAGAACCACTGAGATAGACAAAGTGGGACAGAAAGAAAGAGCAATAGCCCCCACTTTATTCTCAAGGAACCGAGACCCAGAGTGATAAAGCCCAGACTGACACACTTACTCCTGAAGTTTATTGGTTCAGGCTCCCCAATCCCAGTTGTCACAATACTGCAGGCAGACTCATTCTTGGCCAGTTCACTCCTATCCATGGAAAGCCCCATGGGGCACCCAGACGGATGAAAGCCATGTGAATTTCACTGTTAGCTTTGTATGAGTGGTAAGGGACAGAGTGGGGCATTAGCCCCCAGAGTCCATGGACCATAGGAATCTGCTGGTGACAAAGTGATCTGTGCCAGGAGTTCATGGGAGAAAATTGCGTTTCCTCCTCAATAGCTTGCCACCACAGCAAAGGAGAGTGTTTTCCACATTGACTAATTTACCCCAGATCGCCCTTATTGGTGACAAGGGCTGCAGCAAGGAGAGGGGAGGTACAATAGCATGTGGCTTTAATATCTTTTCAGAAACATCCCTTGGCTTGGATAGAAAAAAATAGACACACACACAAACCTGCAAAAGGACTCCTCTGTGTACAGGGCTAAGGAACACTGCCTGGTCTTCGAGGCCCAGATTTGCAAAGCTATTGAGCCATTGCTTCATTCAGCATTCCAATGCCTAACTGACTGAGGATCCTCAATCTCATTTATGATAGATTCAGGCACTTAAGAGGCAAAATGCCATCAGATTTAGTGCCCAAGCACCTAAATCACTTTTGCAAATGAGATTTAGGATTCTCAGTTATTGCGATGCTGAGTGCAACAGTGTCTAAATAGCTTTAAAAAGCCAGACCCCTCCCCCTCCCCCCGTGCCTAATCTTGTAGGGCTCCTGAAATCAAAACTGCTGGAGCAATATGCTTAGGCAAGATGGTCTAGTGGCTAAGACCCACATTGCCAAGCCAACTTCAATTCCTTGCTCATCCACAAACTGCCTATGTAAATGTGTACAGCTCACTGTCAGCTTGTTCCACATGTCACTGAGGGGAGTGCCCCCATTATAGGCTGGTGTGCTGTAGATTTGCATCCTAGGTTTCCAGGTAGACAGGAATAATACTTGTTGTATTCTCAGGTTTGGTGTGAGGATGACAGTCGGATGCTCATCTCACATGGTAATGAGAGCTATGTAAGTAACAAGATCCATTCTGGGCCCAAAGGCAAAAGGATAACCCTTTTAAACCCGAGAAGGGTATATGAGAATCATCTGGCCCAACTTAGTAAATTCTCATTAATTGGAAAAGCTCTAATGTCACATGATCAGATGGCTACAGCCCTTCAGAATTGCTTCATTTCCATTTACAAGAAGAGAAATTACTCCCCAAAATTTAATTTAATACATTTCCATCTCAGTAAACAGTTTATTTAATGACCTGTGTCTGCAGCAAGTCAGCACCACTCAACACACTAAATAGAAGCTATTTCTGTATTTCTGGAGATAATAAAAACCAGGAGGAGAGTCCTGGGATTATTATAATACATGATACTTTGTTATTGTGGTGAGACAAGGATATATTTCAGGGAACAATAATAACAGGCAGCCCCTTACAATGGACTAACACCTAATTTTAAATGGAGAACACTGCGGCTAAGGCACAGCAAAAAATTAAAGCATGTACATAAGGTTAGACCTGTGTTTTAAATCCTACTAACTCCAATGAGAAATAAAGATTAATTAAAGTACCTGGATAGGGTCCCAGTTCAGGAAAGACCTTAACCAAGCACTTCCAAAACATCTTCCTCTCATGACCCAATTTTCAGATGTGTTGCTTCCCATTACTCCAGGCAGCATGGAATTTGCCATTTAAAAATCTTGTCCTCCATGCAGTGTGACCTCACATACACGGCACATGCAGAGTCATGACGAAAGAAAGATGCTTTTTTCTTTACAAAATTGATACACTTAGGCCACTAACAGCAGGGAGGCAAACTGGGAATGCAGCCATTACCCTGTCATCCTGTTACACACACCAAACAGATCATTTGTATCTCCTTATCGCAGACAGCTTAAACATTTGATTTGTCTCTTTGGAGACAGCATGCAAGGAAATATCATTGTGTTTGGTTATTCAGTAATATGCTCCCCCGCTTTTACTGTAAAGTTTATAAAGAGTGTCCAAGTTTTAGCTATTTATCTGCCCATCAGGAAAAGGGGTAAGCTTTTCTGTTAGTATCACAATCCTCATAAGTGTGTGCCATCTCCTCACAGGGATTTACTTACAGTGAATAGTACCTTATGCCCCGAGTAGTTCCACTGAAGTCAACTGTACATGATGCAATCAAAAGTAAGCATGTTACAGTTTGCCCCTGAAGAATTTCTTCTGTTAACTCCAATGTATTTTGGCTCAGTGCCTTACCTTGCTGCTTTTGGGAGAAAAGGCATATGTTGAAACCATTGGTTTTCTATACTGGAGTGATCCAGAGTGTTATCTGGGCATCCAGTGGCTATTATCATTAATTATTGTTCTTGTTACTAACAGCAATGCAGATATCAGTTTAATGTCAATTATCTTGGGACCCAGGTGCTTTATAAGGCTTACATTGAAACTCTATGACCTCAGCAGTAGTGGTCAAACTCTGCTGTCAGCAGTTTATCAGCGGGTTAGGAAACAAAGGATAACTTGGCATTGGAAGTCCAGAGGAGATGCAGGGACTCTGCAGCCATTTTGGCTGGCTACAGAGTAATGCTAGGTGCTTCACCTCTGCAAGTCATTCCAGCCTGGGTGTAGCTGTGTACAGGAGGCCCTTTGGTGGCTCAGGGAGTGTACATATATAATTATCCAGACCTCAACTCTTTTTCCAAGTCCTGCCTCTGCATATGTGGTACAGGAAACCATAAGGGGAGGCAGACAAGTTGCATGCTAGCTTTCAGAGCTTTGATACTGAGCTATGAAGAGAACAGACTAAAATTTAACTCTAGGAAATAGAAATTTCCATTTCAAAAAGATTAATAATTCTTTTATGAGAAACAGGCATTTCTTATGGGCAAAGTCCTGCAGAAGGTGATAAGATGAAACAGAGAGAAATTTCCCCCAGAATATTATGGGAAATGATAGCCTTTCTGCAGCTTATTTTTAATACTCTTAGGCTATGTCCACACACAGCTCATTGTTTTGAAATAAGTTATTTCAAAACGAGTCATTTTGAAATAAAGCCCTTATTTCAAAATGAGTTAAATCGAAGTAAGAAAATGTGAAATCGAAATAAGGGAAAAGCCCCAATCAACATAGCATGTCCAAACACAGGACTTGCTATTTCGCTTTAGGGGACGGGCACCATGGGAGGTGTGGCAAAATGGGCCCCTCACTGGGCCATGTTGGCAGCCATGTTGCCAGCCAATCCTATAAAAGCTGGCACCGACCTCACTTCCCTGTCCATTCTGGCTAGCAGTACATTGCGAAACACAGACATGGACTCTGCCCAGCTGCCTAGACATCGCCATGCAGCGACTAGAATCTCTGCTCGCCTGCAGAGTGTCCTGCTGCTGTGGGACACTCTGTTTGCAGACCCTGATAGTGCCCAGCCTGTGCCCCAGGCTATCATCCGTCTGGGCCGCAGAGCAGACCTAGTTCCCCTGCTCCCTTCTGTGCCAGGAGACCAGCACAGACTGGTGGGAGCAGGTAATGCCACGATTGCCGCCTGGTGCAGCAGGCGGAGGGCAGCTTCCTGGTGTCCAGCCTGTTGTCGCCGCCATGCCTGGGCGGATGCCTCTGCCTGATGGTTCAGCTCTTCCAGGCTGGCCAGGATTTCCCCCCGCATCCGGCAGCCTCTCCTCATCCTTCTCACTGGTCTGGGGGTGCCGGGTGGGCTCAGTGCCGGTGCATGACAGGCGGCTGCGCAACCTGCTGGAGGGAAGCACAAAACAAGGTTGGCCCCTGCTGCCTGCTGGCCTTGTCTGTGTGCAGCCTGTCTGCAGCACACACCTCTACCCTGACTGTCAGCAGGATTCTGGATCTGGGTCCTTTGGGACATTGCCCTGGAGGCACACATGGCCTAGTGGCGCCCACAATGGTGAGCTGGACTCACCCAAGACTTGCTGTGGGCAGTCTCCCAAGGCCACTTACCAGTGGTGTGGCCTGCATGCACTCCACCCCGTCCAAGATGCAGCTGCATCTTTTACACCCATCCCCTGTGAACCAACCACAGGCACGCAGGGGCCTGTGACCCTGGTGCCACATGTCTCTCAGGTACCCGTGCCCATGGGAGGGCCTCTGCACCCCCCGGCCCTGTGCCCTACCTGTCCCAGTGCTGTATCCCTTGCTGCCTGTGACCTGGGCAGGTCCAGCCCTGTGTGCCTCTATGGGAGAGGAAGACTCACCCACAGGGGCTCCAGATGTCCGCCGGGATGTGCCTGCTTTGGCCTCGGACTCCCCAGATATTGGCACGTCACGAGGCCCCTGCTCCTCCTCACTGGTCCCCTCCTCCTCCGGGACAGAGAAGAGCTCCAGAGTCCCTGGCGCAGCCTCTGGTGCTGGTGGTGCTATAGGAGGAAACTGGCTGACGTTGATGGATGCCAAGGAATCTGTGTCCCCTCCCTCTGTCGCAGAGGCTGTGCTCGGGCGTTGGCCACTGTTAATGGCCCGAGCCGGAAGACCACTGGGCTCAGCCCCCAGGAAGGCATGGAGCTCCTTGTAGAAAGGGCAGGTAGCACTGCTACCTGCCCCCTGCAGCTCCCATGCCTCCCTGGTGCAGGCATGGTCCTGCCTCAGGCCCTTGATTTTCGAGTGCACCTGCTCTGTGCTGCACTCATGGCCCTGGGTGGACAGCTCTGCGGCTATGTCCACATATATATCCTGGTTCCAGTAGCTGGCCCAGAACCAGGTAAGGATGTCTGCCCTGCTCCATATCCTGAGGAGGCACTGGACCTCCTCAGTAGTCCATACAGGAGCACAGCATCACCCCTCAGGGCCAGCGGAGCCACGTGCTACCATGCCTGATCAGGGCTGTGGGCACGCTGGCAGGCATGGGCACAGGACAGTACTTCCTCCTTCCTACGGGTGCTGTGCACCCTGGGAGGAGAGTCAGACCCGTTATTTCACAATGATGGTTGTTTCGAAATAACGTGTCTGAATGGCATTATTTCGAAATGACCCGTTTCAAAATAACCGCTGTTTCGAAATGAAAGTGGTTGAAGCCATTTCGAAATGACGGCTCTTATTTCAAAATGACAGGCTCCGTCATTTTGAAATAAGAATACGTCATGTGGACCAAAACTTTTTTATTTCGAAATGACCAGTGTTATTTTGAAATAAAAAAGACATGTGAACATACCCTTATAGAATTCTATAGCAAGCATAACATCCTGTAGTAAGATCCATAAAGCCTTTAGAAAAGACTATTGCCAGATCCTGAGCCTACGTAAACCAATGTAGTTCCACTGATTTTGATTGATGTTTATTTCACCAGCGGAGAATTTGGCCCATCATTTTCTGTTACATTCTAAGAGACCATTTCCATCAGGACTTGTTAAGTGCAGCTATAGAGAGTCACATGTTTATAAGTAAGGGGAAAATGCAGTTGCAGCTTGCAGGAGTATAAAAAAAAAAGTCCTTAAAAGAGTTTGAACATGAACATGGTATACTTCTGAGGCTGACGCTGCAGCCCTACCGGGTTATAAAGGCTGGGCAGAATGTGAACTGCAGCAGTGGCTATAATTTTACATTGCAGATTTCTTATTCTGTTGATCTCCCGCACTTGGATGTTTTAGAACAACTGAAATGGATGAAGATAAACAATGGGCTTGTTCGCCCTCACCACAAAATTGCAGTTCTTGTGCTATAAATTGTGATCTCTATAGGAATAGAATGAGCCTGCTTTTCAAAGAATTACTCTCGGGTTTTGTAAAAGCCACATGCTGCAATATATTTAATATAATATCATTTTTATAACACAGCACTATGAGACCTAAAGCATTTAGTAATAAACCTACAGTAACTGCTGATTTGCCATCGCTGAAGCTGCACTCATAACATTTAAAGTACCGTATTCAGTAACAGCTTTTCCTCGCAACACATTGATTTGTGGTCTCATAGTCGAAAAAGCTACCTGACTTCTTAATGTCGCTAGCATAAAAGTTGAGAACCATTTGAACATTTGTTCTTCCTTGCTTTCATTGCCTCGCACCTGTTATCTGAACATTTATCCATTAAGCTCTTGGTGCATTGGAACAGAGACTTCTCAAAAAGCAGCTCCTTAATTTTACCTTCTTCTATCATTTCCTTTATTGTTTCTACCTTGGACCAGAGGTAGGGCTGTTTAATCTTTCAATTAGAGTACTGTGCTTTGGTGGACACTAGCCCTCACGTTTACCTACAGAATTTTTGTCTATCAGCTTTGCCTAGCAACACCTCCTTTAAAAACACATAGGCTACGTCCACATTTGCTTTTTTAGTTCGGACTCGCTTGTCCAAACTAAAAAAACCCAAGGTTAGTCCAAACTAGCCTGAGGCTTTTTAGTTTGAACTAGCCACACATTCTAGTTCAAACTACTTTTTAGTTCGAACTAGTAAGCGTGACTAGTTTGAACTAATGGCTTAGTTTGAACTTTTTTAGTTCATACTAACCATTAGTTTGTGTCTACATTGTGCTAGTTTGAACTTAAAGTTCAAACTAAGTGCTTAGTCCAGACTAAGCAGTGAAATTTATTAGTTCAGATTAAGCTTTGCTTAGTTCGAACTAAGAAATTTCTGAGCTTGAGCTAAGCAAAGTCTAATTGTAGATACAGACTAAATTAGTTGCTTAGTCTGGACTAATTGGCTAACGTAGACATAGCCATAGAGTCTTAGAGCTAGTCTTCCAAGCTGCCCTGCTCTAGCTCCAGTGAAGATGCTCTATGCTGATGGGAGAGAGTTCTCCAGTTGGAATAACAAAGCCACTTTCCTGCGAGATAGAAGCTGTTGATGGAAGAACCTCTCCCACCAACATAGTGCTGTCCAAATTGGCACCTGGGTTGCTGTAATTTACATCACCTAGGACGTAGCTTATTCACATCCCTGAGGCTATGTTCACATGGGGCAGTCTTGTTTCAAAACAAGACGTTTAGAAACAAGCTGTTTCGAAATAACATGTTATTTTGAAACACCTTATTTCGAAGGACAAAAACTTTGTCCTCAAAATAAGGGAGCGAAATAGCAGGTCCACAGTGTGGACCTGCTATTTCGCTTGGGGAGGGGACTGCAGGCACTCACAGGGTGCAGTGCAGAGGGGCACTGCACCCCACGGGTGCCTGCAGAGGGCTGCAGGCACCGGCAGAGTCAGGCGCGGAGCTGCACCTCACTCCGCCGGTACGTGAAGGGGACTGCAGGCACTGGCAGAGTGAGGCGCAGCCCCATGCCTCACCTGGAGGGTGCCTGCAGTCCCCTGCCAGGAGAGGCGCAGCGGGGCGCCTCACCCCAGGGGCTTTAAAGCCCTGGCTGCAGCCAAACCTGGTGGCGCGGTCCCGGCGCGCAGCTGGAGCCCGCTACTGCCAGGCCCAGAGTAAGCGCCTGCCTGGGATTCCCCGGAGCAGCTGCTCCTGCCGGGGGTGTGGCCGGGGCATCCCCAGCCATGCCCCCAGAATCCCCAGCGCCCCCACTCCCGGCCACGCCCCAGGAATCCCCCGCACCCCCGCTCCCAGCCACACCCCCGGAATTCCCGGTGCCCCCGCTCCCGGCCACGTCCCCGGCAGGAACGGCTGCACCAGGGAATCCCGGGCAGGCGCTCACTCCGGGCCCGGCAGCAGTGGGCTCCAGACGTGCGCCGGGACCGCGCTGCCAGGTTTGGCGGCAGCCGGGGCTTTAAAGCCCCTGGGGTGAGGAGCCCTGCTGCACCTCTCCTGGCAGGGGACTGCAGGCACCCTGCAGGCACCGGCGGAGTGAGGCGCAGCCCCGCGCCCCCCCTGCGAACAGCCCTCAGCACCCTGGCCAGGGTGCTGAGGGGGCATCCCTTCCTCCCAGGGTGCTTAGCACCCTGGGAGGAAGGTCACATGTTGTTTCGGAACACTTTGTTCTGAAACAACATGTCCGCACAGGGCTGTTTCGAAACAACTGGTTTCGAAACAGCCCTGTTTCGAAATGAAACAGGGTTTAAACCATTTTGAAGCAACAGCGGCCATTTCGAAACAAGCGGTTTGCTTGTTTTGAAATGGCCGTGCGTCGTGTGCCCATGGCACTTCTTATTTCGAAACAACCCCTGTTGTTTCGAAATAAAAAGTGTGTGTGGACATATCCTGAGTGACATAAATTATACTGACATAGCCTATAGTGTAGGCAAGTCCTTCATCTGTCTGTTAAGCACTGCAGGATTCATGGAAGACGCTACTGAAGTTAACGGGAAATCTCCCATTGACTTCCCTGGAAGTAAGATTTGATCCTAAGAAGTCTGGTTTGTAAAGAGGTACAGTACAAGTGTCCAGTTTGCACTTATATGGTGACACTCTTTAGCCAAGTGGCTGTAGGTGTTTTCAAAGACAGGTAAATATTATGAGCCCCACCACATGGATGAGGGTACAAATGTGCAAGGCACCAACCCAGCATGAATTTCAACAGTTCCAAGTTAAAAGTAAGCACTTGATCAGGGTAATGTCAGAAACGGAGCCTTGGACCCAGGTCTTCAAGGATATCTAGGAGTCCAATTCCAGTTGAAATCTATGCAAGTCAGATGCCTAAAAAGCTTTGAGGATCAGGGCATAAGGTTGTAATTCCTATCACAGTTTGGCATTGCCTTAACAACAAAATTTAAGGACTAATTGAAGGACCACTGGAATTTCTTAGGCTCTCAATTTGGGGGAGACAACCCAGATGGAGTGGGTCTATAAAGCAGGTTTTGAAGGTGGTCATGACCACTCTCCCTTTCCTTAGAGCTGATGGGTTGGGGTGATCAGGGAAGGCACCTCATTCTATGTTTCTGATGTAACATGGAATCAGAGGATGAAACAGGTTGAGAAGCCAATAAGAAGTGAGTACGATGGAAATGTGAGAGTGTATGTTTATTTGTATATCAAAGTATGTTTTAAATACATTGTGCCAGATCTTCAGCTGGTGTAGGTAAGCATAATCACTGGAGCTACCCCGGTTTTCAACAGCTGAGGACTTGACTCTAATATTTTATTCTAAGAATAGCCTATGGGAATGGCCATGTAGTCTCAGACAGTCTCTCTCAGCTCTGTAATGGAAAGTATCTGAGCAAAAACAGCTCTCAACACTACGGCTATGTCTACACACGGTTTTGTTATTTCGAAACAAATTATTTCGATATAACTTATTTCGATATAACCTGTTATATCGAAATAACTTGTTTCGAAATAACAAAATGGTGTCTTCAAAATAAGGGAGTGAAATAGCAGGTCCACAGTGTGGACCTGCTATTTCACTTGGGGAGGGGACTGCAGGCACCCACGGGGTGCAGTGCGCCTTTGCACTGCACCCTGTG
>ML681971.1:18878576-18892237 GCA_007922195.1 Podocnemis expansa | reverse complement strand
GTCCCCCATGAGAACCAGGGCCTGTGCTCTAGAAACTTCTGTCAGTTTCTAGCCCAAAGGGCTTTTTGTTAAAGGATGAAACAGTGCAATAGTCATCATACACTATGTGTTTTCCTTCTGGTTCCCAAGAGGGCATATTCAAGGTCTGTCTAAGGGTATGTCCACACACAGGTTTTAAATTGAAATAACACTGGTTATTTCTATTTAAAAAAGCTCTGTCATTTCAAAAATAAAGGAAGTTATAGGACTCAATAAAACCTGTTTTATGTTGAAACAACGCTTAGATCAAAACTGCTAAATCAAAATAACCCCACTGGGAAGTGTTATTTTGATTTGATGGGTGTTTCAATCTAACACTTTTGCCCTTCTCCTTCCCAGGGTGCCTTTCTCTTGTCATGTATTGGGTGGGGACATGGCCCTTCAAGGGGGCAACTTGCCACACCTCCAATGGTGCCCCTCTTCTAAATTGAACTAGCAAGTCATGTCCCTGAACATGCTAGTTCGAGTTGAGTTTTTGGTGGGGACTTGTTAAATCAATTTAACTTAAAGTGATTTAACAATTTTTATAGTGATTCAATTAGATCACTTTAAGTTAAATCAATTTAACTGCCTATAAGTAGACACAGCTTAAGAGGTTTCCCACTGAATCAGATTTCACTCAAGCTGAACCAGCAAGTGAAGCTGCCATGATTAACAGCAATGAGTTGGCCTGCTTATCATCATACTTTTGACAGGTTTGTAAAGCCAATGAGATAATAGCTGCTTTTATCTGAATGCTTCTGCAAACAGAAAACACAGGATGAGGAAGTTCTGTCTGGTTTTCAGTTTGAGGCTAAGGTCTTTGGTTTGAAAGATCATGGATGCTGAGCTCTGGACATGGTTGACTGGACCTAGAAAAAACAATGTCCAAATCCAAAATTTGGATTGGAAATATCATTGTGTGCTTGTTCTAATAATTGAGCAAATTAACATAGCTCCTTCATCAGTTACATTTTTGAATATTCTGATACCATCTTATTTAAGGAAGTGGAAGGAAGAGAGATGTTAACACATATGGAGAAAGGGTTTGCAATAGCTGGTTTTTACCTACAGTTAGGTGATTTGAAATGAGCTAAAATAGTAGGGACTAAATGTTCTCAGCTAAAGGCCTGTACCACTAAAAGTACTCAAAAATAATAGACCATACATGTAGACCTATTCAATGTTTTCTCCATCAAAGCCTTCATTTTACTTGGTGACTCTGTATAAGCATTGCAAACAAAAGCATAACAACTGAGCACACACCATGTGTGAGATCCCATTTGCTAAATTATCAGTGAGTCAGCAAAATTAGCTGTAGGGCAGGCCACTTTCTAAACAGGTGTAAATTGGAGCAGCTCTGTTGGAGGCAACGAAGCCAGATTTATGTACACCATCTGAAAATCTGGCCCACTGCATCATTTTTGCCCCTTTCTCCTGGCCCAAACTGTTTTCTCCCTGATGGGAGAGCTACAAAAAGACAGTGTGTAAGTGCTTTATTCAGTTATAAATAGTCTGATTTTCATTTACACTCAAGTCTAGCAGTGTAAAGGTTTCCAAGGTGGGTGTAGATTACATTTACACTCAGTTTAAATCCTCATTACCCTGATAATGCAAAGTAAAGCACCCTTGTTGTAAAATACCTATCAGACCCTAAGCATCTTAGGAAAAGAAACTACATCCATTCCTCTTCAAAACTATTTCATTAAGACTATTGCACTGTCTCATCATTCTCACCAGCAGTGGCCAAACCAATCAACTTACCTGTGATTTGGGTCATGACCTTTTCCTAGTTCAGAGACGTGATTCAAAACTAAATAATCATTATCCATCATTGGCATCACTGGTGCCTTTATAACAATGCTCTGATCTGTCATACGAAGGCCTCTGGCTGTAGTCCACAGCATATTTGGCCAGTGCAAGCTGGCAATGTCTGAACTGAATTGGCCACACCCCTCTTCTCACAGACCTTCTCTCTCTCTGAATTCATCTCATAAAGCCTGCTGTATTTAACAGCATCATTCATTGTTTTCTTTGCCAGCAGCCTGCCAACTATGAGATAGTGTCTGTGGCTTCTGGGGTTGATTAATATTGATGATCTTCTTCAGGTAGAGATTTATCAGCACAAAGCTGCGTCCTTTTCCGAAACACTGGGATGTCTGACTATGGCAAAATTATATGCTTCTCTTATACATGTGCATCTCTGGTATCCAAGGTCATCATGCTGTAGTAGGATATGCCACTCTATGAAACATAGCAATAGCTGTTATCCGACCCACCCTTTTATTGTATAATGCAGTGAATTAAAGGGCCTCAGGTAGCTTTTTAGCAGATTACACACTTTTATGACTATCCATTGTCAATAGGAACAGCTGCATTTTGATGCAATGCGTTTTATTCCAAAATAGGCAGCAATATCAACGAATGGCTGGTGCTATAAGTGAGGGGTTACATCACAAGTTCACTTACCAATAATTTACCATTAGATAAATGCAGATCTATTTATAATGCAAATGGAGTATGATAACTGGACGCTTTGCCAGTGCAAATTGGCATAGTTCTGTAAACTAGTAATATGCCAATTTACACCAGCAAAGGATGTGATCCAAGTAATATAAATTAGGTTTGTCTGACAAATTCCATAAAACAGACAGATTAAAATCCATCAATGAATGTACATCATTAAAGAAGATATGGACTATGTGTTCACCAAAAACCATCATTTTAGCATCTTTGTAAACCTTAGCACTTTTTCTGTTTGGAAATATAGAGGGAATAGTGGTATCCTATGACACAGTACCCTGAGGTGACTGTACAATGGACAGTGGGAGTTCTTTGATGAGGCAGGTGAGGCACTAACTACACTCATTTGAATCACACACATGAAAAATCTTTATCTGTTGCTACAAATTAATTGAATGCACCTATCTTCACTTCCATGTATTTCTTTAGGACAGGTTCTGCCAAGGTTACTCATGCTGGACCTTTCAGTTCAAACAGTCCCAATGAAATAAATGGGGCTGCTCCCCAGGTGAGATGCTGCTCAGCCTGAATAATGGCAAAACTACAGATCTTTCTAGCCTCCATTGAGTACACATGATGGAATCATGCTCAAACAGCTACAAGTTTCCTTAAGGACTAGATTGCATCTCACCCTAACATGGAAGTGCAGAAAGGATGCAAGGTCTCGCCCACCACTTTTGCCCTGACCCTCCCCATGAAAACCTTAGGCACGACACAAAAGCTGTCTCTGCATTCTGAGTGGTCTGGGGACTGTTCTTCCCTAGATCCGTGGTCATGCAAATCACTCCCAATGCAGATAAAGAGGAGCTGGGGTCGTAGCCCCTTCAAGTTGTCTTCATCATCCAGACAGTGTGGTTGGAAATTATGATTAAACTTATTTTTTTGGTCAGAAAATACCAATTTGTCAAAACCAAATCTTTTCTTTGCAGGAAAAGGGTCATTTGGCCCATTTTCCTTTCCTCCCCTCCTTCTTCTGGGTTTTAGTGGACTGTGTGGTGACCTGACCAATGTATGCTATGAGTTCCATCCCTTTCCTAGTACCAATGTCCAAACTCACGTAACACCCACATGGCCAAATTGAGTCTGCCTTGCAGGTGGCTCTGACCAGAGAAGGGTGTGTGTGGGAACACAGCAAGGAGAGCCTCTTTGCCCCAGGGGCATCTGTTCCAAACTCCCCGAGTGACCACACACACACTGGGATAGTGCAGGGATTATGGGAATGGGGAAGGTTTATTTACAGAGGTGCAAAGGGGAAACCAACAGGGGAGATGGGGCAGCAGTAACAGCTAACACAGGGCCCTGCAAGGCCCAACAATAGGGCAGGCTGGAGGCAGACATGAGCTCTGCTTCTGCACCATGAGTTCAGGAGTCCCAGCACAGCTCCAGTCCAGAGTTCAGTCCAGCAACTCCTAGTCTTCGGTGCCAGCACTTACCCAGCAAAAGAAAATGCTCTGATGCCTCTTTAATGCTCTCTGCGAACCCAGAGCGGCCCCCTCCCCTCTTAACTACCTACAACCTCCCCCCCTGGGTTCCAGGTGCTGTACTCACAGCCCCACAGCTCCAGATGGCCAGTCACTGGATGCTGCTCTGTCCTTGGGCGACTCTCCCCAGCACAGTGTCCTTCTGTGGGTGCTGGCCTGGCATCCCAGGTCAGCCGCTCTGTCCTCCCTGGCTTCAGGCAGGGCCTCTCCCTCTGCTTCCGTCCCAGGCCTCTGGCTGCAGCTCCAGCCCCCCTCCTCAGCTCCACAAACCCTCTCCCACAGAGCAAAGATTTAAAGGAAACACGGTCCTTAAAACCCCAGGGGGGTTACACTCAAAAGTATGAAAACTCTTCATACTTTCCCAGCCTCAGTCCACTGCAGACTTTACAGAACTCCTCTTCAGATAGTGACTCTTAGTTCTCCTTCCCTGGAGACTCTTCTCACAAGTCTGACTAAGGGTCTCACCAGGTGCTCTCTGCTTTCAGGGACAGACCTGAAGATCTTTCTATGGTTCCCTTTCAGAGAGGGGAAATTCTCAGCAACCTGCCTCCTAGGTCTCCCCTCCTCCTCCTCCTGCACTCCTTCCTTTATAGGAACCACCCATTCTTCTTCGAGCGCAGCTCGGATGCATTCAGTAATAGGTGTCTCTGTGCTGGAGCACCAGATTGGTTGGAAAAAATTTTGTCTTAGCCTGTCAGGAGAAGGCAGGCAGCCACCACCCCCATGCCACCCAGTGGCTATATATATGGCCACCTCCCAACTCCTCCCCAGTTTCATTTCTTCTGCCTTGCATGTTGGATCTGGAACATCCGCTCCTTGCAAAAGCAAGCAGCCTGTCCGTGACTGTATGAGCTTCATGCCCAACTGGGAGCACCTTTTCGTGGACATAGTTCCACCAAAGAGGACTCCAGCTTTCGGGTCAGAACATCAGAATCCACCTCTCGCCATACCAGGGTTTAATACCTGCACTGAGTGCGGCAAGGCCTTCCCCTGAGACGACCCCCACGGGAAGTGCCTCCGGCACCTAGGTGAAGACCACTTGGTCACCACCTGCTCCATATGCCTGTCCTTCAAACCTAGGACAATCAAGGATAGGGAGCAAAGGTGCTGTGCCCTAGCCTCTGAACAGGTTTGGCACACCTCACCTGAAGCTTCGGGAGCCCATCTGGTGCCGCAAGCGAGCTCGGCACCAGGACCCACCCGGCACCGTGATGACAGAGGCTGCAGGAAGACGAGCTTGGTACCGACTTCGGTACCTCAGTGCCGACACATTCCATCGGCACTGGGCTCACCCTGCCACTGCTCAAGGTCACCGCCAGCATCGCAGTCTTGCCACAGCCCCATACCAACGGTACAGGGCACACCTCGGCACCAGCCACCCTCGGCACCACAAGGTCACATTTCACCTTCTTCCCTGGTTCTACTTTACAAGGACAGCCCTGTCTTTCTTGGTAGAGGCTCACCATGGGTTTGTTCAGGGTCACTCCCAATCCCAACAACCCCAGAGGCTGTGGAGGCTGCACGGGAACTCCTTTTGTTGCCCACACCTCCCTCCCCAGTACCGGTTAGGAGGAGCAGGTCGGCCTTCATATCAAAGGCCTGGGTGCCTCATGAGTGGCACTGCTCTCCCTGCCCCCCTCCGACCCCAGGCACTCAAGCCGCACTGCCCTTGACTCCTTCAGGCCCGGGTACTGTAGAACCATCTGCTTGGCAACATATAACCTTGCCATCCCTGGTACCACCTCAGGGATCATGCGATGTTTCCCCTTGCTTAAGGTCCAAGGAAGGTCCATCAAGGGGCTCCAAGCAGCCTCAGCGCCACATTTTGGCACCATCCCCATTCCACTTTTGCCCTCATGAATGGTCCCCACATGAGATGTCGTCGCCATCAGTCCCACCGCAGGAACTGGATACCACTCTCTCTCCAGTACCGGGCTCCTACACAGGTGATCTATCGGTGCACTTTGACATCTTGCGCTGTGCCACAGCCCATCTGGGGATGGAGGTGCAATCATCCGACCCCCCCTTGGCTACCCTATTTGGGCCGGTGTTTTCCTCAGTGGAGCTGGTTACTGTTCCCCTTCACCCCAGTGTTTGGGACCTCACCTCCTCTCAATGGCAGAACCCAGGCTCCATCTCCCTGGTGTCAGACACAGCTGGCCACAAGTATAGAGTCATGGGATCAGAGTTCCCCTCCCTCATCAACCACCCAATCCCACCCCGGGATGTGGTACAAATGGCATTAGGCCCGGGTGAACCACCCAGTGACCCCCTCCCGGCATCAAGGGAGGCAAGAGAGTTAGAACTTCTAGGCCGTAAGGTCTACTCCTCCTCAGCCTTCCAATTGCAGGTGGCAAACAACCAGACCCTAACCAGTAGATACATGCTGGATGTGTGGGAATCCTTTGCAAAGTTCAGACATCTGCTCCCACCAGAGGCCAAGGAAGAATACGATGCATTCCTGGAGGAGGGAAGAATAATCTCCGAAGACCTCTTTCTGTCAGCCCGGGACATGGCAGATATGGCAGCCTGCACCATGGCCTCAGCCATAACCATCCGTCGAGCGGCCTGGCTCAGGGAAACCTGGGTGTCCCTTGCTTCGCAATAGGTGGCACTCAACCTGCCTTTCGGCGGTGATGCCTTGTTTCCGCCTGAGACTCTAGTGGTAGTGGGTACTGCACATGACCCTAGGGGATAGGTAAAATACCTCGGTCTCCTCCCATTGGGGCCGCTCCCATGCCCCCTGGCCACATAAGGCCTACGGGCTCAAGACCCACCCCGCCCATGCCCTTCCCCAAAGATCCTTGGGTAGGGACTTAGTTCCTCCCTATCACCCTTTCAGTTAGCATTTTGGGGCCCGCTCAGAAAGCCCTTCCTCCTGCCCTTTCTCCACAGGGAAGGGGGGCCTATTTTAAGTAATCTGTGACTGCCTTACCATGGGCTCCCAACAGACTGGGTTATTCCCATGGCTCCGGCCCACGTCCAGAGAAGGTAAGCAACACTTGTTCCCTTTCCTTCCTCTAACTAGAGAAAGGGGGGATTTCTTAGGGCCGTCGTACCCCCCCACACACACACACTTCTATAGCATGGATGGGGGGAGCTAGTCCTTAACCTTGCTCCTCTGATTTTAAGGAGGGTACTGACCCTGTAACCCAAGCCCGACTCAATTACTAATGGCCCAACCCAAGAATGCGGCTTCATTCCTGCAGACAGTCTTTAATTCATTGCTGCCTTTAGGGCTGTCATTGGAGAAAGGAAATAGGTAAAGAATACGAGAAAGGGAAAAAAAAGCCCCCCCCCCACACCCCCAGGTATTGCTTCGGCCAGCGATCCCTCCCGCTCTTAAAGGCATTAGAGAGACCTTCACTAAGCCGAAGAGCAATCACCCAGTAGCTCTAGTCAAAGCTACAGACACCTCCGGTATGCGGAGACGCGTGTGCCCAACCGGATGACTGGGAAATCAGTCGTCAGCCCACCACCTGCCCCACAATGGGTAGGACTGCTCTGCACCCCGAACTTGGGAGGGACCCTCCAGGCACCTTCCCATCCCTACAAAACCAGTAGATGCGCGTGCCTAAGTTGGTCCCAGTAGGTCCTTAGCGACCTCTCCAGGACTATAAATCTTATTTAATTACCCCACCTGTTAGACGGGAGTACAACACTCGGTAACATTTACTGCCCACTGTTCTGTGCCCTGGAGGGGGATACTAAGGTAGAGTTGTGTTCATGAATCTCTACCTTGCTCCTCAATTTTTCCCCATTCCCTCCCTGTGGAGAAAACAACCTGTAATGGACTAGAATTCATCCTGCTTCTTTGGGACTGATTTATATCTTCCCAGAATATCTTTGATCGGGAGTCTCTATTAGGCTCCGCTGTCCCAGGAAGTTGGTGGTACCTCTCCACGCCTCCCCAACCTGAGTCCAAATGTCTGTTCTCAGGGTCACTGAGGGCTTGGGTTCCCTGAATGGAATACCCCCCCCATCGCAAAGCAGGGGTTCCTTCCCTCTTCCCACTCCTGAAGCGGCAGCTCTGTATACTCGACCTAGAATCAACCAGGTCAGTGGGATTCATGGGAGAAGAGGCAATACTACCCTTCTACCCCACTCTTTCAGACAGAAGTGGGGGGGAAACTCGCCTTATGCCTCCCAATTATCCCTTAGCCAATCCCCGGTGATAGCTCGCTGACAGACTTGCTGTGCACCGTTGGGCTCCATGCATAGTTGTCACCCAACTGGGCTATACCCTAATTGGTCCATTCCCTGGGACAACCAGAAATCCATGGTCATCCAGGCCTAGCCCAGGACACTGTCACCCGGGCGCCTGGTGGGTAAGATTCGTTTTTCCCTTGTAGGACCCCCAGGTCCAGAAACCGTTTGGTAGCATTTGCATGACACTCCCGCCATAGGAGACTGCTAAGGCTGTCTCTGTCTGTTTACTCGATGAAGCTTAATCAACCAAATGCTGATATCCGACTTGCACAGAAAATCGGGAAATAGTTGTTTTCCCATGGTGGAATTCTATCCTGGGTAAAACCGGATAACAACATAGGTTTCTCTTGTTGGATTCTCCAAATATCCAAGGACACCTGCAGAATCACTGACTGTACCTTGGGAGCATCATATCCCCACCAGATGGTCTTTGGAGAAGACCACTGCCTCCTCGGTTAAACTTATCACTCAGAAGGGTTAGTTTCTCTCTTACAAGCTTTCATCCCTGACTCACACTTAGGTGCATCGTAGCTAGGGGCCAGTATCACACCTGCCGGTGCCCTCAGGCACACAGGGTGATGTAAATTCTAATCCCATAGGCCTCCGGATCATCACAACTGGGCATCTAGTTGGAGGCATCGCAAATTCTGCTTTACTTGATCCCTCCGTTCTCCATGTATTCTTCCCAGTAGTGGAATCCTAGGGGGAACATGATGGGACAACAGAAAGATTCACCTCCTTGAGTCTTCATAAGATAATGAAGGCCAACAGTACTCCCTAAAGCTCACCTTGCTGGCTTGCAAGAGCCTCGTGGGTCTGGAATATTTCTTCCAAAAATGTAAGAGGTCTCCCGGCTCAGGGCACTGTAACACCGCTGGAGGTCTGGTGTCGCATCCCCCCTGGCCGGCCTGGGGACTACAGGGCTAATATGCTATGTGGTGCCATTCGCACCACCTCTGCCATTTTCCCTTTCCCCTTAATCAGCTCAAAGTTTCTTCCTTTAGAATCTTCTTGCTTAATTCCGCTAGCCCCTTTTTCCCTTGTGGGTTGAATGGTATACCAAATTCACACACCCCTTTGGGCATGTGACTTATGGATCATTACGTGGCTGGTTGGGGGGATGATGTTTTATCCCCCTTTATTGCTCTCTGCATAGGCAGTGGCTGTCATGACCAGCCAGTACCCCTAAGGCTTCCGGATTTTTTCATAAGGTTTACTCTGAAGTGTTCTGTGGCCAGAAGATTAACCTTCTGGCCTTCATACCTCAAGCTATACCCTCAGGTACAGCAATTGAACATGACTTCCTCCACATTAGTCATATTGTGCTGATACATTTTCTGGTGTAAGGTGACTTAGTCCATCCGGTCCACGTATGCTAATAGCCTTGAGTGGATTGGACCTACCCCCTGCTCAGGGTTGGACCTACATTGAAGACTCCATTGCCAGGTCAAGAGCCCTAGCTGGTCTCTTAGTCCCTGTAAGGACATTGCTCGCTGGGCCTATACCCTTCTGGAGTTTTTGCTGTGCTGAAGACGGAAAAGCCAACTCCACCCGCCGTCCATCAGCGCGGCTAGTAGTCACCGATTACTGAATGCATCTGAGCAGCGCTCGAAGAAGAATGGGGGGTTACTTACCAGTAACCATCCTTCTTCGAGATGGGCTGCTTGGATCCATTCAGGTCTCTCACCTCCGTCCCCGCATCTGGAATTGGCAACTCCTAGGAACTGGGGAGGGGTTGGGAGGCGGCCATATATGTAGCCACTGGGTGGCATGGGGGGCGGTGGCCGCCTGTCCTCTCCTGACAGGCTAGGACAAAAGTTTTTCTGAGCAATCTGGCACTCCGGCACAGAGACACCTATTACTGAATGGATCTGAGCAGCTCATCTCGAAGAAGAACGGTTACTGGTAAGTAACCCACCAATCTCATTCTTTCAAGCTGTGTCTAATGCTTTATCACCAGACTTCCCTCAAGGTGCTACAGAATGGGCTAACTAACCTCTGTGGCACCCCTTGGCCTTATCACACGTGCACATATTACAGAGAGTATCTCAGCCTACATGGCATTCTTCAGCTGAAATTTTGAAGTGTTCCTAAGGCTGAAATTCAGCAGGAACTAGACACTCAAATCCCTAAGGTTGCCTATGAAAACGTCAGCTTTTATATTTCAAGATAAAGAGCCTGAGTTTTACAGGTGCTGATTGCTTGCATCTCACGATGATTCCAAAGGGATTTATGGGTGTTAAGTACGTCCAAAAAAATCAGACCCTAAGAAATATGTTGTGCCAGATTGTCAGCAGCATGTGGTACAAAGTTGATCTAGTTTATATTATCTGAGGATGCAGCACAACATCGTATCCCACTCTGGATTTCATATTACAATAATTTCATATTATAATGATTTGAGCTGAAAATCTTCACACATGCTACTTTGTACCACATGCAGTTTTCTTTCAGCTAACCAGACACCACACCACATATAATGTATGCACATGCCCTGCTTTCTATATTAAAGAGCACTCCCTGGTCCCTGTGCTGCCTGGGCTAGAGTGCAGTATGAAAGGTTTGCATTCCTGATGTAAGCAGATGTCTTTATGATACCAATGGTTTCATTTTAATCTTCAATGTGAACTGTGTCCAGATATCATGAAGAGTAACAGAGTTCATTCCAATAGAGATGAGCTGCTGAACGTAATAATACACCCATGAATATTTTATATACTAGGATTTCCAAGATGCCAGGACCTATTGGTAAATATCCATTTTCTTTCCACTCACTGTTTTCAACTCTAAAGCCACGCCACTGGATGAACTTTTCTATTGTTTCACAAAAAGCTGACAGATTCTATTTAAATGTGGCCTTCTTCTGCATGCACTGTACATTACAATGCACGCTCACAGTGTCAATGGTGAGCAATAAAGATGTCTTTTATTAGTCCTTTTCAGATGCAGAGTGGTTTAGCTTAGGTTTTCCCTGCACATCTCTTCTTTCATGCTGGTTCAATTCACTCAGGGTGTTTTAAGAGCTGGAAACAGCACATCAGAAAATAGCAAAGAGCCAGATTCTATTATACCAGGGATCAGCAACGCAGGCACAGTGAGCCACTTGTGGCTCCCTGAGCGTCCCCTTCTGGCTCCCTGGCAATCTCCTCCAGGGACCCAGGTGTGCTCTGGGGACTCCTGGCCAGCCCCAGCATTGGGGACAAATAAGGGGGCTCCTGGCTGAAGCAGGCCCCCACTTTCAGGGTGCTGGAGTCACCCCCACCCTCTCATCAGAACCACGTGAGCCAGAAGCAGTCCACCGGCTATGCTGCGGCCCCTAGTGCAGGCAGGGGATGTGCGGGCGGCGCACACGCCCTCCGTCCCTTTCTCCTTTTGCAGGGTGGAGCAGCGCTACCCTGCCTACCCCGAACCAGCCATCCCTCCCAAAAGCGGCTGACAGAGTGCTGCACCTTGCAGAGGCAGAACCCTGGAATGGCCCACTCTGTGGAGTTCAGGCCACTTTGACCCAGCCACTCCAGGCCTAAACAGAGGCCGCCTCACCCTCAGGCCCTGGATCGGAGCTGGTGAGCCCCAGGGTGGCCAGGCTGAAGCAGCCTGAACACCATGGAGTGGGCCATTCCAGGGCCCCACCTCTGCAAGCTGCAGGTCTCTGCCAGCCACTCTTGGGAGGGACGGCCAGCTGCAGGTAGACGGGAAAGCACTGCTCTGCCCTGGTGATGGAGGCAGTGTGCACCACCCACACACCGCCGCCAGCGCTAGGGGGCCACAGCGCAGCTGCTGGGCCAGTTCAGGCTCATGCAGTTGTGTGTGTGGCGGGGGGGGCAGATGTCTTTTCTGCTCTATTGCATCGCTGACCCCTCCACTACACTTACTCATACTGAGTAGGACATTTCACTGCACAAGCTGTCCCATTGATTTCAAAGAGACTGGTGAAATGCATGAAAACATGCATGTGCTTAAGGGGTTTGTTGGATCAAGCTTAAAACAGAAAATACTGCTTACTTTTCAACCTATCTTGTAGGTGCAAAGGCTATTTATTCACTGCAAAATAAGGGGTGTTTTTACAGCAGTATAGTGAATTCAAGATATATGTTAGGACTGACTTACACTGCCAGCAACTGCCACTGAATTTTGCTAAGAGTTACACAAGCTATGCAGAGTAGTTTGTGTAACTCTTGTCGACTTCATAACTTCACTTCTACGTTCCGTTTTCACTGCACTGCGCTGACAGGAAATATTGATGCAGCTCTATGCCCCCTGAGGGGGTATTTTTATTAGATTGATTTCCAGATCAATTGAGCTTGTTTTTACCAACCACTCAATTGATCCAGATAAATCGATCTGATGGCAGCAAACTTGCTGCTGTCAATGAAGATGAACCTTTAGTATAAAGCCTAAATGGTGACAAAGCACTGTGTTGCTAGCTTGATATAGCTACTCAAAGCCCACCTCAGGTGAGAGTATAGGGTGTTATCAGTTAGCTACATTAAGGTAAGAATAACCTGAACCTTGCCTACCCAAGGATTTATATGTATATGTTTAAAGGATCAGCATTAGAGGGCATGATCTTCCAAAGCTACCAGATCAGAGAAGCAGAATTTTATATCCATTTTACACTCATTTTGGCAATTAATAAACATCTACACAGCAGAGGACCAGGCCCATAGTTTGTGTCAGTGGTTCTCAACCTTTTACGGGTTGTGACAAACTTTGCAGGGTGCCGCGACCCTATAGGAAACACCAGCCCATCCCCTCCAAGCAGAATCCAGCCACTTCCCCTGCTCGCCACACCACACTTACCACTTTGTGGCAACATAGTAATGTGTCCCAACAGTGACTAGAACCACTGGTTTAGGTAGTCACCAACAAGTATGAATATTTATCTGAATTATCCCAAAACTCTGAAGCCCACAGATCTGGCCTCAAGGTTTTTCTTCCCCATATAAACACCCTGCTCTCTTCTTCATTTTAACAAAGGTTGGATGAAACAGGTGGGATAAAACATACTATTCTTTTGCTTAAAGATATAAACATACTTAAATGCTTTGGTGGATTGGAGGCTTGATCTTGTTTAGTGTGTTCACATTCCCTTCAATGATAAGAGAATTCGAAAGGCTTCTGATAACATCCAAAAGTCACTACCATGTGCTTATCTGAAACTCGCGGCTGTATTCATACACAGATGGTTATTTCGAAACAAGTTGTGTCGAAACAACTTCTTTCGAAATAACGCCTTATTTCGAAATGACTTAATTAGAATTAGCAAAAAGTCATTTTGAAATAGGCTAAAAAGCGGGAAACGAAATAGCAAGTTCACTGTGTGAACATGCTATTTTGTTAGGTGCTGCAGGGGGCTGCAGCCACCTGGGGGTGAGCCGCTGCTGGCTCAACCTGCAGCCCCAGAAAGGGGGCTGCAGACACTGGCGGGGG
>ML681971.1:18861942-18878176 GCA_007922195.1 Podocnemis expansa | reverse complement strand
GAAACAACCTTGTTTCACCCAGAAACTAGGTTTAAGTTGTTTCAGAACAACTGTGCGTTGTGTGAACATGGTTTTTTTTGTTTCGAAACAACGAGGTGGTTTCAAAACAAAAGTGCTGTGTGAACACAGCCCTTGAGTGCACAAACCTGAAATGGAAATCTCATAGGCTATGTTCACACACAAAGTGCTTGTTTTGAAACAAGCTGTTTCAAAACAAGCTGTTTCAAAATAAAGCCTTATTTTGAAACACCTTATTTCGAAATAACAAAAAAGTGTTTTCGAAATAAGGGAAAAGGAGGGAATCAAAATAGCATGTCCAGTGTGACATGTTATTTTGAAATAGGAGAGGGGAAGGGGAGGGAAGCCCAGTGCTGTGCCAGGGAAGCCCCGCCCCTGGGATTCCCCTGCCCCCTGCGGCTCCAGCCAGGGGCGAAGGGGGCTCCCCCTACCGCCCGCCTCTGCAGGGGGTAGAGGGGCTTCCCTTGCCCCCTCGCCGCATCTTCCTGGGGCAGGTGGGCTCCCCCTGCCCCCCCGCAGGTCCAGCCTCGGGCAGGGGGCCTTCCCCTGACCCCCCTGGCTGCTGCTTGGCGCGAGGGGCTTCCTCAGCCCCCTCACAACTGCTGCCGGGCGCAGGGGGCTTCCCCAGCACTGCGCCAGGGAAGCCCCCCTCGCACCGAGCAGCAGCCACGGGGGGGTGGAGAAAGCACCCCTGTGACAGGCAGGGGCCGTGGGGGGGGCAGAGGAAGCCCAGAGGCAGGGTGCTCCAGGCTTGGGGGCAGCCCCAGCAGGCTTCCCCCCCTGCCCCTTGCTGAGGGTAGGGGGGTGAAGGGGGCTGAGGCTCCTGTCCCCCCCTGCTCCCAGCAAGGGGAAGTGGGAGGAAGCCAGCTAGGGCACCCTCCAACCCCCTATACTCCACTCAGGACCCTGGTGCATGGTAGCTCAGAAAGTCTTTAGCGTTAGCCTGTCAGGTCAGAGCGCACGGCCAATGCCCCTTCCATGCCGCAACCACAGCTATATAGGTGACCATGACCCTGATCCTCCCAGTTCCTTCTTCCGCCATCAGCATCCGTTTGGATCAGCGTTATCGTGCGAAACGCAAGGGCCTGTCTTTTCACGCGAAATTTGAAATGCCAGGTTTCAAGCCATGCTAAGGATGCTGCAAGGCTTTCCCGATGGACGACCCACATGAGAAATGCCTCACTTGTTTGGGTGAGTCCCACCTTACAGCAGACTGCCCCATTTGCTGATCCTTCAAGCGGAGGATTCGGCTGGGAAGGGAGCGTCGCCTCCACCTAATTTCAGGGACCAGAGCTGCTCTGCTTGAAAACAGCCGAGCCACCAGCGCTCTGCCAGATCCTTGATCAGCCCAGGCTCAAGATCTCCTCCGATCTCTGGTATTGGGCTCAAAATCTCGGCCCTCTACAGTACCTCCTTGACACCAACGTCACTTGGCTCCCAGTAGCCTTCCAGCCGCCCCAGGTAGGGCTCCGTCTCAGGCACTGGCTCGCCAAGGGCATTTAAACCCAGCTTCAGTGCAGAACAAGAAGAAACTGGCCACAGCGGCACCGCCTCCCTCAACACCACTGGATATGGCACAGCCCACAAGTCTGGCACCACCCA
This sequence comes from Podocnemis expansa, assembly GCA_007922195.1. Lineage (NCBI taxonomy): Eukaryota > Metazoa > Chordata > Testudines > Podocnemididae > Podocnemis > Podocnemis expansa. Next base: position 18,876,556 of record ML681971.1, on the reverse strand, counting down.
CAAGCCCAGTAACACTGGACCCGGCACCATCGCCTATAACGCCGTTTCCGGTGCCTCCACTTCCAGTACCGTCGGACTTGGCACCGTCAACACCTGCACCGATACCGCCACAGGCCTCTTCACCCCTCTCCGACCCAGCACTGGGCCCAAGTTCTATGGCTCCGCCTCATCGCTCCTCCGAGGAACTCTCGGTACCGGACTGCCGGCTGTCGAGGTGGAGGTCATCCAGATTGTCCTCAAAAGACCCCTTTCTTCCCCCCCAGGAGGAGCGCCCAAGAAAGTGGGCCCGGAAAAGTTCCGTGTCATGGGGCTCAAGGGGAAGGCACCCATCAAGGGAGGCACCTGCTCCCCTCATGACACCTATGCCACCATCGAGGTCTCCACAGAATGAATGGACCCTCGACTGGCTGAATGCGACAGCAGACGATACCACTTCCCAGTACGCCCACTTGCCAGCACCGGAGTCTTCAGATTTCTCCAATGATGAGCCAGACCCTGATTCTACCCAACGAAGCAGATCAAGCGCCCCATCATCTTTGTCGCCTGATCAGGGCCTAATCAAGGGGATCCTCGCATCAAGCAGGACCTTCTCCACCACATGGCGGTGAACCTGAAGCTCAAGCTAGGGGTGATCCAAGTGGAGGATGAGTCTCTATTTGACGCATGCCATAGAGCCCTGCTGGCTAAGGTCACAATCCCCTTGCATGCCAGGGTGTTCTGCATCATCCAGGAACGTTAGCAGATGCCTTCCTCGATCCTGCCAGTGTCCAAAGTAGTGGACAAGAAATATTCTGTCTCCCTGGAAGGACTCCCCTTCCTGTTTCATCACTCGGCCCCAGGATCCCTGATGGTTGACACAGTTAACCAAAGGGAGAGACAAGGTCAACCTAGCACCACACCCAAAAACAGAGAGGTGAGAAGGTTTGACCTGTTGGGCAGGAAAGTTCACTCCTCAGCTGCCCTCCAGCTGCGCATCTCAAATCATTCAGCCTTGATGATGTGCTACATCTTCAACCTGTGGGAAGCTCTATGAAATCTCTGGTCAGCCATCTCCGAGGATCGCTTTAGAGACTTCGAGGCAATGCTGGATGAAGGAGAGAGAGTGTCCAGGAATGAGCTCGTGGCAATTTGGGATGCAGTGGACACAGCAGAACGTATAATGACATCAGCAATGGTGATGCGCCGTTTGGCCTGGCTCCAGCACTCTAGTCTCTCCACGCAGATGCAACAGATTATCCAGAACCTTCCCTTCGAGGTTCCCAACCTCTTTGCACTTTCCACAGACATGAAGCTGCATGGTATGAAGGACTCGAGGGCTACACTGAGGTCCCACAGGGTCTACACCCCTCAACCTGTTAGGGACTCCTCGAGCTCGCACTAGCTATGACAGCAGTTACAGCAACTGAAACAACAGCTGCAACTGCAGACCCAGTTTCTGAGATCTCTCCAGTTTCCCCAGTGCCACCTCAGGGACCTGGACAAAGATAAAGGCTGATCAGGTAAAAGGGGTAAGCTGGGCGCCTCCCAGTTGGGACGGCGCAGACAGGGGTTGGACCATTCATAGGGCCGCAAATAGCATTTTTGACGGTCCCCCTGAGGGCAGCGCTCCACAACCCCTGTTCTCCCACCACCACCTCTGCCACTTCACTCCACGATGGACCCGGGTCATGTCAGACCAGTGGGTCCTCGACACAGTGGCCAGAGGATATCGCATTCAGTTCCTCTCAACCCCCCGGGACAGAAAACCGCCCCCTCCCATAATCCCAGAGAACCCCGATCTGCTGGGCAAGCTCGAGGCCGAATGCCAGAAGTTACTCTCCCTTGGGGCCATCGAAAAGGTTCCCAAAAGAGAATACGGCAAAGGGTTCTATTCTGGCTACTTCCTGGTCCCCAAACCCAAGGGGGACCTACACCCCATTCTAGATCTCAGAGCTCTCAACAAAAACATAAAGAAAATAAAATTCCACATGGTCTTCCTACCACAGATCATCCCCTTCCTGTCCCCAGGAGCATGGTTTGCAGCCCCTGACCTAAAGGACGCTTACTCCCACATAGCCATTCGACCCCACCACAGGCAGTTTCTCAGGTTTGTAGTGGCACGACGCCATTACCAGTTCACTGCCCTCCCCTATCGCTAGCCCCCAGGGTGTTCACAAAGTGTGTCTCACCAGTCACAGCATTCCTATGCAGGAGGGGTGTAAGAATCTACCCTTACCTAGATGACTGGCTCATAGTGGGTAAGTCAAGTCAACAAGTACAAGACCACACTGACATTGTAACGAACCTGTGCGAGTTCCTGGGCTTCCGCATAAACTTGGAGAAGTCCAAGCTTTGCTCCACTCAGGACATAGAGTTTATTGGGGGACACTTAAACGCCCAGCAAGGCACCGCATCCTTGCCCCTGTCAAGATTTCGGTCCATCTGCACCATCATCACAGAGCTCCAGGTGCCTGGGCTGACCATAGCGCGCAGATGCATGTAGCTCCTGGGGCACATGGCAGCGGCCACATCAGTAATCTGAACAGCCCACCTGCAGATGCGACTGTTCCAGTTCTGGTTCGCCACAAGCTTCCGACCAGAAAGGGACTGCCTAGACAAGGTAATCTCGGTACCCCAGTATGCCCTGGAGTCCCTCCAACTATGCAAGGACCCCGACTTCATGATGGGGGGAATTCCATTCAGGGAGTCCAAGCCCTCAGTGACCCTGATAACAGATGCCTCCGACTCGGAATGGGGTGTCCACCTGTCTGGGGGCCTCTCCACGCAAGGTGTCTGGAACCCCGAGGACAGCCTCCTCCACATAATTGTGAAGGAGCACAGGGCCATCAGACTGGCCTGCTTGACCTTCGTAGACCAGATCCCGGGCAGGGTGGTCCAAATCCCTTCAGACAACACAACAGCCATGTTCTACATGAACTGTCAAGGGGGAGTCCGCTCCTCGGCACTATGTGAGGAAGCGACCAAGCTTTGGCAACTAGTGATAGGCCATCACTTCACGCCAACTGCTGCCCATCTTCCCGGGGTGGACAACGGCATAGCGGATTCACTCAGCAGAAGGCCACTGGTGAATCACGAGTAGTTCCTCCACAACGAGGTCTTCTACCTGCTGACAACCAGATGGGGAACCCCTCAGATCAACCTTTTTGCCTTGGCGCAGAACCACAAATGCCCTCAGTTCTGCTCCCTCCGAGGTCGCAAGAAAGGTTCTCTCAGCGATGCCTTCATCCTCAATTGGTCGGGAGCCCTAATGTATGCCTTTCCGCCAATTCTCCTGATTCACCGGGTGCTCCTGAAGGCCCTCGCGGACGAGGCACTCAACATCCTGATATCCCCGGACTGACGCAGACAACACTGGTTCCCTCTCCTTCAAGACGTGTCAGCCACGACCCCGCTCCGCCTCCCACAGTGGGCAGACCTTCTGACACAGGACTCGGGACGCCTTCAGCACCCAAACCCGGGCCTTCTGCACCTGACAGCCTGGATGCTTTCTGGCTCAGCGAGCAAGAGAGACGCTGCTTGGATAGGGTTAAAAAGGTCCTGGTTGGTAGCAGAAAACCCTCCACCAGGTCCACCTACATGGCAAAATGGAATCACTTCTCCACTTGGTGCCATGATAAAGATATAGACCCTACCTCCGCACTAATTCAAGCAACTTTAGATTACCTTCTTGACCTATGAGAGAAAGGCCTATCCCTGTCCTCATTGAAAGTCTATTTGGCAGCAATCTCGGCCTTTCATCGAAGAGTAGATGGGGCTCCACTCTTTTCATACCCCATCTGCCACAGATTCCTGAAAGGAGTGGAAAATCTTTTCCCCACACCCGTAACCCCGCCCCGCAGTGGGACTTGAACGTTGTGCTACAGGCTCTGACAGAACCGCCTTACAAGCCCTTGGACTCAGCTACCCTGCTCATGCTGTCCTGGAAGGTGGCCTTCTTGGTAGCTGTTACCTCGGCCAGAAGGGTCTCAGAGCTATGAGCCCTGTCCTCTGATTCCCCATATATGGTTTTCTTCCCAGACAAGGTGGTCCTGTGTCACTACCCCTCGTTCTTGCCCAGGGTTGGCACTCCCTTCCACATGAATCAAGAGATCTGCCTGCCGGTCTTCTATCCAGACCCTCAGGTGACAGAAAACCAGAGACAGTGGCACACCCTGGATGTGAGGAGAGCACTCCTAATCTATATTGAGCGCACGTGATCTTTCCGCAAGACCTCCCAACTGTTCGTGGCTGTTGCGGAATGCATGAGAGGTTCTCCGGTATCCTCCCAATGCATCTCCAAATGGATTGTGAACTGCATTAAAGACTGCTACGGAAGTTCAAGCACGCCTCTCCCAGAGACTGTGAGAGCTCACTCTACCAAAGCTCAGGCATCTTCCACGGCCTTCCTTGCTAAGGACCCGATCCAAGAGATCTGCAGGGCCGCTACATGGTCATTGATACATACCTTCACGACGCACTATCCCATTGCCCAACAGGCTAGAGATGATGCCACTGTGGGCAGAGCTGTACTCAGTGTGGGTAGACTGTAACTCCTCCCACCATCCTTGGGTACGGCTAGCAATCACCTGTAACTGAATGATGTGAGCAGTGCTCGAAGGAGAATGGTTGGTTACTCACCAGTAACTGTCCTTCTTTGAGATGGGCTGCTCACATACTTTCAGGTCCCTCCCACTTTCTCCACTAATGGAGTTGGCAAAGGTATATGGGACTGCGAGGGTCAGGGTCACGGTCACCTATATAGCCACAGTCGCGGCATGGAGGGGGCGTTGGCCGTGCACCCTGACCTGATAGGCTAACGCTAAAGACTTTCTGAGCTACCGTGTACTGCAGCACATAGACACATGTATTTGAATGTATGTGAGCAGCCCATCTCGAAGAAGGACGGTTACTGGTGAGTAACTGACCGTTAGTGGTACTACTCTCCAATGTCCCAAAACATAAGCATAGGTTACTGGTTGAAGGTATCCTGCATGAATAAGGGTCTGTAGTAAACAAGAGACACCTCCGATGTTTCCTTATTTCTTCAAGGCTGGGGGCGGCGGAAGGCTGCAGGGCAGATCAGAGAGCAATAATAGCCCCTCAGTGCCTAAAGAAATGTTCATAGAAAGATTCCCATTGATCGCCATGAGATTCATATCAAGCTCTACAGTGACAAACCAATCCATAACTAATTCCAGTCAACAGAACTGATCCCTTGCCTGGGGAATCTGCAGCCAGCTGAAGTCACATGATACGTGCAGACAATGCAGCATCCGAAGGAGATTAGAAGGAAGATATTTTGGATGTGGCTCATGTTGCATGAAAGACCCACATTGAGCCCTAGTCTACAGTTCCAGGGCTTTTCGGCAGCAGTCGATTGGCAGATATGCAAGGCAAGTAAAATGCCTTGCGTAACTGCTGTTGAGTTTCTAAGCCTCCAGGACACACTGCTGAAAGCTGACCAAAAATGGCTTACGGTTGCCTTTCAGCTGCGTCTGTTAGAGGGCAGGACTTCTGGTGCTGATCTTCTGGAGTGCAGCAGCAAGTACATACCCACTGCTAATCACACCTGGAACGTCAGGCTGACAGCAGCGATTTTGCTGCCATCAGTGAAGACATACCCTGAGGAGTTTTGTTGAGTGAACATAGTAGACAATTCAGCCAAGTTATCATTCCAGTTATCCCATCCCAACAGATGATGTTGGGGAGGGACAGAGGGAAGAGTTACCTGCATTGGTTTAGAAATGCCCTAAATACAAGATTTGGGCAAGCTTAGTGAATCTGCACAATTTTTCTTTAAAGGAAAAGTGGGGATATCTTTTTAGTCTCAACAAGTGTCAACAGTACTACTGTTCTGTTTGCTGATCATGAATCCAGATAAATTGGGTTATAAACATATTTGGACCAAGTGAAGGCACAGGAAATACATATAGGAAAGCAGAGAAGGAAAGAATTTCTTTGTAGAAAACCCAGAGGCCAAAGTATGAGCCTAACTCAGGGAGACTTTGGACTGGGCCATAAAAGTGTGGTATTTTTTGAGCTCCAACTTTTAATCCGAGTTTTGCTAAATTGAATCTTAGAGGCAGAACTGTCAAGGATGCTTATCAGATATGATATAATTTTAAATCTAGTCATTAAGCAGAAGTACAAAAACCTAGGTTTGCAAAAAGCTGATTTCATGAGATTCTGACAGCTTTGGGTAAAAATTGGTCAGATTCAAAAGCCAAGGAAATTATTTAAAAGTATTTGGATGTAATAGCACCCAAAGTCCATGGGGAGATATGCATGTCAAGTATAAGCGAAGTGGCCAGCATTATTCAGGAATACAAACCACATCCAGGAAACACAGAGGATTGAAAAAATATAGAAGGAAAGCATTACAGATGGAAACTATTACATAACCACTATTTAGATAAATATATCAGAGGTGCCAAAATGAATATTTTTCCTAATGTACATCTTTACATCATACCCCCACTCACAGAACAAAGCTTAAGAGCATGAGTAATATGTATAGTGTATTTGTAAATATAATCTTCTAAAGAACAACAAAAGGCAATTAAAGATACGAGATAAGGAAACAACCGGCAAATGGGTTTGTCATAGTTCTCCATATATTACGAGTCCAAACATTTGTCCAAAATGCAGATTCTGGTATGTACCTGCCTGACCCAGTGCCTTTGTGTCAGATCAAAGACCCGAGGAACACAAAGAGACCCTATAAAGGCCTGTATCCAGTTGTGGGAGGATTTCCTAATGCAATGGTTCCCAGTCTTCTTTCTGCCACAGAACACCTTGATCCCTTTAATTATTTTGAGGCACACCATCATATAGTCATACAGTTTAAATGAACTCATGAATATTCATGAGCCAATCCAGAACTCTTCAAGTAGTTTTTCAAAAAATTCCATGGCACACCTGCTCAGGTCTGAGGGCACACCTGTGTGCCACGGTGCACTGGTTGGGAAATACTACCCAAGTGCATGTACCATGGTAAACAATTGTCCAGGGACCCCTTCAAAACCCTGGCATAGAAGTTGGAGCTGGAGGTAAGCAGGGACATGTTGGGGGCAGGACAACATGTTCTTCCAATGCATTGTCCCGTAGCAGATCAGCCCAAGTTCAGGAGGGCACCATGGGGTTAGCACCCCCCTCCCACAGGACTCGGACTTGTGCTGTCCCTCTTGGAGCCACAGAATGGAATCTCACACTTGAGTTTTTAATGGGGAGCATGAGGAAATGTGTCTCTGGATTAACATTAGCAACGGTTGTCAAAATAAAAGCACATCAAGTTGCTAAAGCCGCAGACCCCAATGACCTGACACACAAGCAAGCTCAAGGAGGCAGTGATGGGAATAAGAAAAGCTTACATGGGTAATATTACAGGCTCAAAGAACAACCAAAAGCCTGGATGATACCCAGCACAAGAGCCAAGACTTCCTCCTGGTATAGTTTGAGGACAATGTTCTAGACAATTCTGAGAGACTGATGTGAGCTCATGATGATGGCAAAGTCTATTGCTAACCTTTGCCCAGTTGTTAAATAAGAAAGAGGTCATTATTTTCCCCCCATGAGGTCTGACCTAACAGCCAATGAAGTTAATAGAAGAGCTCCATAAACTTCAATGGTGATATTCTGTGTAACACCCTAATAGCATCTGCTAATCTGACAAAGACAATATCACCCCTGATCGTTCTTAAACTAATGTTCTGCTCCTTACAGTTCTCATCATCCACTATCAGTCCAAAGACTCCCAAAAATACTATTACTGGGAAAAGATGAATCTGTGGTATGACACAGCAATTACCACATCATTTCTGCTGAATAATTCACATGCATGCAAGGAATGGTGAAAGCTATTACTGCCAGAATAGTAAAAGGGATAAAGCAGATATGATGTAGTCGAATTTACAGAAAGCTTTGGCATGATTCCAAATCTGGGATTAATGTAGATTGAGGCTATAAAGCTACATTACAAAATAAGTCTAACACTGGGTCAATGGCCAGATACCAAAACAGCTATGGGTGGTAATTTTTAGCCAGAAAGATTGCTACTAACAATTGTTACTATGTCTCAGATAGTACAATTATGACTTGTGGTAAAATAATGAGTCAGATCCCCAACAATTGCAAATCACAGAAGGCATTGGAACAACACTGATCTATATTACGCAGGAAACCACCCCAATATGTAACACTGCATTTTTTCATCTTGAAAAGTGTCAATGTTCTTCACAAACTGCAAAGTAGCCATTTCTGGGGTGGAGAGGAGCAGCCAAGCAGATAACAGGAGCCTTGAAAGAAAAATTGTAACCAGCCCAGCAGTGGAATTTGCACTTGAGATTCTTGTGACGGGTTTTTATTTTTTTTTTTACCCAAAAAGTGAAGCCAGGAATTCTCTGAAAGCTGTAAACAAATGTATCAGTGACAATTGGGTAATATGCTCTTTAAATGAAATCCTATCTCCAAATGCAAGACAAAAACCTCTGTATGAAAACCCCAAGGAATTCACCAAAAGAATAATAGACTTGGGCAGTTTCTAGCTGCAGTACAAATTACAGTTGTGGGCTGCATCACTTGTCGGAAACCATTTTTTCCTGTCATCTCACTGACAGATGACTACACCCCACACTTTCCAAAGCACAAAGTGCATTTCAACATGAGTAGGTGGAGGAGGGACAACTGAACAACACGTCTGCATACTTCAAAGGCTATGAAAGTGAATCATAACAGGGTTCTAGGAGAGGCTTAGAAAGCTGAATTGAATGTAATAATTATTCTGTGCTCATCCAAACCCAGCATACTATCTGATTGCACGGTATTTAGCGTGATACAGCATCACTTCTTGCAACTGTGCACATATCAGTGGTATGGTTAAGTTATGTCGTTTTTTTTAAACCAGTTCTGGGAGGAGTTCTGTATTTTGAAACTTCAGATGGAAATCCATGAATAGGACTAAATTTCAATTAAATCCTAGTCCATAAGCAAGGTCTTGATCCAAAGCTCCAAGAAACCAATGAAAGTCTTTTCAAAGACTTCAGTAGGCTTCGATTTATGTCTCACATTTGTAGTCTTTTGTTGCAGCCTATACTGACTAATAGGATTCAAAGTGATACTCAGGTCTCTTTATTACAACATCAACAGCCTCACCAGACATTAATGAATTAAGCTTCATAACATTAAATGTGGAAGGCATTGATTTCCATTTTGCAGGTTGGGTAACAAAGGCATAAAGGAGTTCAAAGACATTTCCACAGACACAGAGCATATCAGTGGCTAGTAATAATATTTGACCATTTGTTCAAAGTACTGAGCAAAACAGGTTGTTTTGAAATAAAAAACAATGTCTACACGATGTTTTCTTATTTCGAAATGACAGGCTCTGTCATTTCAAAATAAGAACCGTCATTTCGAAACAGTTTAAATCCCATTCATTTCGAAACGGCTGTTATTTCAAAATGGTTATTTCAAAATAACGCCATTTGGACATGTTGTTTCGAAACAACACCATTGTTTTGAAACAACTGTTTCGAAACAACATGTCCAAATGGCGTTATTTCAAAATAACCATTTCAAAATAACAGCTGTTTTGAAAGCAGACTTTCCCTTAATTTGAATTAACATTTTCTTAATTCGAATTAACTTATTTTGAAATGATGTATGTGTGGACATAGCCATAGACTCTAAGATCAGAAGAAACTAATATGAACATCTAACCTCCTTCATGATGCAGGCCACCGAACCTCACCTACCCACTCCTTCAGTAAACCTCTAACTTCTGACTGAGTTACTGAAGTCTTCAAATCATGATTTAAAGACATTAAAGTAGGGAGATCCCACTAGCAAGTGAGCCATCCCCCTTACTCGAGAGCAAGATGAAAATTCTCTGTGATGCAGGTAGGGTAGCATGACTAGCCCCATTTTACAGATGGGGAAACTGAGTCAGATGTGAAGTGACTAGCATGAAGGTAGAATAGGAAGAACCCAGAGCTCCTGATTCCATGCCCATCGCTAAGTCCACCAAAGTATAGTCCACCCATGCTTATGTCTGACAGGACACTAAGGCCACATTTTCAAGACCAGCCCCTGATTTAATCTGCTTCAGTCTGAGGACCCACAGTTTCGCTTGGGCACAAAATTAGTAAAAATCAAGCTGCATATCAAACACACAACACAAAAGGCATCCCCCCCACCACCACTCTGGCTCAGCAAATTCTTTGTTTATCTATCTATGATAAATCATTATACATCAGAGCCAGATCTGCAATAAATATAAATCAGGCTCACTAGTGATATGCTAACGTACACCTGCTGAGGATTTGACCCTGATCATTTGCTATAATAAATTCACATGTTCAACTATACAAAACTATAAAAAGATTTTCACAGCATTCTTCCCCTGTGTTCCCAGGTTACAAATTTGAGAGTTCTGTCCATGCCACTTATGTCATGTTCCGTTTTCATGTATATTTTGAAACATATCTTAAAAATATTATTGTCCTCAGTTACAATGAGATTTATCTGTCCAAAAGAGCTCTTTAACATAGTCGGTAGGGGGATAAAGGAGGGCTCTGACTATGGATTTAATGTGTAAAGGAAGTACTTTTACTGTAGTATTAATGCATATGATCATGCATGGCTCACAATATGTAGGAAGTAATGACTGGGTCTGCTTGTGAAAGAGCATCATTAGACTGAACAAAACAGAGTAAGGCTTTTGGATATTTCTCACAGAAATCTGAAGCGTATCTGAAAGGTCCCAGAAGAAACAATAGTGTCCCCACTTTTCAATAGCTGAATTGCCCTAAGACTCCTATATGTCCCAAGATAGGACTGAAAAAGATTTTTTTTTTGGTCTATAGAAGGGACTACTAGACTCTAAAGTATCTCACTTAAATTCTGTTGTGGTAGGCTTTTCTGCTCGCTTCAGCATCCTCTTCCTCACGCTCTCATGGATTAAATCATCTAGCTGAGATAGCTCTGTTTTAAAGTGAAATGAAAGTTCAGCTTAGCCAAGTGGAAACAAAGGAAATTAAGGAACTTTATGTTGTGCAGAGTGCTGGGGACCCACCCAGCATGCACTGCTTTCTAAAACATCTGTGGATCTATAATGTATGGTACCTTAAGTGCCTCCTCATCTTATTTCCCCCGACTCATTTCCTTGCTCCCAGAATAGCATGTGCCCAACTTTTCCCCTTCTCTACAGATCCATCTGTTCACAGACTTGCTACAGTCAGTGTTTCCCTTTCACCGCATGTTTGAGTAAATAAAAGACAATGCATTATACTCACAGTTTGCTCAGCAGAAACAACACTTGCAAACAGAAAGCCATAATTGTTGTTCTTGACTGCGTAGCATAAGAAGCTAGCGCTACAATATTCTAAAAAACAAAGTTGTAAACATTTAGAGCAGAGGTGGCCAAACCTATGAAACTCAAGAGCCGCACAAGTTGATTATTAAACCTTTCAGAGTTGCACTGAGGCATATAACCACATACTTTTAAGCTTACTAATTTTGGAATAGGTAAAATTTATTGCACACTTTAATTTTATCTCAAAACAGGGCAAATATTGATCCTACTAATGTCAGATTCTAATAATTACTTAAGTTTACCATGAAAACTAGGCCCATACAGTAAAAATTTAGCTGTCGCTGGATGTAGAATGCTGTGGGCTATTGGCAAGATTTTTAAAATCTGGGCAGTAACTTGTCAATGCAGTACAAAAAAGCTCTCTCAGGTGCTGATCTCTAAGTATTGCACAATGTTTTGATTTATCAAATTTCATTGTGGAATACAATGCTTCACACCAGTATGTTGTGCTAAAATTTGAAAGTAATCCACATTCAGTTTTAAACTTTTCTTCTTCGTATTTTCATTTCTTAGTATTCCATGTCATCTTTAGGACTTGTAAAACACAATTTTTACAAAGCAGTAAGCTGTATTAGGGTCTATGAGAAAATGTAAACATGCCACAGCTTCCCCAACCATGCCACACTCCCCCCTCCTTTGCTGCATCCCTGAAGTCTCTTATCATGCCTCTGCTTCTCTGCTGTCCCCCACGATTGCTCACTTCTTCCCCTGTCTCCCACCAGGCCACCCTTACCTGCAATGTTCCCTCTAAGCTGGTGATGCAGCTTAGCAAATTTTGGATGCAGATGAGCAAGTCCCCTCCCAGTTCCCCGAGCCGGTGCCAGGCCCCTGCTCATCAGCTCCCCAGGTGCATCCATAACTTGCTCAGCTGCATCATCAGCTTAGAAGGAACATTGCTCCTGTCTCCAATGACAACTCAACTGTCCTGGGAAACACTTTCCTACTTCATACATGGCCCAACACTTGTCTTTCAAAACAGGCTTGGTTTTGTGGAATAGGATTCTGCATAAAATAATTCTGAACGGGGAGGATGCTATAGAAAACAGCTCATCTCTAGTCCCAATGCCTCAGGATCTCCGAAAAGCCTCAACTGTCCAGAGCTCCAAAGAGGTAGCCATGTTAGTCTAGGTCAACAAAACAAACAAGGAGTCCTGCGGCACTTTTAAAGACTAACACATTTATTTATTGCATGAGCTTTCATGGAAGAAATGTGATAGATAAAGGGGTTAGTCTTTAAAAGTTCCACAAAACTCCTTGTTTAACTATCCAGAGCTTGATCTAAAGGTTTCTGTAGAGTTGGCAAGAAGGAGTAATATTCTTCATTGGCTTATTCCTTCTCCCTCTGCTACAATGGGAGACTTTTTAACCCATTTTCCTGACTACCATACTTGTAAAGGGAGTGCATGAGGAACCCCTAAGTTTGTAAAGTGCTGTGGACAGGACTGAGGCTGCCATGGCATGTGAATAAGGTAAATACAAAAGAAACAAATGAACAAACCCACCCAAACCAACCAGACCAAAAGAAAATTAAAAAAATGCAAAGTACACAAAAATAAATAAAGCAAAGCAAAATAAAATCCACTCTGAAATCTATGAAACAGAAAATAACTAACAATAATTTGTTAGTCTTTAAGTCCTTGACAGCTCGTCTCCTCCCTGATCCCCTCAGTCACTTCCCTCACTGCCCCCATTCCCTAAAGCTCCCTTCTGTCCTTAGATCCCCCAATCTAACCCCATCGCTTCCCTGAGCTTTCCAGCTGCTCCTTCGCCATGCATCTCTGAGACAAGGCTGCTGCTCCCCCCTCCCCACTGCCTCTCTGAGCTCCCTTGCTGCTCCGTGCCCCCACCCCTCCTCTGAGCTGCCGGCTGCAGAGCTACCTGACAGGCCAGAGATTTTAACTCCCCCAGCCTGAAGCAGTTCCCTGCCGGTGAGCCGCACTTTTTCTTTGAAGAGCTGCATGCAGCTCACGAGCTGCAGTTTGGCCATGCCTGATCTAGAGTAGCGATAAAATGCTTCCTCTGTGGATGGATTCAGGTTGCTAATGCTCACATTTTTATTGCAAATCTTGGGGTATTCAGTGGTCTTTCTTAAAGCTTCAGCTTCTGGAGTCAGTGACTAGGTGAAACTTTCAACTCTTGTTCTGCTTTAGAAAGCTCATATCCTGTAAGTTCTCCATCTTCACAGCATCTGACAAAGGGGGAATTTTTTTTCCATGAAAGCTCATGGGATAAATAAATTTGTTAGTCTTTAAAAGTGCCACTGGACTCCTTGTTTTTTTTTAAATAAGGAAGTTTCTAGCAGGGGTGTTGCTGGCACCTGGCACAGAGGGTATGTGCCCCAAGTCTCAGCTCCAGTGCCCTGAGTGCCAAGCATGGCCCCTGCCTCTCCCAAATCCCTGGCTGGGAAAGGCAGGTTCCACCATGGGCGGCCCAGCCGGGGATGGGGCTGAGAGAGGCTGGTGCCACCATGGGCAGCCCAGTCCCAGATCTGGGCCAGGCCACCCATGGCAGATCCTGCCTTTCCCAGCCTGAGCCACACATCTGGGGCGGGGCGGGGCTGGGCTGGTGGTGGGGCCCTGACACCAGATCAGGCCTGTGGTGCTAAATCAGACTCAAGGGTTGGGGTCCAGACCCGGGGCCCAGGTCTTTTCCTGGGGCAGCGATGTTCCTGGTTTCTAGCCCTCACAGCTCTGGAATAAAGCTTGAATATGGGAGCCTAAGGGCTTATAAACCAGAAAACAAGTAAAAATGCACCAAACTTGATTTTTTCAAATTCTATGATTACTTTATGTCAATCTCATGATTTTGGGTGCCAACGTGATTTTCAAAAATTTTGGCGGGGCAATACTAAAGCTATAGAAACTTTTATGTTTAAAGAATTGTGATTTTCGTGTTTACATACAAGTCATGACTGTGTGAAATCAGGCAGCTTTGCATTGCTCTGGTTACACAAAAAACAATTAACACATTTTAAGAATAACCATTGCTTAAGCTGTGTGAATATCCCATTAGCAAATCTCATTAGCAAGCTAAATCCTAAAGCCTTTACTCACTGTTTAATTCAGTGCTTGAGGTAACTTGACTCTCAGCCTTTTCTGGCATCCAGGGTGACCGTCCTCATTATCATCCCCCTTCATGATTTCTTATGTACCTATAGGAAGTATCATGACAGTCCTTGTTATCACTAAGTTTGTTAGTCTTTAAAAGAACCGTAAGACTCCTTGTTTGTTTTTAATACTACTTTGTCAGCACATCTCTGGCTCC
>ML681971.1:18805162-18861542 GCA_007922195.1 Podocnemis expansa | reverse complement strand
ACTTGCTTCCCAGCTCCCAGGCTCTCTTTATTTACAATGGTAAATCCCTTCTCCACAGGTTAAGTTTGGCCCTGAGGTTTTTGGCCCTAAAACCATCTGAACACAGGGCTCCAACCCTTCTGCTTCACCATAACTCTCTAAAGTCCTTCTCCAGTCCCCTTATATCCCCTGGTTCCTGGGGATCAGCTGTTCCTTGTTTCCTTATTGAGCAGATTCTCCCTGACCCTAATCAGCCCACAGCTTGGAGGCCCTGCAGACTTTGTTGGGTTCCTCCCCTGTTCAAATAACTGGGTTGGATTAGGCAGAGACCCTGAGGGCTTTTGCTATACCTGCCTAAGGGTATATCTACACTTGCAAGTTAGTTCGAATTAAGGAGGCTTAATTCAAACTAACTTACTGGAGTACCTGCCTACACTCGGCTTTCCTTAGTTTGAAAGTTTAGTTTGAACTAGTAAGACCTGCTGATTAGTTTGAACTAAGCCCTTAATTCAATCCTTAGTTTGAATTAAGGATGATATAGACAAGGATTAACCCTTAGTTGGAATTTAATAAATTCAAACTTAGGGCAGTTAGTTCAAATTAACAAAGTGGACTAATTCAAACTAACATTAGTTTAAATTAGTCCATGTTGTTATTTCAAACTAATAAGTTCCAGGTTAGCTTGAACTAAACTCGATCTTATTAGTTTGAATTAACAAATTCAAACTAACTTTTGCTAGCGTAGACATAGCTCATAACACTGAAATTGCTTCACTGACTGCTTGAAGTGTGGAAAAGGAAGAGTGCTATGACTAGGGATTGAATCCACATTTACCCAGTGGAGAAGCATTTAGTTTGAACATTGCAGCATTAGGGTAGACTAGAATGTACTCATATTATTGATTAAGGTAAAAATTCTAGCCCAAAATCTGAAAGTACTTAATATTTTTTCCCCATGATGAGTTCAACCTCCAAAGAAAACTTTATTGCTTCATAATTGTTCTCCTATTGTATCCAAATGGAACATAGAATATTAATTTAGATGCTGTTTGGAGAGAAAGTATGCCCATTGATCTACATTCCTGAAGCATAATGAACGGTAATGGTCTGTGAGATGAAATTATACCTGTCGCAGATGAATTCTCCGGAATGATTTTGTTCAGGAAGCTGGAAGAACATTAAACAGGTTAATGTTATTATTAAATAAAGAATATTTATGTTGTGATTTTAGGGAATTGCCCCCCACTCAGTGGGTGAGCACAAATTTTTCCCATTCCCAATATGCTGGGAAAAAACAAGCACTGATGGGAAGTCACCCAGTAGCTGGAATTATGGTTTCCTGCTTCTCCTCTGTTTCTGCACTGAGATACACCAACAAGTGTTCTCCATAGCTATACTATCACTCTATTCCCAAAGCAGCATATGCTGCAGTATTCCACAGAGGGATCATTTTCCTTCCTGGGCCTTTGGGCATGGCTCTTCCCCTGTTGCTTTGGAAGAGGGAGGGCTCCAACCACCTCCATACAGTGCCCTTTCCTGACTTGGCATCCTTTATCCCACACCTCCATGAAGGGTGCTCTATAATTTCCAGATAGTCTGAGGGAGGAGGCAGAGAAGAAAATGTAGCAGATGAGTCTGGCATGGACCTTTTGGGGAGATGTACATATGGCCACCTCTGACCCAAACACAGCTTAGACAGAGATGTTAATTCAGCCTATGCTGCATTTTCTTCCCCACATCACCTCCTCCACACCTTCAGCTTCCCTCCCAAAATTAGCCTCAGGCCTGGTGAGTGCATGGAGGCATGGCATCAATTGAAGCTATACTAGCAAGGTGGCTGGCTGGAGTGGAGTCCAAAGCAAACTCTGTCCAGTTTCCCTCTCCCCTTCCCATAATGTTACAGTCGAGTCTTCTGTAATTTGCTACAGCAAAGCTCTCTCCCACTGGTTATGATGTTTGTTCATTTTTTTCCCTTTTCCTTTGTCCTCCCCTCCCCCATGAGTTGTTGATCGAAGCCCTTAATTCTTCAAAGTCCAGATTTTGCTGTGGCAGGCTGCCCACATCCTTCTTGGCTTTGGCACAGAGCTACAATAAGATGGCCACCTGCATACTCTGGAGCAGTGGTTCTCAATCTTTTGCAGGTTGTGACATGCTCACCAGTGTGTCATGACCCTAGAGGACACACCAGCCAACCCACCCCAGACCAAACCCAATCATTTCCCCATCTCTTCGTGACACCTTACCATTCTGTGGTGACATAGTATTGTGCCCCGACACAGTGGTTGTGAACTGCTGCTCTGGTGTGCTAGGAGTCTATGACTGGACCCTATAGCTAATATGTAACCAGATCACTCCATCTGTGGGAGAGAACACAGGGGACCTCGTGCTGAGAGGAGTTCACTGATGCAGCACTATCTCAACATTTGTCCAATAATGAAATTTTATGGCCTGGCAATGTCTTCTCCTGCATCTTGGGGATAATGGATTACACTGGAATAGAAGGGAGATTTATCAGACATGCTCACTCATTTGAAGACATTTCAGATGAAAAAATGCCCCATTTCTTCTGCTTTTGTATACGTGTTCTTTTCAGGCTCAGTTCGTGCACCGTGCAGAGTGTATCCTCAACTCCAACTGGAACCAATAGGTGTCCAGGGAACTAAGTGTCTCCCAAAATGTGACCAGCACCTTTCAGATCAGGCCTATTAACGCCCAAATTCACTTCACTGTGAAAAAATACCTCTGCATTAGGAAGAGAGAGTAATTCTCAACATTTTTCAGTCCACATTTTCAGTCTCACCCATTCTAAATCAATGTTTCTCAGCCTTTGACATCAGAGACCAGGTTGCTGCCTTCCTAAGCTTAAAAAAAACAAGGAGCCTTGTAGCACTTAAAGACTAACAAATTTATTGCATGAGCTTTTGTGAGAGAAAATCCCACTTCATGAGCTTTTGTGGGCCAAAATCTGATGAAGTGGGATTTTCTCCCACAAAATCTCAGGCAATAAATAAATGTGTTAGTCTTTAAGGCTATGTCCACACGTACAGCGTTATTTCAAAATAAGTTATTTTGAAATAAGTTAATTCAAATGAAGGGAAAAGCTCAAAGCAAAATAGCATGTCTAAACACAGGACTTGCTATTTCGCTCTAGGAGGGAGGCACCATGGGAGGTGTGGCAACATGGCCCCCTCCCTGGGCTATGCACCCACCCAATATAGGCTAAAAGGAAGGCACACTGGGAAGGAGAAGGGCAAAAGTGTTATTTTGAAATAATGGTTATTTCAAAATAACACATCCGAATGGCGTTATTTCGAAATAACGGGCACGTCTACACAGACCGTTTTATTTCGAAAGGACTCCTTTCGAAATAAGGGAAACCACGGGATCGAAAAGACCGTTATTTTGAAATGGATGTTTCGAAATAATGCCAATGGATCCGCTGTTTCGAACTGTTGTTTCGAAACAACTGGTCTAACGCCGTTATTTCGAAACATCCGTTTCGAAATAACGGTCGTTTTGAGGGGGGTAGGTTTTACTTTTTCGGGACGATGATCCTTATTTCAAAAGGACGAGGTCCATCCTTTCGAAATAAGGGAACGTCGTGTAGACCAAATCATTTTTATTTCAAAATAAGGAGTGTTATTTCGAAATAAAAGTGCTGTGTATATGTGCCCAACCATTTCAGAATAACAGCCATTTCAGTTTAAAGTAGGTTTAAGCTATTTTGAAATGATGGCTCTTATTTCAAAATGACGGAGCCAGTCATTTCAAAATAAGAATATGTCGTGTGGACCAAATCTCTTTTATTTCGAAATAACCAGTGTTATTTTGAAACAAAAGAGATGTGTGGACATACCCTAAGTGCCACAGGACCCCTTGTTTGTTTCACTGAAGTAGACTCACATAGCTGCCCCTTTGAAACTTCCTAACCGTAAGCTGTGACAGGGAGATCTCAAGGACCAGCACTGGTCTCTAGACTGGTTGTTGAGAAACACTGTTCTAGATTACAGATTTTTACTGATCTCTGTGGATGTGGGTATAGCAGGAAGGTACACCTCCCCTCGGAGATAGCCCAGAGCACTTTGCCTGACTGCAGGGGGGCAGAGCCAGAGGTGCCTGTCAGTCAGGCTGGAAGCAGAGGGGTGGGATGGGAAGTATAAAAAAGGAGGTAGCCAGCCCAGTTGAACACAAGTCACTGAAGGGGAAGGATGTGCCTCTGCTCTCTCCTGACACTGGGCCACCCTGTGGGATAGCCAGGCTCTGGCCACCAGACCCAGGCCTGGACATTTGGCGGGGGCTGGCTGTGGCCAGGAACTGAAAGCTAACGCCCAGGACCTGGGCTACCACAGGCCCACAGAAGGAGTCACTGGCAAAGCGGCATTTGGGCGCCCCCAAGCTGTCCCCTGCCAGGGACCCCGAAGCGCTGCATCCCCCCTGCGACTTGGAGGAGCTGTCCTTGGCTGCTGAGGACCCAGAGCCACTACCTACCTTATGTGACCTAGAGGAATTACCTTTAGCAGAGGAACTTGAGAGACTCCCTGGCTTGCCACCACCTGACAAGATGGAGGGGGTTCTACAATCTACCCCTGGGTGACTACCCCAAGGAGCTGGCAAACGAGGTACAGCCAGAGCATGGGATCAGGGGTGACCCAGGGGAATGCGGGACCCAACCCTCGGTGGGCAGCCACATCTCAGGGTCAGTGTGTTGCAGTCAGGACCCCCCTGACTCCTGCACAGAGGCCTCAGTCCCTATCTGGGACCTAGGTTGGGACACAGTGGAGCTGTGCGACCCAACACCTTTGTTGATTCCTACCCCTGCCCTTACATCCCCTCTCAGTTCGTAACCCCAAGAGGCAGCATTGTACTTTCCTCTCACCTTAGAAACTGAGATTGAGACTTTGAAACTTTTTGCCCTACCAAGAGTCTAGAGCAGTGGTTCCCAACCAGTGTGCCGGGGCACACTGGTATGCCATGGGAACATCCAAAGTGTGCCGCAAGCATACCCAAGAGCTGGAGTTAAAGTTCCCTCCCTGCTCAGCCCAGCCACATGGGCTGTGCAGGGCTGGTAAAGGCAGGGGTTAAAGTAAGGGGGATGGCACATGAACACAGTTCTGGGGCCCCCTATTCTTAGGCAGGCAGCATTCCAACCCCCCTAAAAATAGAATAAGGAACTGGAACACGGATTTCCAGGGGTCTCCCTAAAAATAGCAGGAGCACGAACGCAGTGTTCTTGTGGCTCCACCTTAAGCCCAGCCAGAAGAGAGCTGCAGGAGGCTGGGAGTGTGTGAATCTCCCCCTGCAGGTGGGGCAGCTTTTGTCAGCCAGCCAGCCTGCAAACAGCCCAGGTATGGGCTTTGGGGGGAGGGCTGCTGGAGGTTGTGTGGGGCAGGTGTGTGTGTGTAGCAGAGGTGGGTGGGAGTGCCTGTTTGGCAGAAGGTGTGTAGATGGGGGGTGGGGTGCCTGTGTGGGGGGTGTATCTGGGGCCTAGTTCTGGCCCCTGCAGTGATGGGAGGGTCCATCACTGGCAGAAAGGGGCTGGGTGAGGGGAGGACGGGTCCCACTGAGATGGGAGGGAGCAGCAGCACGGTGAGGATTTGCCCTGGGTGGCAGGGAGCCACTGTGGAGAAGGGGGACATGGGGGCTGTGCCACTTCCCAGGTTCCCCATTACCCCTCCACAAAGCCACTCCTGTTCTGCCTTCCTCTCTTGCTGCCCTTGTGCTGTTCCCCTCATGGCTCCCCTTGTCCTCTTTTGCCACCCCTGCCCTGCTCTGCTCCCCACACTCACTCCTGCCACTGCACACAGCTCCTGACCTCCCCTGTTTTGCCACCCCTGCTCTGCTACCCCTACAACTCTACACAGCAGTATTTCTGAAACACTGTGCCATGGTTCATGAATAGTCATAAGTAATTGAAGTTCATTTGAATATTCATGAGTTTTTTAATGGTGGTGTGCCTTGAAAAATTTGAAGGTCTCAAGGTGTGCCACAGCAGAGAAAAGGTTGGGAACCACTGCTCTAGAAACACATGATAAGAGATGGCCCCTGCATCAAAAAGCCTGCAATTAGTGCTGGTTGGGACATTACCCTTCCCCTTCCGTCCACATCCCCCCCTCCCAATAAACTATGATCAACTAAAAGTGTGTTCATTTGCATCTACATATTTTGTAAAAAAAAAATCTTTGGGCAATTTTTTTAAATGGAAAGTCAAAAACTAGCACCCATATGCACATAGGCAATTGCCAAGCATATATATGCCTTTTAGAAAAATCATCACAGGTGTCTTCTATGAAAATTTCTATTTGTGAGACAGCTTGCATGATTGGGGCTGTAGTTTCAGGCAAGATGCAACTCATGTATGTAACACATATGGAATGAGAATGGGGGACGAGAGACAGGGTAAAAGAAACAAGAACATGTACATATGCCAGCCAGATGTGGGCACAGGTCTTGCAAAAGTTGTGCTTTGTTTTCAGCCGTTTTCCATTCTATTCTGTTCTGGTTTTCATAATGTAGATAACACCATGGCACCTGCCCTGCTTCTGGTAGATCACTAAGCAATGTAGCAGGCATCCATCACATATGTTCTCAAATGTAAACAACCCTACAGGCAGTGTCATGAGTCCTTTCCTGGACTGCCCCTGGGACAGCACAAACTTTGCCATATCTTGGGCAGATTCCTCAGTATAGCCCTGAATGGCATCTCACAGCATACTCACAGTATGTATGAAAATCTGCACTGTATTGGCTAAAACCATTGATGAACAGTAGAAGAAGAGAAACATTTCCAAAATTTAGGGAAATTTAGATGCATTTTATATCAAATGCCATTTAATTACCCACATTTCTTTCTTCCGCTCTAAGATGACTATATAATCTTTCTGAACGTCACTTTTATAGTATAGTTATCTAGCATGCATTAGCCTTCATTTTGTTTGTCTTTCCTTTTATTGCATTGAGTGTCTTGATTTGCATTTCTGTCTTCCAGTGTAAGAAATCCCATATATAAAATTAATATTGCAGCAATTTATTTCTCTCATGTTGCATATCTAAGCTCAAAACAAACAAAATTGGAGAGGAAACGACCAGAAAATAATTCCTTGCAAATTGGTGTTGAAACACATTATTTATTTTCCAAAGAAGAGAATTGTAAAATAAAATTACAGGACTAAAGATTGAGGATAGTCCCACCATGAGATAATTCTTTGCATTAACGACAAGAGAAGAAAGAGTTGAAAAGTCTGAGTTCTTCTACAGATTTAAGGCCTTCCCTGCCACCTTCACCATCTACACAGCTATTTTTAGCAAATTTAGTGTTCAGTGCTGGAGCCTTTCTCCACCACTTCCTCCCGTCCAGAGCATCATTGCTACATGTAACTACACAATGCCATGGTCATGGATGCAGCCTGCCTTTCACCACATATACTGCATATGCCATGGCAAGTGTAGCCAAAGGCTTAGCAGAAATCCAAGTGTTTTGGAAAACCCTTGCACAGCCTAGGCCAGCCCCAGCCTTGACTTCTCTTTAATATCCCTGTTAGCAAACAGTCTAATATGCTTATTTCAGCTGTTTAGCTCTTTACCTAAGGCAAGTAAGGACCTCAACAAATCCCCATGTTGTGAGAAGTTTTTGAATCCTGCCTATTTATATAATATCTTACTTTTGAGAAAGATGCATCTGTACTTGACTACTCTGGTTTTCCAGCAAAGCATTTTGATAAAACACTGGGCTGATGCATTTTGCATCAGCCTTAATTCAGCAGCTTTGAAGCTTATTGAGCTCACCACTTAGGAACACACACACACACAAATTATCAACAAACATTAATGCTACTTGACAGCTTTCTAGTCACCACGCATTGGTCTTCTGTTTGAGCAGGAATTACGCACCAAGTATATAATTAAAATAAGACTGCACTGCACCGAACCACAAAGCCTTCATTTGAACAAAACTACCAGGAATGTTAAATCTAAGAGTAATGGCACAAAACTGATGAAGGAAAGATTCAAATTTGATTGTAAGAAGTTATTAAAAGTGAAGTCAATAGAATAACGTACCCAAGAAAGTCACTGGGGCATCATCGGCAGAAAAGTATAAAAGCAAATTTTTCCCCATAAAAGAGATTGGCAGCAGAACACCAGCAGTTCAGGAAAACACTCCATTTCAAGAAATGAATTATGCTTTTCCTAAATAGAGAAGGACACAAGCGTTTGCTTAAGTGGTTTATTAATTTAGGATCTGGCAGCAGTGTAGTAGAGTTAAATAAGACCACTTACCTTGGGGCAGGTCTATCCCGCCTGCCATTTTGGGTGGCAGTCAAATGAAGATATGCAAGTTACTTAAAACAAATTGCGTACCTCAGTTTGACCACACTACATCTGGCTCATCCACTGTGCTGTGTCAAAGGGAGGGAGTTTCCCTTCAACGCAGCATTAGTCCACGTGCCAGGGTGGTCAGAGATCACCTTCCCAATCGACTGAGCAGGTCTTCACTTAAAGACCATTGTGCTTCACAGACCTACTCAGGGAGATCGATCTGAGAGTGGCAATTTTCCCACTGTTAGTGAAGACTAGTCCTTGGAAAGGGAAAAGGTTGTCCCATAAAGACAGGGCCAGAGACAACCACAGCCTGCTTTATCTCTTAAGACTGAAAGGGGGTATGAAACTCCCTGCAGAAACATCTTCCACCACCAGGAAGGAAGAGATGGTGGAAGGATATAAGGCTCATGGTGTCTCCTCTCCCACGTGCATTTGCTGTCAGGAAGGGCTGTACAGCATTGGCTGCTGGACCAGAGCACACTCTGAATGCCCTTTGCTTGTGTGTGCTTGAATTCTCCTGAGTTCAAATTTAAAGTTAAAAGTTTGCTTACATGCTTCACTGATTGGCCTAACTGATCGCAAGCACATGTATATCTTTGCAAACTTTCTACCAATCATTCCACTTCAGTATTGTGCATTTCCAAAGTAATCCATATTTGTGTTCTAGTGCATTTAAATTACTGATTTAGAATATAGTTGCCTGTCAGCATGGTATGAATAATTGCCAAGAATGTGCCCAATTGCCTGTGTCCAATGAAATGAAGCTTTCAGAAATTAAGCTCAGAGATTTTCTTGTTTATTTGTTGGTTAGAGAGAATCCACATGAATAATATTTGCAACAGATAATGACTGAGACACCTGTTTAATTAAGAAGCACATTATTGTATTAAAAATATTCATTAACTCTACAACTTTAGGGAGTGCAGTTGTTTGCAATCTATTAGGTAGAAGCACACTTTTCTACAACAGGCAATACTATTTGGCCATTAGTTGTATGTTTACAATACAAGTGTTTTTACAGGTAAGCAAGTATTCATTTTTATGTTGCTGGCACTTACAGGCCCCAGTGAAGATCAGGGCCTCATTGTGCTTGATGCCATATAGGCTATGTCTACACATGCATTGTTATTTCGAAATAAGGATTTCGAAATGATTTATTTCAAAATAAAATCCTTATTTCGAAATAAGTTAATTCGAATTAACAAAATGTTAATTCGAATTAAGGGAAAGCCTGCAGTCCAAATGGCTGTTATTTCGGAAGGGATATTTTGAAATAAAGCTGTTTGGACCTGTTCTTTCGAAACAACAGGTCTACACAGTGTTGTTTCGAAAGAACAGCTTTATTTCGAAATATCCCTTCCGAAATACCAGCCATTTCGAGGGGGGGGGCAGGTTTTACTTTTTCGAAATGACGATTCTTATTTCGAAAGGACGAGGTCCATCCTTTCAAAATAAGAAAACGTCATGTAGACCTAATTTCTTTTATTTCGAAATAACGAGTGTTATTTCGAAATAAAAGTGCTGTGTAGACGTGCCCATAGGGTCTGTAGACAAAGGATATCATGTCTCTCGACTCCCACTCCAGCATCCTACCTCGTCACCATATGCCTTTTACAAAGAACAACTATTTCTATTTGTTTGTTTCTTTGCCCTTTACCATCACTAATATGTGATTTGCTCATATGCACAGTAATTTCATTCACATCACGTATCTAAGCCTTGGTTCATCAAAGATTTTTCTTTCATAAATCCAGGACTAGAAGGCAACTGCTAGGTCAAGTAGTCTAGTCTAGCATGAATGCAGAAGTGTCTGTACGTGATTCTTCACCATGTTACATGTCATTTTTCCTTTCAGCACCACCTGGAGAGCTGAATTACCTGGGCAAATATGCTATTGCCCTGCTGACCTCACAGTGAAGGTTCTTAATATCAAACTTGAATCTTCCTTGTTTCACACCACTATTCTTCTGCTTACCCTTCTAACTATCCTGAATAATTCCACTGCACTTTTCTTTTTTAAGACCCTCAGGTATTTGGAGATTATTGTCCCTCTTCTTTGACAAGCTGCTTCTCTCCAGTTTCATCAGTCTCGCTCATGTCCTCTTGCCTTTATCATACCAGTGTCTTGTCACAGGATTTTCTGTATTTCATCCTTGTCTCTTTTTTTTTAAGAGTCTAAACCAGGTCCTGACACTCCAGTGGGATTATTACCTTCCTTGTCTCACATGTGATGTCTCAGTCCTTCTATGTATATACCTGAGAACTGCATTGTATTTTCTTTCTGTCATTACATCATCAGAGCTGTGTCTTAACCGTGCCTATTGACAGCACCACTCTCCCCCAGTCTCTGCTAAGTAACACAAATCTATTTTTAAAGTGTTTTTAGAGTGGAATGCCTGTAAGTATGAGGCACTTTTTCCTCTCCCACGGGGGGGTGGGAGGGGGAAGGCCAGATCGTCTGCTTGTGTAAGTCAGCTTAGCTCTAAAATGTTGCTTCTGCCACTATTTGATTATCTCCCTGTCTATAAGCCTTTCTTATTCAAATATTATGGTATCCTACACTGTTCTGATGGGCCAAGCATTTTAGGTGAAATCAGAGTGCCATTTACATCAGTGAGAGTTTTGCCATGGACCTCAGTGCCCCCTGGATTTCATTCTTTGTCTCCGTGACTTGGTTTCCCCATACGCAAATTGAGGATGAGGATAATCCTCTTCTACTGTTCAGGAGTGGCATGAGGCATTATTAAAGTTTTTAAACTATTCAGTGGTGCTGGAGTAGTGCAACTAATTATTTCTTATACATGATTGTTCTTAGGTATTAGATCTAACCTCTCTCCATTCAGAAGAAAAAATTGCATTTGTTAGCTGATTTGTTTGGACTTTTATTAATTGCTTCTTGTAAATGTTGAGGCACAAAGAAAATACATTGCTTACAAGCAGTAAAATGATTGTGTCATTTGTTTACCACAAGTTGGTTTTTAAAACCTATCCTGATCCTTCTTTATAACCCAAATTCAAGAGAAAAATCTCAATCTATAGGCATATAAATCCTAACAGAGTCACTACTGAAGTCAATTGGTGAATTTCCACTTGACTTTTGGATCACACCAATAGGTGCTTTAATGAGATCATTGATAGCTTAAAGACATAGATGAGAAAAGAAATCATTTACTCCAAGGAAAGTATCGTTCACCATAAAACAGTTTCTATACAGGTTGGAAAAACCCCTGATTGAGTTCTAACTGAGAAAGAATGCCTTAAACTGATACAATTACAAACCAGCACAGTGTATTTAAAGAGATTTTACCCCTTTCTTAATACTGTAAAATATTCAGAAAGAACATAAGTTTCCTTCTAGCACAAGGTTTAATGTTCAAATACTTTCATAAATCTGACAAATCAGTCTGCAATATCACACTATGAAAATGGAAAATGGGATTTACTAGAAACATAGATTCAGAATGATATCCTGGAAATAGGACAATTATTTCCAGATCCATCATTAGTTTTATTTGCATCTCTTCAGCAGAACCCTATTGTCAATAAATTGTAACACTGGGAATACTTAGAACTGAGAAGCTTGACAGAACAGTCAATAAGGCTAAAATGGAAAGGTATTATAGAAGAACCATCAATTCTGAAGTATGTAAATGTTTAGGGGGATTATAAAATATAAAGTAGCTTTTCTATATTGGGCCAGATCCTCTGCTAGTGTAACTAAGTATCACTCCATTGATTTTAGTGACACTATGCTCATTTGCATGTGCTGGTCCATGTTTTCATGAGTACTACTACAGCACAGAAACCAAAAAAGGACAATGCTATGCACTATGACTGTAGAGATCCTTTGGAAAAGATATGGATGTTCATTGCATGAAATGAACTATTAATATCAAATTAATATCTATTAATATCAAATACTCATGCTGAAAATCACCTTAATGTAGAGCAGGGGTCTCAAAACCATGGCCCATTGGCCGCGTGTGGCCCCTCAAGTTATTTCCTGAGGCCCACAATGGCACTTAGAATTTCTCAAATAATTGATAATGCAAAAGTTAAAGTGTGTTTATTTGCTTGCTTTTTGTCTTCTTCCATCTTGAACAAAAGTACTTCTTACCTACTTACTCTTGGCACATATATGTTACTCTTCATTTTCACTATACTTTGTATCATTGTATGAAAAGACTTCAGTTGTGTAGCCATCAGGCTAATGTACTAGTCTTCGTGCGGCCCTTGTGGTGATTTGAGTTTGAGACCACTGATATAGAGGATCCTGCATACCCCTTGAGCTCCACTAAGGCATTGATTCACTACACCCCTGGTTCAGCCTCCCCAAAACACAGCTACTGTCAAGGCACAGACAGAAGTTAAGTTTGCCCCAGCCTAGGCAAACAATGTGAACCTATAGGAGCCTACCTCTTTTCCACTGAGCTTCTCTGCAGCACATATCAAAAAAGACCTCCCAATTAACCTGGCTTGTTACAGAAACCAGAAATAATTTGATGTTCTGTTCTTTTCTCACTGCAAAATCCCTCTTTGAACTTCAATATTAAACAGTCAGAAATTTGGCAGTTGACAATATTTTGCTAGCAGTTGCCATTGGTTAGTTCTGTGGTTTTTGCCAGACTCCCTTTTGTTTCCAGCATGGTCCCAGCCAAATCTTTCTTCTCTGTACTAAAAGCACACTGAGGCTGGCTCTGTTTGGCAGTCATCCTCTCTATTCATGACTCAAGTGCTTTTGGTGCATTCAGTCTGCAGTCGGGGGAGGCAGGAAATAGTCAGGGCTGATCTCTATTCTCCCATTCTTGTGAATAATTCAGAAGTATCTCTTTTGAATTTCCAAAGGAGCAGCTGTGTAAGTCCAGTCCAGTAAAAGAACAAGGAGTCATGTGGCACTTAAAGACTAACAGATTTATATTTTTTGCATGAGCTTTCATGGGAGAAAATCCCACTTTATCAGATGCTTTGAAGATTGGGGAATTTACCAAATGGAATGAAAATAAATGCAAGGGAGTGTAAAACATAGGATCAAGTCAAACAGTAACAGCAAATCAGAGCAGTTGTTAGGATCAAACCCTGGGAAGGCTGAAGTCAAATTACCTTTTATAATGGGAAAAGAAGCCATAGTCTCAATTTAATCCTGCTTTCGCACAATTTAATTTGCATATTAATTCCAGTTCAGCTGTTACTCTTTGAAGTCTTGATGTCCCATTGATGGCTCTGAGTACAGTCGTTAACAATTGGTTTGTAGAATGATAAGAAAGTTGGAAGTGCTCAGCAACTGGTTTTTTTGTTTTGTGATTTCCGATGTCAGTTTTGTGTTCATTTATTCTTTTGCCCAGGGATCATCCTGTTTGTCTAGGTTTACCAGATACCAAA
The DNA here is from genome assembly GCA_007922195.1 of Podocnemis expansa. Taxonomy (NCBI): domain Eukaryota; kingdom Metazoa; phylum Chordata; order Testudines; family Podocnemididae; genus Podocnemis; species Podocnemis expansa. Next base: position 18,847,868 of record ML681971.1, on the reverse strand, counting down.
GCACAGAAAGGATGACAGGGAGGTCTGAAAAGGAGGATATTGGAGGAGCGGAGAAAATGTAATATTAATATAATTGCTATTACCATATTATGTCATGGAAAATGGGTAATGATTAATGAATGTATCATTAAAACTGCAGAATATCATGTTTTTAAATTATTTTAAAATAAAGACAATTACTAAAATGTTTTCTTTTACCGAAAACTGGATTTTTTCATTAAATAAAAGTTTTTCATAACCCTTTCATTAATGTTCATGAGATTAAAGTTAAAAAACTAAATTTTCAAATATAAACTTGAAAAGTACTTTAAAAAGTTAAGAAAAAAAAAAGGAAAAAACCCCCAGTTAACTCACTTCTCATATTTCATTTTCCAGAGCAGCCCATTTTTACAGTTTAAAAAGATGTCCTAAATTGTTTCTGTCCAGTTCATCAAACTTGCCCCTTCAGTGGTTTTATTTAATTGGTCCCTGACAGTAATTTTATTTATGGTAAACTTATTTTCCTTCACTTTATTAGTATCCCTATTTTTCTCCCCCCCCCCATTTAGCCCTTTTGTAGGGAGCAAGGGCCATAAGTAAAAGTGCCTCTGAGAGATCTTGAACCCACAACCTCAAGGTTAAAAGACACCATTTTTATCAAATGAACTATCCAATGAACTTTACAAAAGTAGCCTACTGAGTCAGGGGATACCTGAGCTCTTAGTGAAAAGGCCTGGTTTGTGCTGAGCTGTGATTGGGCGGTGTGTGCATATGACCACCTCCAGTCTTCAGCTGCCGGGGGAAAATCCCCCACTCCGTAACTGGGCTGTTAGAGGGGTTTTTAACATTCTATTCCTGATCAGTAAAAAGCTGGACAAAAGCACCTATTTTTAAAATGCCTGGAGGACAGAGGACATCAAGGCAAAAAGGAGGACATGTCCTCCTTTTGCTGGATGTCTGGTAACCCTAAGTTTGTCCAATGTATAAGGTTTTGGGGCATTTCTGGCACATGATGGCATAGATCACATTAGTATATGAGCAGGTAAATGAGCCTTTGATGGAGTAGCTGCCTTGATTAGTACCTGTGACAGTGTCTATTGTGCAGATATGTGGGCAGACTTACCAGCATAGTTTGTTGCAGGGGTGTGTGCCTGCTTTAATGTTTCTGTTGTTAGATCGGTAGTTGCTGGTGAGTATCTGTTTAAGATTGGGTGGCTGTCGGTAGGCAAGGAGAGGTCTGTCTCCCAAGGCTTGAGAGAGTGAGAGATCATCTTGTAGAATAAGCTGTAGGTCCTTAATGATCTATTGCAGAGGTCTGACTTGAGGGTTGTATGTGGTGACTAGTGGCATTCTATTGTTTTCTTTCTCGAGCCTCTCCTGCAGAAGATGACTTTGGGGTACCCATCTAGCTCTGTCAATTTGTTTTCTTACTTCCCCCGGTGGGTACTGTAGTTTTAAGAATGCTTGATAGAGATCCTCAAGATGTCTGTCTCTGCCTGAGGGATCAGAGCAAATGCGGTTATATCTTAGGGCTTGACTGTAGATAATGGATCATGTGGTGTGTTTAGGATGGAAGCTCGAAGGATGTAGGTAAATATACCAATCAGTAGGTTTTTGGTATAGGGTGGTGATGATGTGTCTATCCCTGATTTGTACTGTAGTGTCAAGAAAGTGGATCTCTTGTGTGGAGTGTTCCAGACTGAGTTTAACTGTGGAGTGGAAATAGTTGAAACCTCTGTGAAAATCTTCAAGAGCATCCCTGCCATGGGCTCAGATGATGAAGATGTCATCAGTGTAGTGTAGGTAAAGGAGAGGTGTTTTGGGATGAGACTTGAGGAAATGTTGCTCTAAGTCCCCCATAAAGATGTCGACATATTGTGGGGCCACATGGGTGCCCATAGCAGTGCCACTGTCCTGGAGATATAAATTATCCTCAAATCTGAAATGGTTGTGGGTGAGCACAAAGTCTCAAAGTTCAGTCATTGGATCTGATTGTCCATTGCCTTAGGTTTTGTCCAGTCAGTTACCTTACACCTGTACAAAATGGGAAATAAATGCTATTCTGCTTTAGTAGTATTTAACATCTATTTTGCACAGGTGTAAATGACTGAACATGTTGCAGGGCAAAGGAGGTTCATTGAATTTATGTGACAGCTACCATCTTGGCCAACTCAGGGACTGAATTACAGATCTCCAGTACTAATGGATCTTTAAAACTTGAGATAAAGAGCCAAGCTTTCAAGCTGAGCAGTGTAACAGACCCCCATATCCTTAATGGACTGGGCACAGAGGGACACAACATACAGTGAGAAGTAGGTTACTTTTGCACAGAGAAGAACATGAACTAGAGCTGTGTGAATAATGGATTCTTTGAGACCTTTGGGATACTTTTAAAAAGACAGAAAATTAATTGTGCTGAAAGATTTGAAAGAAGTTTCCATTCAACTAAAACTGAGAACAAAATTCAAAAAATGATTTCAAATTGAACAAATAGTTTTGATTTTGACAATTTAAAAACATTTGATAACTTTTTTTAAAAAGAAGAAGAGATCATGTTCAAACAAAAGTTATTTTGACTCTTCCTTCCCGAAATCAAGAAGCCTCAGATTTTTACAGAGGGTTTATTGCTGGAGTTATTTTGACTGAAACCATTTGGGAAATCCATTATAAAGTCATGAAACATTTTAATGTAGCTGAATCTGTATTTTAAAAAAAGAGTTTTGACTGCAAATTTTGCCCTGTTCCACACAGAATGCACAATGACTAGGGGGATACATTTACAGTGGTGTGTAGATGAAAGGCCCTTGCTGTCAGGCCAGGAACACGAGTTTACTCATGCACATCTTTCCAAAATTCTCCTACAGATTGCAGCAAGTTGCCATTCTCACAGATTTTTGGCTCAGGCCTGCCTTGAAGGAAACTGGTCAGCAGCATCTCCCCCATGCATTTCTACAGCTTAATAAAATACTGTACCAACAAAACTACGTTTGATCCAGTTGAAAGCTTTCTACAAAACAATTTGGAAGGAAAAAAATGCGACAGCACACAATTAAGATTTTGCTTAAAAGAAAATGGCTGATTTGACTCCCATTCAAGCCAATAGGAACCTTCCATAGTGTTCAGTGAGAGTTGGAGTGGGCCATATCTTAAACAAATCCCAGGAGAGGTTACCTAAGTCAGCGGTTCTCAATCACCGTGTCTGGACACATTACTGTGTCGACACACAGCAGTAAGTGTGTCATGAAGAGTTGCAGACATGGCTGGATTCAGCTTAGGAGGGATGGATTGTTGTGTCCTGTATGGTTGTGATACGCTGCCAAAGGTGTCATGACTCACAAAAAGTTGAAAACCACTGACATAAGTGTCTGCACATTCCAGGGTAGTTCTCCAGCACTTCTGACCAGGGCTGTCCCTAGGGGGATGTGGGGCCCCCGGTGAATCATCTTTTGCAGGGCCTCCACTCACCCTCACCAGGACTGGGAGGAGGGGCCGGCTGGCACAGGGGAGGGGCAGGCCTCTGCTCTGGCCATCCCATGCCGGAGACCAGGAGAGTTGGCAAAAAGCAGCAGCCTGATTCAGTGCTGCCAGTCCAGACCCCCTCCGCTCCCCAAACCACATGCACTGCTTTCGGCTCTGTGCCGGAGCAGCAGGGAGGAGGCAGGAGACAGCATGCCTGGGGGCGAGGGTAGCAGTACAGGTCCTGTGCTGCCTTCTGCCATCTCCCCGCTACTCTGGAACAGAGCCGAAAGCAGTGCGCGTTAGGATGGGGTGGACTGGCAGCTCTGAACCAGGCCACTGCTTTTGGCCGGCTTGCCTTGTCCCCAGTGAGAGTAGAGGGAGGGACCCAATGCTAATCTGCCTGCTGAGCTCCCTCTCAAATAATAGTTTGAATCCAAAAGCCCTGCATTCTGCAGGGAGATTTGATCTGGAACCAGATTACGGATTTCTAGCCAGGCCCTCCGCCCCTGTAAATCTGTTGAAACCAAGGGAGGTATACCAATTGATGTTAGGTTGAAGTCTAACACATCACAACTCACTCTCTCTTATTACCAAGGAGAAGAAAAGACTCTTGTTCAACAGAAACATTAATATTTCCAAACGGCTGCATCTGGGATAGTGTGCTGAGCTTTTTGTAATCAGATGAAATTTTCATGCAGTTCTCCAGTCCCAGCCTTCAGGGTTAGCATCTCAAAGGATTGTATTAGCACCATTTTCAGATCTGGACCTGAAGTGGCACAGGAAATAAGCAACTGTCCATTTTGAAAATGCCCAACGGGGGTGCAAGTACATGAATTTTTCAATCTTTATTTTATATTCACAGCCTCATACCAGCTTTAAATAAAATGCAGGGTTGCTAGGGGATACTAGCTCACATGACTTTGGCCTAATTTGGAGGCAAATGTAGCCACTAGAGATTTAGCAGCATTAATTTACATGCAGTTGGTGGATGGAACCAGGTTTATATAGAGGTTGTGCCATTACTCTGCACTCTGTTCGCCTGTTCACAAGCTTTTATCAGTACGGATTCTGCTGCTCCTGTTCATTTATCAGACTGGTTCAACAGGACCCCGTTTTACATATCACCAGTAGTGCTCACCCTCTTGCTTGACACTGAAACTGAAAAATGATGACTTCCTTCATCAGAACAAATGATCTCCAATGGTTGTACAAAAGCTTGCTGCGATCTTGGCAGTAACCAAGGGAGCTTCTCATTGAGCTCACTGGTATTTCAGAGGCATGATTAAAGGCAGATTACCATTGAAAAGATTCACTGCAACTTAATGAACAAAAATACGTTGTGATTCATCCAGCCTTCTGTCAGGGGCAAATGGCAAGCTGCACTTATTGTATGTTTGAGACAAAGAATCCCAGAGAGAGACAATATCAGGGGAGTTACCCATGGGAAAATGTGCTGGGGGAGTGGCCTAATGAAATTAACTGCCTCCGCCCCACATAAGTTCCTACAGACAGCTTCTCAAGTACTTTAAAAAAAAAAAAAAGATAGAAACCTAGAGGAATGAGTAGCCTGTGTCCAAGTACACAGGAATTTGGGGAAGTTTTAGGTCTGGACCTGGACTTTGCAGCTCCAATCCAGCTGTGCTACAAAGATTTACTCCGAGGCACAGAGAATAACCTCACTCTGTGGTGGATAAGTATTATTGTCCCTATATTGCAAATGGAAAAACTGACTTGCTCCACAGTACTTGTTAGCGTGACATTCAAAATCTGCTTCCCAGGCCAGTGTTCAGACTTCTACAGTCAGGGCTGGCTTAACCAATGAGCAAGTGTGGTACTGGCTCAGGGCACTGAAACTTAGGGGTCCTGGCCCAGCCCTGCCACCACGTGACAGCTGGCGCAGCCCTGCCCTCCTGCCTCCACAGGCACAGAGTTGACAAGCTGGCTCAGGGCATCACAACCCCTAGGGCCTGCCCTGACTAGAGTAGCTCTCTATATAAAGGGAGCTTAGGTGAATTTGAGAAGGAGTTCGGGAAGGAGTTGGTGAAGCCACGATGGTGAAGAGGAGCCACACTGCTTGTGCCAGCACCCCCTCTGTCTCCTTCACCTGTGCCTGTAGCTAGACAGACATTCTGATAAATGTTACTTACTAAACTTAAATTCATCAATATTACTTTTTATTTTCTTAGTTAGATAAAGGAATGAATTGGTCTTGCTATTTGAATTTTAGGTTGTAAATACAATTTGGAAAACCTTTTTCAGCTTACATGAATGAGATGGGGGGGCACTAAAGCAAAATTTGGCATGGGGCACCACAACCCCTTGAGCTGGCCCTGGGTACTAGACATGTAATAAATGGAAAGACTTCTCATAGCAAAGATGTAGGAGCCAGGATAGCTCCTCCTGATCTTACTGCTCACTTGCAGTTTGACTTAGGCAAGTTATTCAACTCCCTACCAAAACAAAATATGGCATTGTACACACAATTCTCCCAAAGGAGAGGATGAGAAAGAATAACTACGTGTCAGATGTTAGTCATATCACTTACTGTACTCCAGAAATGTGCTCAGTTACTACAAAGATAAGGGCAACATAAGAACCTAGAGACAACCCCTGTTGTGCCTCAGTTTCCCTCTCTGTAAAACTGAAAATGGGACCCTTGCCTGAGTTTCCACCTCAAATCACTTTGAAATCCACACAGGGTATGCCAAGAACATATTATTATGGTTATAAAATAACACCTTTCATTTGTCAACAAAATGAAGAGAAGAAAAAAGATTTTAATGTTTGTTTAAAACAGGACCTATAAACACATTGAAAACCTGAAAGCTAAACAGAATCAGGTAATATTAAATATGACTTTCTTCCTTGGCTTTGTGTATTTTACTACTCACGAAGTGGCTCTCATCCCTAACATATTTCATTTCAGAACTGACACCTTTGGTTTGCACCAAAGACTGAGAAACTTTTTATTTTATTATTGTTGATTATATTGAAAATTCTTTAATAAAAAAGTAATGATAAGCATTTTCTTATGCAAATTGCAAAGGTAGGGTTTTTTATTATTATTTTAGAGTATTTAATTTTAAGAACGTGTTTTTCCCCCATTGCTTTCAGCATCAATAAAAAGAAAAAAATATCTGATATACCTGGAATGTATTTCATGACTACAGGGACTGTTATCTACTTTAGCGATGACTGAGACAGTGTCAATAGAACTCTGAAGAAAGCCGTATGAAATGGAGATTTAAAAAAGAGATAAAGAAAAGGATATTCTGATAAATGGTATTATTTGTGATTGAATTCCACTGTGACTTCCAATGGGGAAGATGAACATTACCTCTCTAGCTGGCAGTTAGATGGGTTTCTAATATGATATTTATTTGCTGCCGGGAGATACATTTAGAAATGCTTTGATCTGCCTGTAAATTTGTTGGGCTAGATCTCTAGGTGGTCTGACTTAGCATAGCTCCCCTGACTTCAATGCAGCTACAATGATTTACACCTGTTGGGGTTCTAGCTATCCCACTGTTTTTCAGAATAAAGCCCAAGGTCCTTTTCAGCTTTTTCTCAGAGACACTGCCTTGGACGTCAGTGGGAGTTTGCCTGAAGAATGAAGGCATGTAAAGCAATGCTGTGGATAACAGTCCTTCATTCCCTGTTCCACTCTAGGGTAATCTGCACCTCCCTCTTGCCCTCGAAATAGGACTAAAGTGGTGAACAGTCTTGGTGCTGACTTCTGCCCATGGCTGAACGTCACCCAGATATCAGCTTTCCAGATAACATCACAGCTTGCTCTATTCTCTACAAAAAGCCAAGCAGAAAGCCCAGGTGACCTACTCCAGCAATGCTGTTTACAGGTCATGCAGTGAAGGCAGAGAAAGTGAGAGAGATATGGGAAAGGCACAGATTGCAGAAAAAGAAAAAGCTGCAATAAGGGAAGGATACAATTGCTAATCAAGGCTCTGAATTCAAGCACTGTGCAACATACAGAGTCTGGGCCTGATTCCCATTTATACCAAGGACCCTGTACACCACTGTGCAATCAATTTATACCAACCATAAGGAGTCCCTTTCCACTGCCAGGGTGATGTAAAGGGGTCTTCTTCTAAATGACAGTCAGCTCCAGTCAGATCACAGACACATTTCAAATGGGAACCTCTTTTCCCTTGCACAGCCAACTGCAAACATCCAAGCAGCAATTAAAAGTCATTCATGTAAGGGGTTTTTTAGCTCTCACTTGAAACATGTTGTTGCCTGTTTCTTCCTGGAAGATAGTTACACAAGTTATTGCATCATTTGGACAAAGCAAAATAACAAATGACTTAATTTATAAGGAGGCTGAGGTTTTGGTTCGGCAAATAGGAGGACTGTAGATATTAATATTTGATATTATTGTTTTACTTTGCATCATGCCTAGACTAATACTTTAATACTTGGAATTAAAAACTTTCCATTAAAAATTCAGCAGAACATACACACTGTGAAATAATTTAAAACTCCAGTCCAGCTTCACTAGGGCTAATGAACGGGGCGTGAATTACGCCTCTGGGCCTACAAATTTCCTTCAACTTTTGTGTACAGAGAGAGCAGGCAGTTTCATTGTTGCGTTCCTTCTCAGAATGTATGTTGGTAGGGAGTGGCTACAAGTTATGGGAAGAACTCCAGAGAACTATATCTGATGTTGATGCAGAATCAGCATATCCTGTTGCCTTCCAGCCTGGGTTCAACTGGTCCCTGAAGACCCCAAGCACAAAGGAAGGTGTTTGTGCCACCCAAAAGTCTCCCTTCTTACCCTACCAGAGCAGAGCAAAGTTCATCCAGTGAAATCAAGGCTGACAGGAGTTGAATTTCCTGTTTGGCTTAATTACTTTATATAGTGGGGGTACCTGTCATTGCACACATAAAATAGTGTAAACTGAGAGAGAATTTTGCCCTTTGGTCTTCTGGATGAACAATGGACACAATCTGAGCCAATTGCTCCAAGAACAAGCCACAATGTGTTTATAGTGCTTAGTCCAATTCCTCCTCGGAAAATTTAAGACCCTCTCAAACATAGCTAAGCACATCCAGACTCAATGAGAAAGAAGATGAAAGAGGATGACAAGATGGGTCCCATAGTGATTGTGAAGGATAATCTTGCAGATTCTGCAGTATAAACGTTGGGATATAGGTCTATACTAAATCCCCAAAGTGCTTTAATCACAGATGGACCCACACCTGAATACTGTATCCAGGTCAAAACTGAATGCCAGTGTGATTCATCTGTGTGGATTAGCCCATCTATATGTTTAAAAGAGCACCAAAGTGAATATTTAACCCCTGAGAAGCCAGACAACTTGGATGTACTGTCTCCTCATGCTTTAAATCCCTTCCCTCATTTTGCGTCCCAAATAAGCTCACTCAGGCTGTGTTCAAACAAGAGTTTTATTTCGAAACAACAGCCATTGTTTCAAAATAAAATTTCTTATGTCCAGACGATGTACCGTCATTTCGAAACAACGGGTCCTGTTGTTTTGAAATAACGGCAGTTGCTCTGAAACAGTAAAACCTAGCAGACAATCGAAATAGCCATTGTTTCAAAACAGTTGTTTCGAAACAATGGCGTTCAGACATGTTGTTTCAAAACAACAGCTATTTCGATTCCGGCTTGGCTTAACCTTCTTTCTCCCAGGGTGCTCTGGGCCAGGAAGTGCCTTTCCAGCCTGGTGCCTCGTGCCAGTAGGCTACAGGCAGCATGGCACAGGCTCGTCCTTCTGGGGCAGAGGGGCTACGCCAGTCCCCAGTTTGGTCCAGGGAGGAGACCCTCTGCCTCCTCAGGATATGGGGTAGTGAGGATATCAGGGCCAGGTTCTGGGCACGTCATCGCAATGTTGACATGTATTGGGACATCCGTGAGGCCCTTTCTGCTGAGGGGTACAAGCGCACCACCGAGCAGGTGAGCTCAAAAGTTAAAACTCTGCAGCAGGACTACGCCCAGGCCATGGAGGTGAGTTGGCTCCATGGGGCAGCAGCTGCCACCAGCTGTACCTTTTACCAGGAGCTCCACACCTTCCTGGCCCAGGAGCCCAGTGGCCTGCCTTCGCGGCCACTGGACTCTGGGGAGCCCCGTACCCTGGCTACATGATCCACAGAGCCAGAGGGGGCCTCCTCTGACCATGAGGACCCCCTAGACATCAGGGACAGGAGCCAGCCCAGCACTGCACCACCTGCTAGCCCAGAGCTGATCCCTGCCGGGGAGGAGGAGCATGCCACCAGCCCAGAGGAGGAGCCACAGGAGGTGGAGGAAGCCACCCTGGAGGGGACGTCATGGCGGACATCAGGCGTCCTAGTTGGTGAGTGTCCCCCCCGCCCCAAGCAGGGAGGCCCACCTGTGGAAGCCATGGGTCCTGAGGGTGGCACGGCCGTGGGATGGTGGGGGCTTGGGCCTGGGGGTGGGGTGCACAGGATCTCCCGTGGGTGTGGGTGGCAGGGAGCCATGTGCACACAGGATCCCAGGTCCAGACAGGACAGGGGTCCCTCAACACAGGGGTGGCAATAGGACAACGTGGCAGCATGCAGGGCAGAGAGCCTGCAGCCAGCACTGCTGGCACATGGCCTTGGGAGACTTCCCCGGCTACATGATGCTGAAGACAGCCCACTACTGTGGGCCACGAGGCCACATGCCACCTGAGTGTAGTGTACACAGCACACAGATTGGAAAACCTCCTGGCTGTCAGGGCAGGGCTGTTTGCAACTCACAGGCTGCACACACTATGCCTGTAGCCTGACAGTAATTGTTCTCCCTTCTGCCATGTGTGAAGGAAATTACAAGTCAGAGCAGGACTAATTCAAGATGAGGAAGTTTGGTCTGGAAGTTCTGTATGAGAGGCTCTGTGTTTGCTAACATTAATTACTGAGACAACATTAATTACAGAATGTATATTGAGTCACAGACAGTCAGGGGAGCTAGTGACTTAGATCGATAAGAAGGCAGACTCTTCATATAGATAAGAAAGCGATAAATAGGAAGTAAATACTGGTAAAGTTTGCTAATTGAATTTTGTTAATAAGTAGGACTGTGACTCACATAAGTGGAATTTTCTTTGTTTCCAAGTAGTTGCTTTAGGTATAAAAGGCCCCCAGCCATCATTGTGGGGGCTAGTTTTTTTCTTTTCTCTGATGCAGTTCTTTGTGTCAGATTATTATTCAGCTGAATAATAAAATTTGCAACCACACTTCGTTCTCTGCTTATTTGAGTCTCAGCCGGGAATGGCCCTGCATTATTGGGGAGGATCTGCAGTTTCTCTTTCCACATTGAGAACCCGGACCAGTCTTCCCCCACACCTGCAGCTCGTGCGCCCACCCACTAGCATTCCCTGAGGAGCCCGCCGACCACCGCCCATCGCGGGAGGTGAGCCCGCCAGACCCAGGACGACATCCTGGCTAGCTTCCTCTACCTTGGCCAGAGGGCCGAAGACTCATACCGGGCCTGGCGTCTGGAGCAGGACTGCTTCGTGGCCACCATGGAGTGCCAGGCAGTGGTGATGGAGCAGAAGGCAACCACGTTAGAGAACCTCCACACGGTTACCTACCAGCTTGCCACCCGCCTTGCCCCCCCCCAGGCCAGGAAGGACCTGCACCTCAGGACCCCAGCGTCCCTCACCGCCAGCACCCGCAGATCAGGGGTGGCCTTGGGGAAGGCTGTGGGGCTGCGGGGCATGCCCCACGGGTGCCTCCCCCCAATATGCTCCCTCAGTTGTCCCTAAACCCCATCCCCTGACCAAGTTTAGTGCCCCCTGTTGTGCTGCCACTCACATCCCCTGAGCCACTGAAGCCCCCCTGTTGTCCCCCACTCAACCCTTCCTGGCTCCCAAGCTTCGTCTTCCATAAACCCTGTAAATAAACCAAGTTCACCCATGTTAATAGTTTGAGTTCAGTGTTTTATTGGGTTGGGTTCAGAATGTGGGTGGGATGGGCTGTGGGAGAACAGGGGAGTGGGTGGTGTGGTGGGGCAGCCCTGGTCCTCAAATGTTCTCCTGGACAAACAGGTCCCTCAGTGCCTCTTCCACTGCATTCGCTCTGGGTGGCAGTTGCTCCCTCGGGTCCAACACCTCTGGCTGCTGGAACTGGGCACTGACGAGCTCTTCCTCAGCCTCCCACATGGCGGGGACCAGCTCGCCCCGGAGCTCGCAGAGGTTATGCAGCGCCACGCAGGCACTGATGACCTGTGTGTTTCTGTCCTCGGCGAGGTGCAGGTGCGTGAGGAGGCACCTCCCATGGGCCTTCAGTCTGCCGAATGTCCGCTTAACCACCTGGCGGCAGCAGCTGAGGCAGCAGTTAAAAAGCTGCTGTCCGGCATCCTGGGGTCCCATATAGGGGCACATGAGCCGGGGTGGAGGGGGTAGGCCGCATCCAAAACAATGAGGACGGGCACCTTGACTTCCCCAATGGTGCTATTATGGGGGGGGGGGGAGAAGGTGCCCACCTCCATGCGCCGGTAGAGGGAAGAGTTGCGCAGAACCCTGGCATCATGCGCCCTCCCTGGCAATCCAACATAGCAGTTCTGAACGATGCCCCGATGGGCCACACGGGCCTGCAGGATGGCCGAGTGCTATCCCTTCCTGTTCCAGCACTTGGCTGCCCAGTGCAGTGGGGCTTGCACGGGGATGTGAATGGCATCGCCTATCCCCCCACAGTTTGGAAAGCCTAGGGCGGCGAGCCTGGCGATGGTGTCCTGCAGAACTCCCTGGGTGATGAAGCGTGGCAGCAGGACCGTGTCAATGGCATGGGTGACCTGCAGCAGCAGTTCCCCGACGGTGGATCTCCCAATGCCGAAGAGCTGGGCAATGGACTTGTGGGACTCGGGAGTGGCCATCTTCCAGAGAGTGATGGCCATTCTCTTGTCCACGGGGATGGCTGCCCTCATCACCGTGTCCCTTTGGTGCAGGACTGGGGTGAGCTCAGTGACGAGGTGGGCGAAGGTCTCCCTGCTCACCCAGAAGCTCCTCCTCCACTGCTCGTTGCTCCAGGTTCGCAGGACAACCCACTCCCACCAGTCTGTGCTGGTTCCCAGTGCCCAGATGCGCTGTGGCACAGAAGGGAGACGGGGAGCTATTGCTGCTGGGAGGGCCACTGAGACAGTGGTCCGGGGCTTATCCCCGGGATCATCGGCCTCAGGGAAGAGTGTGTCCCACAGCAAGGCAGCACCTTGCAGGCTAGCAGCAGGGCTACCAAGTGCTCAAGGATGGTATGGGAGCCGGGGAGCATCCATAGCCATTTCTTTCGCAAGCTCCTGGGAGTCACAATGGACAAGAAGGGGAGGTCAGTTCCTGCTTTTATGCAATTGGCTGGCAACATCGCTGCCAACATGGCCCAGCGAACAAGCCATGTTGCCACACTTCCCATGCTGCCCCCTCTCCTGAAGTGAAATAGCATGTCCACACACAGGGCATGCTATTTCACTTTGAGGGCTTCCTTTAATTTGAATTAACATTTTCTTAATTAGAATTAACTTATTTTGAAATAAGGACTTTATTTCAAAATAACTCATTTCAAAATAACTTATTTCAAAATAACAGTTTATGTGTGAACATAGCCTCAGAGCTTGTCAAAACAGGCTTTTTTTTCTTTCCCCAAGGATATGTTGAGTCTTTGGTCAAAACCTGAATATTTCAGTTCTGAAAAATCTGCACTGCCTCATGGGTGCAGGGCCTCCAAAAGGGGCAAGTGCGGCAATTGCCCAGAGGCCTAGCAATTTGAAAGCGTCCGGGACAGATGGCAAGACAGACATGTATTCTCCTTTCCCTCACACCCTCCTTCCGCACCACTCATGCTCTCCACTCATTCCCTGAGCCGAGCTTACTTATTATGTGCCATGTAGGTCCCTCAGCAGCAGAGGCATTGGGATCTGCTACTCAGGTTCCCCACTTGGGAAGTGGAGTAGCAAATACCCCCTCTTCAGTTGCTCAAGAACCTGCAAAGCATGTAATAAATTAGCAAAAACTTCTGACTGAAGCCCACTTGCACCTTAACCATCTCTTTCTAAGGAGGCTATTGACTGTTCTGGCCTGGAATTGTGATCCGTGACCTGCCTGGGAGCTGTGTTTGAAATGCTCCATGATCCCATTCTCCCCTATGGCTATGCCTACACGTAGCCCGTTATTTCAAAATAACTTATTTTGAAATAACTTATTTCGAAATAAAAACGTTATTTTGAAATAACCAGAATTGAAATAACCAAAAATCAAGTCGAAATAAAGGAAAAGCTGGAACTGAAATAGCATTTCCAAACACAGGACTTGCTATTTCGCTTTAGGGGATGGGCACCATGGGAGGTGTGGCAACATGGGCCCCTCACTGGGCCATGTTGGCAGCCATGTTGCCAGCCAATCCTATAAAAGCTGGCACCAACCTCACTTCCCTGTCCATTCTGGCTAGCATTACACTGTGAGACACAGACATGGATTCTGCCCGGCTGCCTAGCCATCGCCGTGCAGCAAATAGACCCTCTGCTCGCCTGCAGAGTGTCCTGCTGCTGTGGGACACTCTGCTTGCAGACCCTGATGGTGCCCAGTCTGTGCCCCAGGCTATCGTCCATCTGGGCCGCAGAGCAGACCTACTTCCCCTGCCCCCTTCTGTGCCTTGTCGGGTCTTGGCCCAGGAAACCAGCACAGACTAGTGGAAGCGGGTAGTGCTCCTAACCTGGGGGGACGACGAGTGGCGGAGGAATTTCCGGGTGACCAGGGTCAGCTTCAACCACCTCATCACCGAACTCGCCCCGCTCCTGCACTGAAGGGACACCGCCATGAGACCGGCTATCCCTATCGACAAAAGAGTGGCCATCGCTCTGTGGAAGATGGCGACTCCAGAGTCGTACAAGTCTGTGGCGCACCTCTTTGGTGCTGGCAAGTCCACCATCAGGAACGTCCTGATACAGGTCACCAGGGCCATAAACAGCATCCTGCTGCAGCGCCTCATCACTCAAGGGGAGCTGCAGGACATCATAGACAGCATGGCCACCCTGGGATTTCCCAATTGTGCGGGGATACTGGATGCCATGCACATCCCTGTGAGGGCCCCGGAGCACCAAGCCACTGAGTACCGGAATCGCGTGGGGTACTACTCTGTCATCATGCAGGCTCTTGTGGACCACCAGGGCATATTCCAGAACTGTTATGTAGGCTGGCCAAGAAGGGCACAAGATGCCTGAGTCCTCCGGAACTCTGCCCTCTGCCAGGGCATGGAGGCAGGCACCTTTTTCCCCCCTCATAACATTAATGTTGGGGGAGTAGAGGTGCCCATCCTCATTGTCACCAACGCAGCCTATCCCCTCTGTCCATAGCTCATGCACCCCTACACAGGGCCCCTCGATCCTTGCTGGCAGCTTTTCAATCGGTGTGCAAGCTGCTGTTGCCAGGTAGTTGAGCGGGCCTTTGGACAGCTGAAGGCACGCTGGAGGTGCCTCCTTACCTGCCTCCACCTTGGGGGGAGACTACGTTGGAGGTCATCAGCATGTGCATGGCCCTGCACAATTTCTGTGAGCTGCGGGGCGAGAGTGTTGCTGCCACCTGGGAGAACGAGGCCCAGCTCATTGGGGTCCAATATGAGCAGCCCACACCTGTGCTCTCATGGGAGTGGCCATCACAGAGGGCTGTCACAGCACGTGATGCACTGACAAACGCCTTTGCCACAGAGGAGGAACTCTGAGGGCCAGGCCTGCCCTGCCCCACACCACTGTCTCCCCCATTCTCCCACAGCCAGCCCCCACCCATCCACCCACACTGTTGAAGCACACCCAATAAAAACACTCACAACCACTAACATGAGTTTCAAATTATTTATTTAACAGAACATGGGGTTGGGGCAGGGAAGGGCTGGGGAGGCTCAGGGAATGGAGAAATATGGGGGGACTCTGGCGGGGAGGGCCTGCTACTTGGAGAGGGAGACAGGGGAAGGGTGTTGGGGAATCTGGGTGGGAGGGGAGTTGCTATGTGGGGCCTGTGGGGGTGTTCAGGAGGGGTGGTGTCCCACGCCCCTACCCACAGCCGCCCTGGGTCTGGGGCTGCCTCCTGGAAAGGCCAGGCAGAGGATATCCTGCAGCAGCTGGAGGGGCGATGTGGTCCACCAGCTGACGGACACTGCTGGCCAGGTCCTCGACTGAGGTGGTCAGGTGGTCACTGAGGTGCTCTATGGCTAACACCTGCTGCTCGAGTACGGTGACCACGCGGTTATCCGCAGTCACCGCCTGTTGCAGCAGGTGGAGGGCAGCATACTGGCGCCCGGCCTGCTGTCTCCACCAGGCCTGGACGGATGCCTCTGCCTGGTGGCCAAGCTCCTCCAGGCTCTCCAAGACTTCCCCATGTGTCTGCTGGGCCCTCCTCCTCCTCCTCCACAGTGGTCTGGGGGTGCCGGGTGGGCTCGCTGGTGGTGCACGGCGGGTGGCTGAGTGACCTGCTGGAGGGAAGCACAAAACACAGTTGGCCCCTGCTGCCTGCTGGCTTTGTCTGTGTGCAGCCTGTCTGCAGCACACACCTCTGCCCTGACTGTCAGCAGAACTCAGGATCCCGTGGGACATTGCCCTGGGGTAGGGCTACCAGATCCCAAAGCCTTGAGAGGAGGCCAGGAAAGTACAAAAAGGAGGACATTGGAGGACACATGGGAGAAAATGTAGTATGGATGTGATATTCTTTGGTGTTTAGGGGGTCCTGGAACACTTTCCTGTACAAATAAGTATTCTGTGGCATTCCAGGATACTTCAACCCCTACAGTAAAAAGCCTGACAAACTCCTGTATTTTAAAATGCCTGCCAGATAGAGAATGTGAAGATAAAAAGGAGGACACAAAGCTATAAAGGAGGACATGTCCTCCCTTTCGCCTGACATCTGGTAAGCCTACCCTGGAGGCACACATGGCCTAGTGGTGTCCACAATGGTGAGCTGGACTCACCCAAGACTTGCTCTGGGCAGTTTCCCAAGGCCGCTTGCCAGTGGTGTGGCCTGCATACTCTTCGCCCTGCCCAAGATGCAGCTGCATCTTTGACACCCATCCCCTGTGAACCAACTCCAGGCACTCAGGGGCCTGTGACCCTGGTGCCACATGTCTCTCAGATACCTGTGCCCATGGGAGGGTCTCTGCACTCTCTGGCCTTGTGCCCTACCTGTCCCAGTGCTGTACCCCCTCACTGCCCATGACCTGGGCAGGCCCAGCCCTGCATGCTTCTGCGGGAGAGGAAGACTCAGCCACAGGGGCTCCAGCTGTCTGCTGAGATGTTCCTGCCTCGGACTCGGAGTCACCAGGGGCTGGGATGTCGTGAGGCCCCTGCTCCCCTGTGCTGGTCTCCTCCTCCTCCGGCACAGGGAAGAGCTCTGTGGTCCCTGGCACAGCCTCTGGTGCTGGCGGTGTTGCGGCAAGAGGCTGGCTGACATCCAAGGATGCCTCGGAGTCGGTGTCCCCTCCGTCTGGGCCCAAGGATGTGCTCAGGCGCTGACCTGAGTTGATGGCCCGAGCTGGCAGGCCACTGGCTCAGCCCCCAGGAAGGCATGGAGCTCGTCATAGAAAGGGCAGGTAGCAGTGCTACCTGCTCCCTGGAGCTCCCGTGCCTCCCTGGTGGAAGCATGGTCCTGCCTCAGGCCCTTGATTTTCGAGCGCACCTGCTCAATGGAGCACTCATGGCCCTGGGTGGGCATCTCTGCAGCTATGTCCACATATATGTCCCGGTTCCGGTGGCTGGTCTGGAACTGGGTCAGGATCTCTGCCCTGCTCCAAATACTGAGGAGGCACTGGACCTCCTCAGTAGTCCAAACAGGGGCACAGCGTCACCCCTCTAGACCAGCGGTGCCACGTGCTGCTATGGCTGAGCAGGGCTATGGGCACACTGGTAGGCATTGGTGCGTTACAGCACTTCCTCTTTACTCCCAGGGTGCACAGCACCCTGGGAGGAAGATCAGACCAAATAGCGTTATTTCAAAACAACCCATTTCTAAATAACCGCCATTTCGAAACAAAAGCAGTTTAAGCTGTTTCGAAATGGCGGCTCTTATTTTGAAATGACAGGTTTCGTCATTTCGAAATAAGAAAATGTCATCTGGACTAAAACTTTTTTATTTCAAAATAACCATTGTTATTTTGAAATAAAAAAGACGTGTGGACATACCCTGTGAGCTGTGCTCCATGGTTGGGCTACCTAATATGCCATGGTTTTCCCTCAGGATGAGAAGCAGTTGTATCATGAAAATCCCTGGTGCATGATGGGAATTGTCTGCCAGATGGAAAGCCTACTGCATAGAGGAGAGTGGGAACACGAGGAAACCAAAGGACAATTTTCAGAAAGCACCATAGCAGGATACCTCAAACAAAATAGTTACAGTTTTTGATCAAAGTATTTTGGTTTGGGGGCATCCAGCTTGATGAAAAAGCAGAATTTTTCCATCTAATGTGACCGCTTTTCAGAAAAATTAGTGAAATGCCTAATTTTCTATCCAAAGAAAGTTCTAATAGTAATTTTTGAGCCAGGCCCACTGAATCCTATTTTAAAGTGCTGGTTCTCTACACTGAAATGACTATCACTCCTCTAGAACAATACCTTCCTCTCCTTGAATGTTGCCCACTTGTGGCTATCGTAGGCAGAAATGAACATTTAGTTTTACAGCTCATTGATCAATCATTATGCCAATATTCCATAACAGAATGGAATCAAAAGAAACAATGCAATATTTTTACCTGGCTTGTGGTGTAGTGCAGACGGGAGAGGGAACATGAAATTTTACAATTTCAGGTTCCTCCTTGCTGGATTTTGTTGTAGAACTCCGATGAGACTGGATGCTTTTTTTTTTTTAATTGGGTTTTTTGAACTATGTTTTATCTACTGCATTAATGTACTTTTAACAGGCTGAATCCTAAGGCAGATAATTGCATTTTAGATAAATATCTATACTGAACATCTTAAACATCTGGATAAGAGCTCGTTTCTGTAATTTTGTATGACCTAGGAGCCTTATCCTGCAATGAGCTGAGTGCTCTTAAAGCTCATTGAAAACATGTTGGCATCATTTATTAAATAATGAGGATTGAATGAGTGACCCTTATGTTCATTGTCGCACCAGCAAAAAATGCATGCAGGAAATTCCTGAGCCAAGGTGAGTGGATGCCTATGGGCTGCAGGCTCTGGTTTCAGTTTTGTAGCACTGAAGGTGCCAGGAGAAGCTAGTTATGATTCCCTTCCCAATACCTGTGCACATGTTTGAGAATAGCTGTGCCAATGATGACGTTAGAAGGACATAAGGGATCAAGCAGGTTGTTGGTATCATGTTCAGATAAAACTCCATACCACAAATAATCCTCTTGTCCAATACCAGTATGATTTATGGCCTACAGGTTGTGCTTCCCTGGGCATTTTGTTTTCTTACAAGCACAGGGACAAACTCACTGCAGGTGATATAGCAATTTTATTTTAGCAAAAGTTCTGGCCTCAGCAGTTTGTTACCAATGTATCATTCTTTCATTCAACAGCAGCAACTCTCCTCTGCCATATACTGATACACTAGAATCTCCCCATAGACTTCGAAGAGAACTTGTTGTACATGTTACTCTATTAAAGCATCAATAATAAATACAAGATTGGTTAGGAACATGAAAGGGCCACAGGCTGCTGACATATGATGTGCAAGTTCACTTGGCACAACCAACTTAGCCACCAAAACAGTCACTGTTTTATATCATTGCTTCTCCCTCTTCTCATCAGTCTTACATCTGGTCAGTCTCATTCATTGCTCGTAAGAGTAATTTTCCAGGATTCACAGGGTTTACTCCTATGGGCCATAGAGTGAAAAACTGCTGCTCCCGCTGTGTTCGGCATGATGACTAGGTATCCACACCCATAAAATGGTAGCTGTGGACCAGGTTTTTCCTGACTTGCAGCTGAGCCCAGGCTAACTGGAGGGATCTGTGGAGAAAGAAAAAAATATTACAGCTTGAGGCTACATTAACTCTTCCACGTAAGCTCCAGTTTGAGGTGGGATGCTCTGTCCTTCACCCCCACCAAGTCCCTCTGCCCTCTGCCCACTTAGCTATGTCCACACGTACATCACTATTTCAAAATAAGTTATTTCAAAATGAGTTATTTCGAAATAAAGTCCTTATTTCGAAATAGTTAATTCAAATTAAGAAACTGTTAATTTGAATTAAGGGAAAGCCTGCTTTCTAAACAGCTATTATTTCAAAATGGTTATTCAAAATAAGGCCATTTGGACATGTTGTTTCAAAACAGTTGTTTCGAAACAATGGTGTTGCTTCAAAACAACATGTCCAAATGGCGTTATTTCGAAATAACCATTTCGAAGTAACAGCCGTTTCAAAATGAATGGGGTTTAAGCTGTTTCAAAATGACAGTTCTTATTTCAAAATGACAGAGCCCATCATTTCGAAATAAGAAAACATCGTGTGGACCTAATCTTTTTTATTTCAAAATAACCAGTGTTATTTTGAAATAAAAGAGACGTGTGGACATACCCTTAGACTCTATACCTATTCCCACACAGAATACAAGCCACGGAGGGACCTCAGTGGGCCCAATGGAGCTAGAGCAGCAGGTGAGCTCCCCTTCATGCACCTTTTCCTTAGGAAAGGGAAGATTTGCACACAAAGGACCAGAGCTTCAGCCAGATCCATGCTCTTGGTATCAACAGAATTGTGTTGATTTTATATCCGCTACAGATCTTGTCTGCTGTTTTTGATATAATTGAACAAATAAGAACTTTTATCTCTTTGGTATTTTTATAGCAATCTCGGTAGTACGGTGTGTAAGCACTCACCATAAATACTATGGTTACAGACTTTTTTAAACCTGCATATTCTGACACTGCTTATCTCTATTTGCCTTGTCTTTCTAGACAGCTGAGAAGCATGTTTTCTAATGAAAAATGATGCGTTGCTATTTTAACAGCATTTTCTGTATGGAAATAGAGATCCTCTCCACAGGCAGCATGGGAAGCAAATGCCATTGACAATTGCTGTGAATAAATATAATCATTCAAGTGCTGGAATCCACCAAGTATCAAAAGGTTCGTGGGCAAGTCTGCTGCCTATCTCATGCATTTTTGCAGAGGAGTGACAGAACGTAAAAGAGAACTGATATGTGGTCAGTGAGGGGCTGGTGCAGGTTAATTACCCCTGGTGCTTTAAGGGAACTGGACTATTACACTGAGGGTGTCTACACAATGTTTATAAGAGGGTAGCCTCATCAGTCTAGTTCAGCAAAAACAAACAGGAAGTCTAATGGCACTTTTAATGCTTAACAACTTTATCACATAAGCTTTCATGTGAGAAAATCCCACTTTGTCAGATGCTTGAAGATGGAGAAGTACAGATGAATGCGAGGAAAATGAATGCAGGGGAGTGTAAGTCATAGGATCAGGTAAGACTGTTACAGCAAACCAATGCATTTGTTTAGATTCAAATAGTGGACAACAACATATGGGAGGGAGGTGAGGGGAAAAAGGAAAGCACAGTTACCTGTTGTAATGGAGGGGGGGGGAACAGTCTATTTAATCCTAAATTGACTGTGAATCTGCATATGAATTCCAATTCTGCAGTTTTCCTTGAAGTGTTATCCATTTGCCTAAGTATGGCTATTAACAAGTGATTGATGGAATCATCAGGAAGATTACAGTGTTTCCCTATTGTTTTTTGACAAAATGGGATTTTCTCCGACAAAAGCTGTTGTGATAAATACATTTGTTAGTCTTCAAAAGTGCCACAGGACTCATTTGTTTTACTGAACTAGACTAACGTGGCTCCCCATTTGGAAGTTATTTTTGATGTTATTCAATAATATTCTGGTGTCATTTCAGGGAAGAGCTTAGCCTGGGCCCTCCAAGCCTGAATCAGCTGGCACGGGGTAGCCACAGGTTTTTAATTGCAGTATAGACTTAATCAGAGCATGTCCACACTACCAAGTTAAGTCAACAGTCAACAGGTGACATAGACAAGGGGGCAGGAGGAGTTTTGACATTTCAGTGGTCAGAACTGTATTTGGTACCCAAATGATTTGCCAAGATTAAAAATAAGCAGGCTAATTATATGCTGAATATTAAGTGTAATCTAATTATGTTACCTGCATATTAAATGTAGTAGACCCATATATAGGGTTACCAGCTGTCAGGCAAAAGGAGGACATGTCCTCCTTTTTACCTTCACGGCCTCCGTCCAGCTGGCATTTTAAAAATACGTGATTTTGTCTGGCTTTTTTACTTAAAGGAGTTACAGTATGCTGGAATGCCCTGGAACACCCTATTTCTAGGGGGAAGCCTTCCAGTGTCCCCTAAAACAGAAGAATATTACATTAATACTACATTTTCTCCATGTGTCCTCCAATTTCTTTCTTTTTCATACTTCCCTGTCCTCTCTTCCATACTTTGGTATCTGGTAACCCTATCCATGTAGGGATTTAGGAATGATGTAACCTGTTACATCAGTTATATTAAGTATATGGTATTTAGCATATTAGAAAGGTATTTATGTCTTGTGAATCCTGTAATTCTGGGCATACTTGTACAGGCATCCAGGGCACTGGGTTGTGGCAATTTCCCATGAGGTTGCATGAACGAGGGAAACAAGCATTGTGATTATAGGTACCTTTTACCTTTCCTGCTCCTGGGTAGATCTGATCCTTTATTTCCTTCTAACAGAAGGGTGGATGGGAACATGGTTTCAATCTTCCATGATGCGGTTTCCTCCCTCCGCATCCTGATATCAGTAGCAAACAACCCATAATTTTTCATGCTTTAAGCCATGCGTACACCATAGCCAGAGAAGCATGGAGCCCGCTCAGCTATGTACTCCTTCTGAGCATCACAAACACCTTGCACCTTATCCTGCAATACTTCAGAGCTGAGACAAGCACTCCCTCACAGAAACCTCCAGTGGATGTTCTACAAACAACCCTGCTGCAAGCCATAGAATGGTGGGTTACCAGTGTAACCATCCTTCTTCGAGATGGGCTGCTCACATACATTCAGTTACAGGTATCTACGCGCCACAGAGCACGGTAATCCAGAAGACCTTTTAGCCCTAGCCTGACAGGTCAGGGTCAGCAGCCACTGCCCCCTCTGTGCCATGACTGCAGCTATATATGTGACCCTGACCCTGACCCTCCTAGTCCCTTCTTTTCACCAACTCCAGTTAGCGGGGATGGTCAGAGGGACCTGAATGTATGTGAGCACCCCATCTTGAAAGAGGACAGTTACACTGGTAACCCACCATTCTTCTTTGAGCGCTGCTCACATCATTTAGTTACAAGTGACTGCCAGCCATGCCCAGGACAGTGGGCAGAGTTACAGCTTACCCACATTAAGTACGGCTCTGCCCAACTGAGCGTCCTCTCTCATTTGTTGGATGATAGCATAGTGCATCATGAAAGTATGCACCAATGACCAAGTGGCTGCCTTGCAGATCTTCTGGTTTGGGACTTGTGTCCAGAAGGCCGTAGAAGAAGCCTGGGATCTGGTTGAGTGGGCCTGGACCTTACCCAGGAAGACTGTACCCGACCCCTTGTAACAGTCTCTAATATATTTTACTATGCATTTGGAAATGCGCTGTGATGTTACCAGTTGTCCCCTCTTTCTTTCTGTGATGGCGATAAAGAATTCAGAGTATTTGCGGAATGGGCGCGTACACTTGATGTACATTAAAATTGCTCGCCTAATGTCCAAAGTGTGCCACTTCCTCTTGTTCTCAGTGACCTGAGGGTCTGGGAAGCACACTGGTAGACAAATATTCTGGTTCAGGTGGAACAGTGAGACCACTTTAGGAAGAAAGGCAGGGTGCAGGTGCAGCAGCACTTTAACTGCGAAGAGCCTTCTATATGATGGCTCTGAAGAAAGGGCTCTTAACTCTAAAATCTGCCTTGCAGAAGTTATTGCCACCAGAAAGGCTACCTTCCACAATAGGACTAGGAAAGTTCAAGAGTCCAGGGGTTCGTACGGGGGCTCCATCAGACACTGGAGCAGCAGCTTTAAGTCCTATTGGGGAGTAAAAGATCCTGGTTGTTGGTATATTCTATCAATGTCCTTTAGGAACTGAGACGTGGTAGGGTGGGAGAAGACTGAGAAGCCTTCTACACTACCATGAAGGGCTGATATCACCGCTAGCTTGACCCATAAAGAGGAAAGAGATAAGCCCTTTTCCTTAAGGGTTAAGAGGTAGTCCAGAACCAAATGGATAGGGGCTGACCCTGGCATCAGGCCCTTGTTCCTGGCCTACTGGGAGAAGCGCTTCCATTTGTTACAAGTAGGTAGCCCCGGTCGAGGGCCTTCTGCTACCCACTAGCATTTCCCTAACCCTGTTAGAGCAAAGCCTTTCAGAATCATTTAACCACGCAGACATCAAGCAGTCAGGTGAAGCAGCCTCGGGTTTGGGTATCATAGCCTGCCCAAATTCTGCATCAGTAAGCCCCCCTAAGCGGAAGGTGAACTGGGGCATCTATTGACAAGTCCCTCAGAATCAGGAACCAGTGCTGTCTGGGCCAATTCGGAGCTATCAGGATCATGTTTGTTCTGTCCCTTTTTATTTTCAGAAGTACCCTGTAAATTAGTAGAATCGGGGGAAAGGCCCCCCACGAGAAATTAGGAAGGCATCTGTGATTGAGCCCTTCTCCTAACCTCTGATTGAGCAGAAGAGTTGACACTTGCTGCTCTGGCAAGTAGCAAACAGGTCTATTTGTGGAAGGCCCCATGGTCTATTAAGTAGGACAGCACCTCCTCATGCAGTGACCATTCATGATCTGATCGAAAAATTCTGCTCAGCGAATCTGCCACACCATTTTCTATGCCCAGCAGATGTGCTGCTATTGGGGTGAAATCATGTGCTAGGGCAAACTCCCAGAGGTTGGTTGCCTTTGCACATAGAGCCGGTGAGCGGACTCCCCCTTGTCAGTTCATGTAGAACATGGCCGCTGTGTTGTCTGTGAGAACCTGGACCATTTTCCCCTTCACTAGGTCCAGGAACACACTGCACGCTAGCCAAATGGCTCAGAGCTCCTTTACATTTATTTAGAGCAACCTGGCCCTGGGGTTCCATGTTCCCTGGGTTGAGAAACCCCCTGTAATATGCACCCCCCATCCTGTGTCTGAGGCATCTGTTATCAGGGTCACTGTGGGGGTCATGGTCTCGAAGGGAATCCCCCCTGTTGCAAAGAAGGGGCCCTGCCATATCTCTAGAGATTCTAGAAAGTTGCATGAGACAGATAGTACCTTGTTCAAGGGGTGCTTCTGAGGATGGAAGACCGAGGCTACCCATAGCTGGAACGATCTCATCCTCCATCTGGCCGTTCTGATAACTGCGGTTGAAACCGCCATGTGTCCCAGCAACTGTAAGCATAGCTTGGCTGTGGTGACTGGGGCCCTTTGGAGTTCCAAAATGATGCAACACATGGACTGAAACCTTGAACAGGGTAGAGAGGCTCTGCCCCTTTTGGAGTCCAGTAGAGCCCCAATGAACTCTATCGTGCGGGTTGGGCTTGGCTTTGACTTTTCCTGATTTATGCAACAACCCAAGTGGTTGCACAGACCCTTTACTTGGGTGACACTGTGATGATCCTCGTGTTTGGATCTTCCCTTTATTAGCGAGTCATCAAGGCACAGGTATATTTTTACCCCCTTCCTTCTAAGATAAGCTGCCACAGCCACCATGCACTTTGTGGACACTCTGGGTGCTAATGCGAGTCCAAATGGGAGGGATGTGAATTGGAAGTGTTCTCTCCACACCATGAACCTGAGGAACCTTCTGTGTTTTGGTTTTATTGCCATGTGGAAATAAGCGTCTTTTAAGTCGAGGGCTGCAAACCAGTCCCCTATTTCTAAGATAGGGATGATCTGCGAGAGGGACACCATCTGGAACTTCATTCTCCTTTGATGTCTTTTTAGGGCCCTGAGGTCCAGTGTGGGCCTCAGGTCGGCATTTGGCTTGGGAACTAGGAAGTATCTGGAGTAGAACCCCTTTTCCTGTTGACTCTTTGGGACCTTTTCGATGTCTCCTATGGAAAGTACCTTTTTGAATTCTTTTTATAACAGAAGGTCTAGTTCTGGGTTCCCGAGATGTGGATGAGGGGGCAGTTTCCTGTCCCGGGGTATAATTCTGAATTGTATTGAGTAACCTTTGGATATTGTGTCCAGTATCCAATGGTCAGTGGTGATTTTGGCCCATTGAGGCAGCAAGTGGGCCAACCGAGCATGAAACCGCGGGCATTGAACAACGGGGTAGGGGCCCTCTGGCTGATTATCAAAAATGCTGGTTTTGGGTCGCTGACCTGGAGCTGCTGTTACCCTGGTGGGGAGCTTGGGCTGAGGTCTTAGGCTTGGGGGCCTTGCCTGAGCAGCTCCTTTCCTTCTCCAGGATGCTCTTATGGATGCTGTGACTGCTGGAAGGGTCTTTGGTGGGAAACTTGTGTGTAGTTCTGTTGCTGCAGCTGCTGAGGCTGCTGTTGTGTTAACTGAGGTCTGAACGAATGTCTGGATTCTGGGGGCACATACATACCCAGGGATTTTAAGGTGGCCCTAGAGTCCTTCATCCCATGCAGCTTAGAATCCATGGACTTAGCAAACAGGTTGGGCCCTCAAATGGGAGGTCTTGAATGGTTTGTTGCATCTCTTGAGACAAACCGGAGCTCTGTAACCAGGCAACGAGGTGCATGGACACTGCAGAGGCCATATTACGAGAAATAGCGTTGGATGTGTCCCAAGACGCCATAAGCATGTCACGGGCAGTGAGAAGTCCTTCCTCAACCAAGGTCTCAAAGTCCCTAATATGTTCTCTAGGGATCACATCCCAGAATCTTTCTAGTGCTTCCCAGATTTTAAAAGCATACCTTCCCATCAGGGCATTGTGGTTTGCTATGTGAAGCTGGAGGGCCGTGGTGGAGTAAACCTTCCTACCAAAGAGGTCAAGTTTCTTCACCTCCCTGTTCTTAGTAGTAGAACTAGATTGGCCCTGTCTCTCCCTCTGATTAACTGCATCCATCACAAGGGACCCAGGTGTCAGGTGATTAAAAAGGAAAGAGAACTTCTCTGTGGGGACATTGTATCTCTGGTCTGCAACCTTGGACCCTGGAGAAATAGAGGAGGGGTTTTGCCACTGGTCCTTTATGATGGAAAATACACCCCCCCCATGCAGAGGCACTGAGATTTTTGCCGGTGAGGCAGCTTCCCCCAAGTCAAAGAGGGGGTTAGACTGCTCCTGGACAATCCCCAAGTCCAGATTTATGTTTGCCGCCATGCATCTAAGTGACCCTGGCAGTAGGTTCGATACTTTGTGGATCTTGGGGGGCAATTACCGCACCAGTGGGGTACAATTTAATCTTAATTAAAACTGAATATTAATACAAAATTAATTGTAAGATATATGTATATGAGGTTTGTCACGGCTTTTTACAATGGGGGTTTGTCAAATAAACAACTTTATGGAGTGGAACAAGTTGGGGGACAATGGGGGTTCTCAAACTGACAACCCACAGTTATAAATTGAATCACAGTGACTTAAAAGATGTTCTAACACCATATAGGTAAAAGGGAGTACAATACAATCTCAGTGTGCAGCAGTAGCAGAGAAGAGTGAAAACCAGCGGGGAAGAAGGAATTTTAAGGTTGGTACAGAGGGAGGCAGAAGGGGGCTGTGCGGTGGGGAAAAGGGGCAGTGGGTGCCAGTGGCAGCAGGAAGCAGTGGCAAGTGGGGGTGCCGCAGGAGCCGCAGGGAGGGGAGCAGCCGGGACAGGGAAAGGAGCCACGGGAAGCAGCGGGGACAGGGACAGGAGCCACAGGAAGTGGCAGGGACAGGGAAAGGAGCCGCAGGAAATGGCAAGTGGGAGCCATGGGGAGCCAGCAGCAGCAGCGAGCAGCGGTGGAGGGGGAGCTGCGGGGAAAGGGGAGCCGCAGGAACAGCAGCACCAGGGAAAGGAGCCACGGGAACGGCAGGGACAGGGAAAGGAAAAGAGAAAGGAGCAGAGGGGAAGTTGGAGCACACGAAGGAATTCAAAAAATAAAGAGGGGACAAGGAAAGTTTAAGAAAAGTTTATTTAGCTCAGGGGAGTCACAGAGGGGAAGGCAAAATGACCTAGCACAATAACTCTAAGGTTTACAAACTAAATGAAACAATCTTACAATCTATCCTAACACTTCTAAGGCTTACAGACTAAACTGAAACAATGTTGCAACTCAAAGTAGTACTTATAAGGTATCCTAAATTCAAACACAATTAGAAGGGAGAGACATAACAAGCAATACAGAGCAGTGGCAAACAATTGGAGACACGGGAACTTTTTTAAACAGTGGAGAGTGAAGCAGCAATTAAAAAAAGGAGAAGCCAGAAAGCAAAGGACAAGCCTGCTCTTAGGAGCATGGCTTGTTGGAGCTGGGAGAGAGCAATGGCAAAAACAGCAGCCAAAGAGGAGGTAATTTGTTTTAAAGAAAGCTGCAGGGGCAGGCTCTTACCAATTCCACCACCACCAGCAGCAGCAGCGGCATTACAAACAGGAGAAAGACTCGTTACTCGGCCGGCAGTTTCAATCATGGTACACTCAGGGAAGAACTCGTGAGCGGAGAAGGTCAGTGTCTGGGTGATCAGGCCAGGCAGGATGTCAGGAACCATCCTGCTGATCACCCCAAGCCCTGGGTTTTAAACTGTTTGTTTCCCACCAGTGGCTATGATTGGCCACAGTTTGCTGATTACAGGTAAGGTGGGAAACTTCAAGTGAGCATGACTCAAGCCTTCACCATTTCACAGATCTTGCAATTTGGGCAGTTCCCACCTATGCCTAGCCCTATAGAAATCAATTGGGTGTCAATGGCCATTCAGTTGAAGGGGCCATCTACTCCACTCTACACACTTAACTGATGGCCCGGGAGGGGCGGCCATCCAATTAAGTTAATGGGCAACAGACACTAAGGAGGTCCTGTTGGGTGCAAGGATCATCCCTGTATACCAAGGGCCTTTGATAAGCAGCTTCTTCCAGTGATGAAGAAGAAGGAATGTGCAATCTACAGTGCTGTGTGGTGCCAGAGTTGGGTTCATCATCTGAGACATCTGATGAGCCAAGGGTTCGAGGAGACAATGGTGCTGAGTGTCGTGATGATGCCAGCTCCTCCTCCGAGTAATAGTTAAGCCAGCCATTGGTCCATTCCTGGAAGGCTCATGGGGTGGAGGCATGGGAAGCTCTAGTTTGACTGCTAGCCTTACGCAAACTCCCTCTGCTTTCGGATCCGCTCTGCAGCCTGCTTTGTGTCCCCCCCGCCCCAGTGCCAACTGAGTCAGCAGGGGGTTGGCCCCATCACCAGATTATCCCTGGCCTCAAGGGACCAGACACCTCACTGGAGAGGAGTTGGGGATCTTTTCCAGTGCCACTTACCTGCAGGTTCCTCCTTTGTAGGGGCCGTTACTGGGGATACTGTGGACCTGAGGTGCCATGGCTCATTGTCCAATGGTGCCGAGGAGTTTGAAGATGATCTTGCTCTTCTTGAACCCTGTAAATATGATACCGAGGGTTTGCACACTGACACTGGAGACAAGGGGTAACCGTTCAACAAGCCCCCATCCAGCCCTGGGGCAGCAGAAGGCCCTTCTGGTACCAGGGAGGCTGATAATGGTGCTGAGACTGGTGCTGCCTCTACCGTGGAGGACCATTCTTTAGATGAAAGGGCCTCTGGACTATACCACCCTGTGCGGTGCCAGGGGTGTCAGCTCCGATAATGCCTTCAGCGCTATGAAGGCCTCCGGCATTGAGGGGATGGGTACCAAATCCCCTCCCCGAGGTAGGGTGGATGATGGAGAAGCAGCATGGTGCCGAGGCAGTACTGAATCAGATGCCAATTATGTTTTTTTGGCAATAGCCGGAGACTGGTGTCAGGTCTTCTCCGGTGCTGAACTGGCACATGGTACCAGCAGATTCTTGGACTTGGCAAGCACAGCTAGAACCAGTAGCTCCACCCAATCCTGGATGAGATTCCAGAGGCTCTGTTCTCTGTCATTGTGGGTTCTTTTCTTGAAGGACTTGCACATGGGGCAATTATCTGTGAGATGAGACTCACCCAGACAGGAGATGCACCTATCATGGGTGTCATTAATTGGGAATGCCTTGCAGCAAGCAGCTCAGGGTTTAAAACCCGGCATACTTAATTGATAAAAATAACAAACCTAGGAGAAGACAGGCACTTGTGAAAGCAAGGATGGGCTGTTCCAGTACCATCGCTGAGGGCAGAAAGAAGGAACTGGGAGGGTCAGGGTAAAGGTCACAAATATTGCTGTGGTCGCAGCACAGCTGGATCATTGGCCACTGACCTTGACCTGACAGGCTATGGCTAAAAGGTCTTCTGGATTACCGTGCACTGCCGCACGTAGACACCTGTAACTGAATGATGTGAGCAGCGCTTGCAGAAGAACAAAACAATTCCCAGTTGCTGCTGGCTGTCTCACAGCAGCTGAATACAGCGGTACACAGGCAGTGATTGCAATGGGGATATTGCTTTCATGGAGATCTAACATAGTAAGCAAACTGCACTAGAGACCCTTTAGACGGCCAGAGGTGCATTCCTCCACCACCTGAATACAGCGGAGCAGAGGTGGAGTAATTAGTCAATGGAGCAGGTGAATTAGATTGAAAGAAGGGATCGGGGAGCACAGACATGTACATTATTCGGATGACCAAGGTAGCTTTCATCCACCTAAGTTCGTTGTGTAGATCAGGCCAGCCCACAGAGATAATTTTCTCTCTGGTTCACTCCTGGGGCAACACATCTAGTTCCCCCATCTTCAAAGCATCTGACGAAGTGGGATTTTTCTCCCATGAAAGCTCATGCAATAAATAAATTTGTTAGTCTTTAAGTGCCTTGTTTGTTACGTTACACCCTGTATAAAGCAGAGGGCAAACTGATTAGCTCCCTGTTTACTTGACAGCGAATTTGAAGATGCTATGTGGGATTGTCAGTGGAAGAAAAGGTAGCTATGCACCCAACCCTCCCCCATTAACTTCAATGAAATTTAGGGTTGCTAGTTCTAGTCAGTTCCTTTGAAAAGGAAGGATGCACTATCCCCAAGAATATGTCAGCAGGAAAAACAGTGGGATTTAGGAAATTTTATCAGGTGGATAGCAGGTACATACAGCAAACAGTAGCCATTTTAGAGTTTGCATTTGCTTGTCTCCCAAATTTTAAAGGGCTACAAGGAAAGCATACAGGGAAAAGTCCTCAAGAGTGAATCCTCACTGGATAACTTTGCTATTAACCAAGCAGTTGCAAAGAAAGCTCTTCTCTAAGAATGCCATTGTTTCTGATGGATAGGGATTTGGTTGCAAGCCTTCCAATGACTTTCAAGCAAACATGGTGCATTTAAAATAGTTATGCCCTTTTTTGTTTTTCTTTGCTATTATTTTCAAAGACAAGAAGATGCTTTTTTAATACCAGCTGGGTCCTGTTCCTAAAGTTTAATCATTGTATCACATGCACTCAGATCTGAGAACAACATATTCAGAAGTATTTTTGTCTTTTAACAGGCTTTTAATAAGCCATGTTAATTGTAGGGAATTGGCAAATTAAATCTCAGAAATTGACTTTCAAAAAAGGCTCTCATATAGAAACCCCTTGCATCCCTGTTTAGTCTATTGTTGCTGTAATAAAATGGCAAATCTAATATTCTGTTATGTCAGTAGAGGGAAATAACTTTTCCCAAAGAAAGATTGAAAGTGATTATCACTGGTAAGACATCATCTGAATAACTGCCATTAATATTACCTTCCTGTAGATAGTGGGCTGTGAGCCATCTAGCACAGTGGTTTTCAAACTTTTTTCCTTGTGACCCAGTTGAAAAAAAAAATCATTAATGCCCACAGCCCAACAATTATATCTTTCAGCAATGCATTCCAGTCTTTTGGTGGCAGCAACAGGGGGTGCCACGACCCAGTACTGGGTCCTGATCCATAGTTTGAAAACCACTGACCTAGAGGATTTCAGACTATAAGTGTATTTATGTGGAAAGGCTCCGAAGATGTTACATGTTCAAACTGGAAGAAAGATGACAAAGTATAAACTCTCCATGGCTCAGTCATTGAAAAACTAGGTGTAATGTGTGTCTAAAAACTGGGAAAAAAGATGACATTTGGAATGACTTTTTAGTTTCACATGTTATATCAAGTTTTCTCTAGTTAGGCTCTTAAAAGAGCAAGTCATAATCCAGAGAGTAACAGATGGCTTCATTTATAAAATAGTTACAATCTTCCACAGTCCAGTAACCAGCTCTTCAGTTAAAATGGCTACAACAGCATCATCGGAATGGTGATAATTTATATGTGCTAAGAATCTGGCCCAATAGATTCATAATGGCTGTGAATTAGCAAAGTGCTTTAACACATGCTTCAGGCTGAGTATATGGGTAGCCCTGCTGAAGTCAGTGAAGTTATTTACATGCCTAAAGTTAGGCATATACTTTAGTATCTTGCTGAATTTGGACCAAAATCCTTTGAAATAATGTTGTTTTATTAACTTATTCTTTTTGAGAAAAACTTGAGGAGGTTGTGAGGTCTATTAATTTATTCTTTTAGAGGTTAATTCCCTGCAGCCAATCCCAAGAAGAAAAAACAAAAATAAACCCAACAATTTGTATAGTCAAGTTTCGTCCCTACTAATGTATAACCTTGTAAAGTTTTATTTTGCCTTTTTGACTCTGTGTCAGAACAGAAGGGTGAAATATTCTCTGCTAGTAAAAATGAGCACAAGCCTGAACTGATTGGAATTCAAGTAGAAAATTGTGCACATACAATAAATTCTTTTCCAAATTACACTGAGGTGAGTTATAATCCTTTGGAAATATGAATTTCATTTCCCTGGATCAAGTTTATAAAATGGTTTTCTCAAGTTATTTCCATGTTTTGTGGCCCATCGTATCACTCTTAAGCAGCCCATAACTTTCTATAATACTGTCTATGAAGCTACTAACCATTAGTCATGAGTCTTTAAAGCACAAAAAAACCCCAACCATATACATTAAGGGTCCATTCATGCAAAATGGCTTTAGTTTAGATGGCCCAAGTGCCTTAGTTCTGCAGTTTTTGCTTGCTGCATGGATTCTGAGTCAGGATAGCCATCAGACGTCTGTCTGTTTCTAGCTTTGACAAATACAGATGCACACAAAGATGTCATGCAAGGAAATACATAAGGACTTTGGTGATGGAATATACGCAAAGACAGAGAAGTGTAAAGGACTCCCGGGACATATAGAGGACAAATTATTTTAAAAAAGGGACAGACGTAGGGGTCAAAAGGTTCAAAAAAGAGAGAGACCTAGAAGGAGACAACCAAGCAAAAAACTCTGGACAGTGCCCACTCCTTTTGGAAGGTGCCTATGGAGTCAGCAGACACGGCCCAGAGGCACTCTTCCTGGATACACGACTGGATGAAGGAACAGAAATAGGCTCCACAGTCACAAAGTACCCCTCTCCCTGTTGTTATAAATGGTGACTTTGGCCAGGGCTAGGAGGAAGTTGACAAGGAGGCCCCCTGACAATGAGGAGTCATGGATGGGGTGTGCATACAGACACAGTTGTGGGGAAAAGTGCAGCCAGAATCTCAACAAGAGGTTCTGAAGGAGCCAGAACAGAGGCTGGAACCTGGTGTACCCAAGTACACACGCACCAGGGTTTCCTTCTTGCTGCAAAAGGGATGGGTGTCAGGGAGCAGGGTGAATCATGGCAGGTACACACCCATGCTCATGGCTCCATGCAGGAGCTGGCAACTGATGCCCGTCAGACTGATGAGTTACAAAAGGGTACTTGGGGGCAGGTATGTCAGCCCCCGAATGTTAAAGGCATTGTTTCCCAGAGGCAAGAGAGATTACTGCAGGATAATTTGTAACACCTGAACCCACTTAAAGCTACTCCAAACTATTAAAACCCCATCTCTGTTATTGAGGGGTGGAAAGAGAGATGCAAGCAGCCTTCACCAACCCTTTCAATTGATTGGAAAGACAAGTCCAGTGCTTCCTCAACTACCAATACAAGTAGGCCTTGCTGGCTCAGCAAGGGGTGACCCCATGTAGATGAAATGATACATGGCATCTCTGGCCAGTCAGACACAACCATTTGTAAGTTTTCACCCTGACCCCTAAAATGTTAGAGCTTTGTCATCTCTAGATCCAGCTGTGGGTATCCCTCTGAGGACTGTTAGCTTGCTGTACCATTACCAAAGGCTTCAACCCACCTTTCTGGTGTAACATTTAAATGCCAAAGAATCAAAATCAGTGTTTCAGTCCACTACTGGCTGGAGCAAAAAAGCAACACTTTCAGGGCCCTACCATCAAAACACCTGTTGAATGAGCTGCAATGGGAAGCAGCAGGAACCAGACCCAAAGCCATCAGAGGAGGCCTGCACACTGCTGTCAGTGACCAATGCCTATCTTTCCCTCTTAGAGAATCACTCTAGAGTAGACCCAAGTGGGAGATAAGTGGCCTAATGTCAATGAGGCAGCAGCCTGCATGCCCAGAAGCAAAACCTTTGGCCGCACTTGAATCTAGGCACCTACAGGCTGCAGGAGCAGCTAAATGAGAGTTGTTGATTATAGTGGTACATAAAAAAAATTGAGACTTTGACACCTAAGTACCTTTGTACATCACAGCCTTAAAACTGTGCCTCACTTTCTCTGCAGGAGGACAATGATCTGAGTGGCATGGCACCATCTCATGGACTTTGCAGGTTTCTCAGAGGAGTGGGTTAGAGAGACACAGAGGTAAAAAAACACTATAGGGTTTATTTTGAGTCAAACTCACTATTATTCATTATCAAATGCTGTCTGAATCACTGAAGCTTCAGACACCCTGCTTCCTTTGAAATACCAGATTACCTGTTCACCTTTGCACAACACTTGAAAACTTTATGGAGGAATATATATCAGCAGCGTATTCTTTCTTTAAAGGCGCCACGCCCACTAGAATAATGCTATAATGTAGCTGGGGGCTAGCATTCTCCCTAGAGCCCAGGTCAGAGAATGCCCCAATTTGTACACTGGAGAGTAACATTCCACCCATTGTAACACAGCTCACATTGTCACCTCTGGTGATGAAGTCCCATTGCGGCAGACATTCAACATTAAGATTTCAGCAGCAGCAGCAAAGTGTTTACAGTGATGAGCTTGCTACATATACAAGCTAGTTAAATTAGACAGAGCGAATGAACCTTAAAGAGTCTTCATGTGAACCTGCTGAGCTTTTCAAGTTTGCAGTGAAGCACAAGGCTAGGAGAGTTGCCAACACCTTGTGTGGTGCACTGTGAATGTGTCACACTCCTGTCCCCAAACTTCCCTGCAATTTTGCACAAATTGTTCATAGTAACTGTGTGGGAGACGACTCTGCTGAAATAACAGACTGTGCTGAAGGGCACGAATCAAGGTGACAGTCATGCAATCGACAGTCGACAGCTCTAACCCTCCCTGGCTACAAGCTGACTTGTGGCTTTAGGGACAGCCCTGAGCCAGAAGTGAAGCATACACTACACCTGTAAGGGAGCACTGTGACGCAGAAACTCCCCTCAGGCATTGTTCATTCCTAGCTTCTGACTTTCTGCTGGGGGTCATGAATTACTGCCTCCCTGGCTTATCAGCAGATGAATGCATGCACTCGCATACACACACATACTCACACTCACACCCCACCTCCTTCCCCACAGACACCCCCCCCCCCCATGCAGAGCCGTTCAGTAAGTCTGGGGTGAAGCCTGTGCTCCATGCGTTCCTCTCCTGGCCACCAGCTCTGGTATGGGTCTATGTATTCCAATAGCTTAGCTTGCTCCCACACAACCAGACTCAAGGTCCACTTACCCCACCCCACACAGGAGTACAAGGAAGGATCTCACTTGTTCTTCTGGTGCATTGTCCCAGTCACAATCTAGTCCCACAGCTAGCTTTTGGGGCCTGGTCCCATGGGCTCATTTTCAGATGCAATAGTATGTTCTTTACTACATCAATCCTCCATTCTCACTTCCTTCAGTGACTACATTTCCAGGAATGCAAAAATCCCTGCATTTGATCTAGCATTTTAGACAGCTGAGGCAACTCCAAACATAGCTCTACAGTCAACCACTCAGTATAAAAATAGTTGCTTTTTTTTCCCCGTTACACAGTAAATACAGTGTGTTTAGTTTTCAGGGCAAACCTTTTCAATTCCAGTTCCATTCCAAAAGTTTTAAAAGTTCATATTGCCTGAGGATTCCATTTCCATTATGAGGAGTTGTGTGACTCGAGCTGTGTTTAAAAAAAAATAACTTCAGCTTCTCCCAGGAGAGGGTGCTTTTCTGGAGGTACAATCAGATGCAATGCCTTTTATGTAGCACACGGCAAAAGACCTTTGGTGTCAAAAGTCCTTAGGTTTTATTCTCTAGAGCTCATCTGTCATATACCTTTCAATCCCCACCGAGATACTGGAAAATAAGAACCCTGGTTTCCATTTTTAAAATTTATTCTTAAGAGATTTGCTTCCCTATATTTTACTTGGCAGAGGAAGATATTGGATATACATAGTTCATACGTTAGACAAACTGAACAGGACAATTGAGATTTTATGACATTAAGATGCCTACACAAGTTTCACTTGATCTTTTATAATCAAGGTCCTAATGAAACCAAAATATTTAAAAAAAGAAAGAAGCTTGTTCAGTTAAAGTTCTGTATCTTCCAGTATCCAAAAATAGCAGAAGGGCTCTGCTTTTGCTTTATATTTCCTTCTTTCTTAATGACTGTGTCAACAGCATGTTAAAATACCATCAGCAACAACCCCTAATCTTCACCATTTTTTATTTAAATTGATATGCCAATGTTTCTTTAAAAGTGAGGCTTACAGACTGATTCAGTAACTGGAGTTTTCAAGATATGAAGGGAGAACAGCCCTGTTAAATAAACAATGCATAATGGCACCAAATGCCCAGGCTACAAACATTTATCATTTGTAATTTCACTCTAAGCCTAGCACTAGTGCATCAAGATGTGTTTTTATATACTTCATGGAACCCTAACAGCAGCTGATGCAATCTTTAACCTTTTTTGCTAGTATTTTCTCAAGACAGCCCATTCATTATTGTTTTCAGGCATTGGTGAGACACATTATAAAGAAAAAAGAGGGAAGACAACATACTGCCTTGGTTACTTTAAATGTTTTCTATTCCTGCTGTATAGGAATGGCAGAACCCACTGACTGGCTCTACACAGGTTCGTCCTACGGAAGTCACTGAAAAGGGGTGGGACAGGGCTTCAGAAAGGCCCCTTCAAGCAGGCAATCCCAAAAGATTTGGCCAGCTCATCACCCAAGAATTGTTCAAAGTTCCTTTTTCTGTGGATACTTGAGAGCATAAGATGACCAAAATCAAAATGTCCAAAGAGATCAGTTGATGAGACAATGCTGTCTCATCATTTTGGCATCCAAGCTATTAGGAAGTACTTTTCATAGCCTGCTCTTGATCATTTTTCCCTTGAAAGCAGGATCAGATCATTCTAGAGAGAAAATCAGGACTGTGTTTGTAATTCCTCTACCACTTCCCACCCCCATTCAGCAGAACAGAATGCTTTAAAAGAAAGGAGAGTAAATTCCTTGGGTGATGAGCTGTAATTCTAAGAAGTCACCTATGTGGGCCAAGTGGAGATGGGCTAAGTCTCAAATGACATCTGAGAGGGGCTTGATAGCAACCATTCACTTACAGAAAATAGGCAAGAACAAGTTTAGGTGAAGTTATGAGCACCTACCATCAAATTTCTCTACTTCCTTGGCATGCTGCTTCAGAGAACCCAATACCACCAATGCAGGACTATCCATCTCCATAAACGCACTGCCAGATGGAGGTATGTAGATAGCGCTGATACCAACATTGTGTATTTGCTTACTGTGAGAGAGGCAGTAGGATGTTCCCAGCAGATTTAAGAAACATACCTTTCTCAGATGCATCTGTACTTGACAGTGGGACATCTGTAGATAAGTCCATTCTACGTGCAGGAATAGATAAAACAGCAAAAAGAGAAACATGCCTCATGTTCTGTCTTGGAACATGCGGCCAGGGAGTAGGTGAGAAAGCATAAGAAATAACTTCTCTTTTCCTACCATGCTACCTGGAGCAGCTGAGCCAGTGAAGTGCATAGTGTGCCATAATTTAATACTGGGATAGGCCAATTACTTTTCCTCCCCTATTTCCTCATGTGATGGGGGCACACTCACCTCTCATGATCATCTCTTATCACCTGGGTACAAACCTGCACTCGTTCCTTTTCAGGCATTCCCTGCTGGCTGCTGCCCTTGTCAGGCAAGTCATCAGTAACTCAGGTCTCCAGGAAAGTTGCACACAGTCAACATGTGGAGGAACAAACCACTTCCAGGATAAAAAGGTCCAACACGTTTTCCCCTGTGCCGTCTGTAAGGCCTTTAGCCCCTTCTCTGGGAACAGTTCTCCACCCCTTCCAGGCTAGCTTTAAGCCCCTGTCTGCCCTGAGAAAGGCTTTCTCCAAGTAGACTCACTGGGTATGTCCACACAGGGCTTTTATTTCGAAACAACCAGTGTTGTTTCGAAATAAAAGTCCCTATGTCCACACAACGTTTTCTTGTTTCGAAAGGAGGGAGCTCCTCGTTTTGAAACAAGAGCCCTCCTTTCGAAACAGCTTAAAGCACTTTGCTTTCGAAAGGAGGGTTATTTCGAAACCAGTTGTTTCAAAATAAGCCGTTTGGACATGTTATTTCGAAACAAGGATTGTTTTGAAATAACAAGGACTTTCCTCCCAGGGTGCATAGCACCCTGGGGGGAAGATCCATCCCCCCCTCAGTACCCTGGCCAGGGTGCTGAGTGGAGTGCAGGGGGTCCGAGGGTGCCCCAGACAGCTTCCTCCCCACTTCCCCTTGCTGGGAGTGGGGGTGGGGGACGGGTGCCTCAGCGCCCTTTGCCCCCCCTACCACTGGCAAGGGGAAATGGGGGGAAGCCGGCTGGGGCATCCCCAGGGCTCTGCCCCCTACCCAGGCTGCGGGGGAGCTGCTGGCCCCGCAGCCCAGTCAGGGGGACTGCAGGTCCCATGGGGTTGCTGCTCCAGGGGCGGCTCACCCCCCTGCTGGGGCTGCCCCAAGCCCGGGGCCCCCCACCCCCGAGGTTCCCTGGTGCCCCTCCTCCTGCCCCCTTGCTGCTCCTGCCGGGGGTAGGGAGCTCCTCCTGCCCCCCCTGCCATTTCTGCCATGGGCGGGGCCGGGGCCGCCTCCCGCCCGGGATTCCCTGGCATCCCCCACCCACCAAGGGGGTGCTGGGGAACCCTGGACGGGAGGCGGCCCCAGCCCAGCCCATGGCAGAAGCAGTGGGTGGGCAGTGGGGAAGCACTCCTGCCCACGGCCGAAGCGGCGGGGGGGCAGGGGAAGCCCGGGGGGCGGGGCATCCCTGGCCCAGCACAGGGCTACCTGCCCCTCCCCTCCTCTATTTCGAAATAGCATGTCACAGTGGACATGCTATTTCCATTCCCTCTTTTTTCCTTATTTTGAAATAGCTTTTTTTTGTTATTTCAGAATAAGGTGTTTCGAAATAAGGCCTTTATTTTGAAACAGCTTGTTTCAAAACAAGGGCTTGTGTGTGGACATAGCCTAAGACTATTCATTATTTAGTGTTTTGAGGGACTCATTCAAGGTCTCCTTTTTTCAGAAATATATTCAATGGATTAATTTTTCTCTTTACTGTTCCTTAATTCTCATTCTCTGACTCTGTCCAGCATGAACTATTTCTCCTTCATTGAACCAGACTTTATACTTCAGTCCTATGAAAAAGCAATGGGTATACAAGTACACTTAAAGAGGCTTTAGGACAAGGAGTTCAGATAACTATGCAGTGTCTATATTACAAACAGGGTTCATACAACTGCGCAGTAGTTAAGGAGTCTATGCAAAATCTGGAAAGGTACACTGAGGATTTGTGGAACATGCCTTTAAAAGAAGGCCTTTAAAAGCCACTGCTAGAGCGACCAGAGGGAGCTTGCGAACAGAGGACTGCAAACAGGGGAGTTTGAGAAGGAGTTTGCTGAGGCCAAGATGGTGAGGAGGAGCTGCACTGCTTGTGTCAGCACCCCTGCTGTTTCCTTTGCCACTGTTTGTAGCCAGACAGAGTGTCTGACGATGGATATCTCCACCCAGATCCTGGTGTGGATTTGCAAGGACTGTGGCCTTCATTTTCCTGCCACTGATGATCAGGCTAGGGAGATGAGCCTATGTGATAGGTGCCTTCTGGTGGCATCTCTCTGGAAACAGGTAGGAGAGTTACAGGAGGAGGTGTCACGACTCCGGGGTATATATGCCCTGGAAAAGTTCCTTGACAGTGTCCACGATGAGACCTGCAAGAAGGAGGTCCCTATCCCAGTGCCAAAAGCTACTGCCACAGCTCTGGTAAAGGATGGGATGCCTATGGCAGAGGGAGGAAAGTGGCAGCTGGTCACCTCTGGCCATAGACAGTGCTCCATGCCTGCCCACATCCCACCATCCGTTGTGGTGAGGAACCGTTATGCGGTGCTGGACACAATGAAGGAGGTAGAGGAGAGGCCATCCACCCCAAAGGCTGGGCAGATCACAGCCACCTCACATAAGAGGAAACGTAGGGTTGTGGTGATTGGGGACTCACTCCTGAGAGGAACGGAGGCACCCATCTGTCGCCCTGACAAGGCCCCTAGGGAGGTATGCTGCCTGCCAGGTGCCCGTATCCAAGATGTTATGGAGGGACTGTCAAAAATCATCCGCCCCTCAGACTACTACCCCATGCTTCTTATTCATGTGGGTACCAATGATACTGCGAGAGGAGATCCTCAGCAGATCAAAGCTGACTTCAGGGCTCTGGGAGCGAAGGTGAAGGAGTTTGGAGCACAGGTGGTGTTCTCATCAATCCTTCCAGTCAAGGCTAGAGGCGTGAGGAGAGACAGATGCATCCTAGAGGTGAATGCCTGGCTGCGAAGATGGTGTGGTCAGGAGGGATTTGGCTTCCTTGACCATGGAGTCCTGTTTCAGGACAGAGGATTGATAGGCAGAGATGGCCTTCACCTGTCCAGGAAGGGGAAGAGCATATTTGGGCACAGACTGGCTGACCTAGTGAGGAGGGCTTTAAACTATGTTTGAGGGGGGAGGGGGACCAAAGCCCACAGGTAAGTGGCAATGTGGGAGATCTGGGGGAAGGGATGGAACTTGGGAGGTGCTGGGACTCTAGTACGAGAAATAAAGGAGAAGGTAGTTGGAACATGAG
The DNA here is from genome assembly GCA_007922195.1 of Podocnemis expansa. Lineage (NCBI taxonomy): Eukaryota > Metazoa > Chordata > Testudines > Podocnemididae > Podocnemis > Podocnemis expansa. The sequence goes on along the minus strand of ML681971.1, from coordinate 18,807,201 downwards.
GGGGGAATCAAATAATTGTCTTAAATGTTCCACTGAAGCCCCAACACATGAGGAGAGTGAGGGAGGAGGACTCCAAGAAAAAATGCAAGGAGGTTCATGTAATAGAATTGAAAACCAAACTGACAAAGTAGGGCAATTGAGTGGGTACCTTAGGTGCCTATACACTAATGCGAGGAGCCTGGGAAATAAACAGGAAGAATTGGAAGTACTAGCGCAGACAAGGAACTATGATATCATAGGAATAAACGGAGATGTGGTGGGATAGTCTGCATGACTGGAGCTCTGCCATGGATGGATATAAACTGTTCAGGAAAGACAGGCAGGGAAGAAGAGGGGGAGGAGTAGCACTATATGTAAAAGAGCTCTATGACTGCTCAGAGCTCCATTATGGAAGTGGAAGCGTGCCAGCAGAAAGTCTGTGGGTTACAGTGAGAGGGGAAAGCAACAAGGGGAATGTTCTGGTGGGGGTCTGCTATAGACCACCAGACCAGAAGCAGGAGGTGGATGAGGTGTTCTATGGACAACTAGCGGAAGCTTCTAGATCACAGGCCCTGGTGCTGATGGGGGACTTCAATTACCCTGACATCTGCTGGGAGGCCAATACAGCAGTGCATGGGCAATCCAGGAGATTTTTAGAGAGTGTTGGGGACAACTTTTTAGTACAAATGCTTGAGGAACCAACTAGGGGCCTTGCACCTCTTGACCTGCTGCTCACAAACAGGGAAGAATTGATCAGGGACGTAGAGGTAAATGGCAAGCTAGGAAGTAGTGACCATGACATGGTTGAGTTCAGGATCCTGATTAAAGGAAGGAAGGAAAGAAGCAAAACAAAAACCCTGGACTTCAAAAAAGCAGATTTTGGTTCCCTCAGGGAACTGATGGGCAGGATCCCTTGGGAAGCTAATCTGAAGGGAAAAGGAGTCCAAGAAAGTTGGTTATATTTTAAAGAAACCCTGCTAAGGGCACAGGAATTTGCCATTCCAGTTAGAAGAAAGAATAAATATGTGAGGCAACCAGAATGGCTTAGCAGAGAACTCTGCTCTGAGCTTAAACATAAAAAGGAAGCTTACAGGAAGTGGAAGCTTGGTCAGATGACCAAGGAGGCATATAAAGATATTGCTAGGGACTGCAGGGATAAAATCAGAAAGGCCAAAGGACAAATGGAGCTGCGGCTAGCGAGGGATGTAAAGGATAACAAGAAGAGGTTCTACAAGTATGTTAATAACAAGAAGAGGATCAGGGATGGTGTAGGTCCCTTGCTGAATGCGGCAGGCATCCTCGTGACAAAGGATGAAGAAAAAGCTGAAGTGCTCAATGCTTTTTTTGCTTCAGTTTTCACAGGCAGGGTCAGCTCCCAGCCCACTACCATGGGTGTGGCAGATTGGAGAGAAGAAGACAGGTCCTTGGTGACAGAAGGTCAGGTTAGGGACTGCTTAAAGAAGCTGGATGTGCACAAGTCCATGGGGCCGGACGAACTGCATCCAAGGGTGCTGAGGGAATTGGCTGATGTGATAGCAGCACCTCTGGCTGTTATCTTTCAAAACTCATGGAGAACGGGGGAGGTGCCCGAAGATTGGAAAAAAGCAAATGTAGTGCCTATTTTCAAGAAAGGGAAAAAGGAGGATCCAGGGAACTACAGACCAGTCAGCCTCACCTCAATCCCTGGAAAAATTATGGAGCAGATTCTCAAAGAATCCATCCTCAAACACTTAGGGTATGTCCACACACACTCCTTATTTCGAAACAACAGAGGTTGTTTCGAAATAAGGAGTGCCATGGCCACACGACGTACGGCCATTTCGAAAGAAGCAAACTGCTTCTTTCGAAATCGCCGTGGTCTTTGCGAAATAACTTAAACCTCGTTACCTGTCGAAACAGAGTTCTTTCGAAACAGAGGTTTCGAAACAGCCCTGTTCGGACATGTTGTTTCAGAACAAAGTGTTCCGAGACAACATGTGCCCCTCCTCCCAGGGTGCTAAGCACCCTGGGAGGAAGGGCTGACCCCTCAGCACCCTGGCCAGGGTGCTGAGGGGTGTACA
>ML681971.1:18777827-18800162 GCA_007922195.1 Podocnemis expansa | reverse complement strand
CTGCCAAAAAGGCCAATGGCATACTGGGCTGCATCAAAAGAAGTATTACCAGCAGATCAAGGGATGTGATCATTCCCCTCTATTCTGCACTGGTGAGGCCACATCTGGAATACTGTGTTCAGTTTTGGGCTCCCCACTACAAAAAGGACAGGGACCTACTGGAGAGAGTTCAGAGGACGGCAACCAAAATGATTAAAGGGCTGGAGCACAAGCCCTATGAGGAAAGACTGAAAGCATTAGGCTTATTTAGTCTGCAGAAGAGAAGATTGAGGGGGGATTTGATAGCAAGCTTCAACTACTTGAAAGGGTGCTCCAAGGAAGATGGAGCTTGACTATTCTCGGTAGTAAAGGAGGACAGGACGAGGAGCAATGGTCTCAAGTTGCGGTTAGGGAGGTTGAGGCTGGATATTAGAAAAAACTTTTTTACTAGGCGAGTGGTGAAACATTGGAATGATCTGCCAAGGGAGGTGGTGGAGTCACCATCTTTGGAGGTGTTTAAGGCCCGGCTGGACAAAACCATGCCTCTGGCAGGGGGTTGGACTAGATGACCTATGAGGTCCCTTCCAACCCTAGGATTCCATGATTCTGTGATTCTATGCTGGTTGTTGGACATGGGCATCAGAAGAGAAAACTTTAAAATACTACCTTGACTTGTACATCTCTGGAAACTTGTCAGTCCCCTTTCACAAAAAGAATATAGTCTTAGAAGTGTCATATCAATAAAAATGCAAGTTTCAGCACATCCTGTTCAGAGATGGGTAAAACTCAGATATTTAAGGATGAGATACCTATCTAAAAATCCAATTGTCTGCTGAAAATTTCTCAGACCGATGGTTGCCTCTGATTTTTAGGAAAACTTTGATAGAAATCATTATGAACCCAAATGAAACTGAGTTTTTTTCCCTCACTCCCCCAAACTAGCTACTTGGATCATGCAATTATTAACATTTGCTGTACTCTGAATAGCTCAAGGGTATTGCTCAGAGACTTCTGTATCTTTAATTAAAAATTTCCAGCTGCCTTCAGAATTAAAGCCAATTCATTATACTAGAGAGGATATGATGCATCTCCCAATCAGTGCAGATATTACTTCTTATTGTGTGAATTAGTACCTTTATACAGGTGTTAGGCAGAAGTGAACCTTCATCATCTGGAGGCTAAATCTCACAATTCATTAATTAAAACACTTTGGATATACTTTTAATTGGTGATACAGGCGGGTTAATGGATGTTGTATGGGAATACAAGGCATGGCAGCAGGGAGCAAGTAGTTGTCAAGGTGTTTTGGGTGCGACCACTATGAAGGACACAGATTGATGTTCATAAAATAGTGACTGAGTGGCAAGATCAATAACAAATCTAGAGAGGATGCATGGGTTCTGTTAATGCACTCATACATTCACGCAACACATTTAAGAAGCATGTAAACTGAGTGTAGGAGGGCAGAACAGTTCAGGGTGGCCATGGCCTTTGTGGGAATAACTGAATGGCTAATATTAGGGTAAATTTCCCAGACATGGCATCTGTCAGGCCCTAATCAAGTAATGCATGGAGTACCAATCATTCCTATAGAGTTTGATTTCATATTGTCTCTTGGACTTCAGTAGGCATTGAGAATGCTCAGTACCCTTACAATTTCAACCCTTTTTATTTTTATTTTCAACATTCAGTATATGTTACAATTTCAAAATAAGTCATTTTCAACCAAAACCTGGCATTGTGAAAAAGTCAAAGTGAGATCCTTTGACAATTTCAATCCTTTTTCTTTTCAAAAAATGTTGTGAATCAAAAGATCTATTAAAACCAAATGGATTGGGGTTTTGCTGAGCCATCATTATCTGACAAAAACAAATTCCATTGGAAAATTTCTGAGCAATTTTAGTTTAAAATAGTAACATAGGTTCAATATACATGCCACTGCAGCAAACACTTCCATTAGAGCAGGTGACAGATTTTATTCTCAGATACAAAAACACAGATTTACCCTCATCTCCAGAAGCTCAGTGGAGATAGAAGTATGGCTGGAGCACTGACGAATTGTGTTTTTTTAAAAAAATGGGTCTTGTGTAAATGTGACAAGCTTTTCCTCAGTTTGTTGCTTGGATTTTTCCATTATGAGTCACTGCAACTTAGATAAATGAGGTCATCGGGTTTGAAATGCCAGGCTTCATTATCTCTTCACACTCAAGCAGTTCCACTGACTCCTGTGTCAGTAATTGGTTCCCTGATATTAATAATGAGCTCCCTGCCTGTACAGCCAATCTACCCAAACAATACTAATGGTAGAAAGGAGAAAGGAGACAAAGAACTATGTAGGTAAACAAATTATGAGGTTGCATAGCCAGTGCCCATCAAGCGCTGAGAAACAATTTACCAAGTATTCTGCAAAGGCAATTTGAGAAACTTTTCTAGTATATGAAGAGCAAAACGTGAGCTACATTTTATATGCCAGGAATCATCATCATCTATTATGTTGAAAAGGATCCTTCTTAAAATTGTTCATACATGACTACTTTCAGAATTACTGCCTATTGCAAGAAGGTAAACAAATAAATTCAAGGGACACACAAGTTAGGACACTTTCTTTTAAAACATTTGCTTAAGTAGCTAACAAATAATATGGCTGAAAATGGCAAGAGGTTCACGACCAGTGAACTGCATTTTTTGTTATTTCTACAGTAAGATTACTTTTTGCATTGCGTGCAATAAGGAAATCAAAACTAGTGAAACGTAGCTTCCTGTTTTTATTCTCATTGCACTAGCAGAAAGCTGCTGTGACGGAGTTCATGTAGAACAGTGGCTGAGGGACTTTCAAAAGTACTTAGCATTGAATTAGCTCTGTTCTTGTTGGAGTGCCTGGGAGTTTTAGCATTGACTTCAATGAGGGGAAGAGTTAAGCCAGTCTGAGAGTTTTTGAAAATCCCACCTCAGATGTGAAAGACATTAGTCACATGCTTAAGAGTTGTCCTTAATAATGGTCCCCATCCTCAGCTTGTGCACCATCACATTACAGGCTACTTGGCCCTCCAGCTGAGTAGCTTAGTCCATCTCTCCTCCCTTCCCCCACTTTTAAGGGAGAGAATCCCACCTGCAGGTCCTGGTAACTAGACTTTCAATGGCCATGAGTGGTGTGCTGCTCCTGGCGCTCTGAGGGAGTGGGGAGGGACCCAGGACCACCCACTTCTCGAGCCCCCAGCCAAGGATTCTAAGGCTATGTCTATGCTAGCAAATTAGTCCACATTAAGGAGGCTTAATGTGGACTAATTTGCTCTCGGTCTACACGAGGCTTTGCCTAGTTCAAACTAAAAAACTTTAGTTCAAACTAAGCAAAGCTTAGTTCAAACTAGTTAGTTCAAACAGTAAGTTTGTAGTCATGCTACAATGTAGTCATGCTAGTTTGAACTAAATAAATTCAAACTAACCACATTTTTTTAGTTCAAACTAACTTTTACTTCAAACTAGCCACACTCTTTTAGTTCAAACTAAAAAGTTAGTTTAAACTAAAAAAAAAAAGCACAGCTAGTTTGAACTAAAGCTCAGATTCAGCAAGTCCAAACTAAGCAGTTAGATGTAGACATAGCCAAAGTGCCTCAATCTCTGCACTATACCCACCACCTCCCTCCAGTCTATGCCAATGTTCCTGGAGCACTTTCCCTGCAACTCCCAATCCAGTCTATGCCTTCACCTCACAGCCATTGCAGCTGTCTGGTCCTGCTGGACCACTGAAATCTCCACAGCCTTCTGGACCTCCACTGCTTTCTGTGCCTTTAGGACCTCTGGACTCTTGATCAGCTCCTGGGGGTGAAGGGGGAGGTAGGGGTTTGTGTGTGTGCGCTTATATATACCCTGTGAGCTGTCCAGGGTGTTGATGCCTACAGTGAGCCAACCAAAGGGACAGCCTTCCCTTCTTAACTTCCCAGGATAGCTGAACTCCTGCTGCCTTCAGCTCCCTTCTTATACCAGCTGCTGCTCCCTGATTGGCTCCTAACTACTTGTAACCCATTGGTGCAGCTCTCTGGCCCTTTTTAACCCCATAAAGGTCAGTGTGGGGCAACCAGCCTATCACACATGTACATAACTTCAGTAATATAAGTTGCCCCATTGAAGATAATGGCATACATATTTTCCATTCCTGGAATCTAGGTTTCTAAAATGCTAATCCTAATCAGATACTATTAGCATATACTAATAATAAGTTTAGTTTACGCTAATCATAATAGTCTCCCATTACCTTGTGCTCCTCCCCTTTGGTTGTATATCTTTATCTCCCACTGTACATAAGGCTCCAGCCCCATATTATGATCCAGTTGCACAGAACCTCATTGACTTTAATGACAGCAGTCCACTTGGAGGTTTGCCAGCTGAGATTGTAAAGACCTCGGGCCAGGGACTGTCTTTTGATTATGTGTATATTCACTGTGCCTAGCACAAAGGCATGATGGGTTCTTCATCTCTTACTGTCTTCAGCTCAAGACTGGATACCTTTCTGGAAGAGATGCTTTAGCCAAACAAGTCATCAGGCCAGCAGCACTGCCAGATCTGGGTGGGGTGATGCCTTCTCCCCCACCCAACTGAGTGCAGCCAGAGCCAGGCAGAGGGATGCCTTCTCTGGAAGAAGGTCAAACTGCATTAATTCAAACTAACAGTTAGTTTGAATTAATGCAGCTCCATTAGGTTAGTTTGAACTGATAAGTTTGAACTAACCATTAGTTCAAAGTTATGGGAGGTTTTATAACTTCGAACTAAGATTTCCTTAGCTCAGACTATGGAATTTCCTTAGTTCAAAATAAGGAACACCAGTGTAGCCATGCACTAATTTAGTTTGAATTAATCCTCATGAATTCAAACTAAATTCCAAGTGTAGACATAGCCTAAGTGAACTTCAATGACTTGTGATATACAGGAGGTCAGATCAGATGATTTGATGGTCTCTTCTGGATTTACACTGTGTTCATTTAAGAGTAAACTTGGACTGGGTACCCACCTATTGCTTCAAAACCAAAAAATAAATAATTCATCCATCTGAAGTTTAGGTTTTATATATTATTGACACAACTGAAATAAAATTATGGATATTTGAAGTCACCTCCCAGTAGGTCAGAGAAGCTACTATTTTCATGGCAATATTTGTAGTGATCAAATTTAATACAGACTAGCTGGAGGCAGCACTTTGCAAACACTTCAGCTTTAAGATGAAATACTCCTTGAAAATCAGGTTGAGTTAAAGAGAGTATTAGAAGCTAATTTCCTGTAATTTAGGAAGCTAGCTGAAACATCAATTCATCCTCCAAGGGTCAACACAAAAGTTTGGGATGAAATCCAAGGTTGGTGGCCTAATCATGAAATAAAGAACTACACTGCAGCTTGTCACTTTATATGGAAACAGTTTTCCAGAATTTCTTTTTCATAGGTTAGCACAGAAATGGTCTTTAACAAGCTGCAGAGAGAATAAAAGGTAAAATATCCATACATTGAAACTTACTTTAATAAACAGCAAGATCGACTGTAAAGGTAAATTTTCAGATGTAGCCCAGCCTGAAGTACAGTTATGTAAAAAGACAGCTGGAAGTGTCCTTTGTTCAGAGTTATATGTAGGTAAGTATACCATAATCTAAAAGGGGTCTCTCTTCAGGTTTTATTTTATTTTATTTTATTTTATTTTATTTTATTTTGATATCCAGTCTAAATTTCTTTTTCTCAGTTTCTTTGATTTCCTCTTCATTATTTCTAATACACCAACTGTAGGGAAACTTTCCTGAGTCTCCATTTTGAGAGCTTTCCTTGGCCCCTGCTGCTAGTATCATGAAATTGTATGAGAATCTTTTTTTTTTTTTAAATAGCAATCTTCTACCCCTTCTCATTGCAAAGAAAAGCCTTAAAAGGTGTTCTGAGTACACCCTACAGGAACTAAAGACAGAAAACACATAAAAAGAACTCTGTTTAAGAGAATAAATCTCATGATTTTTAATCAAATCATGAATCCAGGGGACCAGCACATGAGGTTTGAACATTTGGGATTGGGAATAACTGCTACTGTTTCATAAGCACAAGCGATGATGCAGAGTTCTAGAAACTAGTTTTGCTGAGCATGCCAAGAAGCCCATTGTGCATTCTGAGACACCTATAGGCCACCAACTTGTGTTTGTAAGGTCCAAGTGTCACCTAACAATAGCTCCCACCTGAAAGTTGACCCTTTCTCTAATTTGACTGCTTATACCACCTCTTACCCATTTTATGGACAAATGACCAGCAGAATTAATTTCCAATATGCAATGACTTAAACTGAAACTTGGTCTTGGATCAAGAATTAACATTTCAGCATTCAAATTCAATTCACCATAGCACATTTTACACTCTTTGCAGAGATATTGGTAATGACGACAAGCAAAGCAGTGAAGAATTGGCTGCCTTCTCTTTATTTATATGAATTAATTTTCAGTTGTGCTGTTGACTGATTTGACTGATTCGATTCCCAAATGATGTTACATCTGTGGTATAACTGGTTGGATCTGGGAAGTAGTTTACCAGAGTTAGGTATACCTAAAGGACTGTTTATGGATACAATTTAGAAGATAAGTTGTAAGAGTTAATATTGGCTGGACCAGAGAAAGACATTTTGATTGTTCTCTTTATACTTCCTCTCAATTAGGGCTCTGGTTCTCCTAAAATTCTACTCTCCCAGAGTGATGTCGTGGCCCCACTTAAGTCAGTAAGAGTTTTGCCATGGACATCAGTGAGGTGAAGATTTTACCCCAGGTTTTCACACCTCGATTTTCTCTACTCAAGGAAACTTCCTAAGCTTTACTACTTCTGCATCTGAATGTTTGGAGGCTAACTAAACAATGCAGCACAAGCCCACTTTAAGGCTATCTGCCACATGGACAAAATATCTGTACTGACACTCTTTCCCACAATCGTTGTGGAAAGAAATAAATCTAGTTGCAGATGGTAAATGATCCAGTTGCAAGCCATTTAGGAACTACTACACATTATAACAGTAGAGATACAATATCTACAGGCTACATCATTAAAACTGCATGTCAGGGCTAGCTCTCGTTTATTGGGAAAACAACATTAGAGGATGCTGCTGAAGAAATGTTGGTGGCAAAGCTAATGAAAGCCCTAAGGTGCCGTTAATTCAAGTGCACTCTTCTTCACTATTTCAAGACATCTGCAATGATTCATTGAAAGGAACAGTGATCCGGAGTGGTACTAAATATAGAAATAGCCCTGCAGATTTCACAAGCAGATACTTTATGGTATGGTGAAATGGAAGTCTTTTTTCAGATGCCTAAGTATTGCACTGTGTTTCAGTGCACTGCATCTTGGGGTCCTTTTTTCCTATCAAGATGTTTACACCTAAATAGAATTATACGCTTCATTGACAAAAACATTTCAGTCAGTATACTGACTATTTGGTTCCTATTATTCTTGAGAACAGAAGTTATACAAAAGGAGTGTGAACTTATTTAAAATGTACACAATATGTTATTTCATTTCTGGGACTGAGGTGTAGGGTATTGAGCTATGCTTGTTTATTATCAGCTGAGAATCGGGCCTTGTGCATATTGTGTCTATTGGTTATGGTTTGGAATCTGAATTTTGTACACCCAAAATAATTACTGCATGGAATTCCAAAAGCTTTAAGATCACATTTACAAAGGTATTTGGGCACCTAAAAAGGCAGGTAGATGCCTATAATGGGATTTTTAAGTGACTACAGAGGTTAGATGCTTAGCTCCTACTGACTTGCAATGGGAATTAGGCACTTAACCTGCTCTGGCAATTTTGACAATTCCACTAGGTATCTATCTGCAGTTTTAAGCACCTAAATACCTTTGTAACTCTTGACCCTGGTGATTGAATTAATCACGTTTTTTCTCCCCCAATTCCCCCCCCCCTCCATTTTTTCCTGGTGCAGTGCAGGTCACTAGAAGTGTGGCAGATTTTGACACTTAGGGAATATTAATTAATATACACTTCAGTTTCCTCCAGCCACTTCCTGAGTGCAGACTGCACCTTTCAAACATGGTAAGTTACTAGCTAAGAAATGGGATTTGTTAACCTGGATGAACTATTTTTTACTTTCATGCAACACTCGACAATGGGATATATGCACTGCTTTTGGGATTAGCTATTTTGGGAGATGATGCAAGCCACTGGGACAAGGTGTGCTTTCACTGTGGATCACAAAATGTCTTGGTTAGGAGGGGATCCTTCTTAACAAGCTTATCTTATTGCCTCACCCTGTCATTTATCAGTAGCCCTTCAGAGCTCTGAAGGGTGGATCAGAGTTTTCCTTTCCTTTCTATCTCAGCATTAGAAAGTTGAGGGGTTCCCTAACACAAAAATTACTACTGAGGTCCACTCATTTTACTAATGCAATCAAATCCTGTGTTTGCACATGCTGACCCCCAAGCTGGCAAATAACTTGTTTTATTTTAATGCCATTTCCACTGCTTGTATGCTGGATTAGGTCACTTCTAAAATGCTGCTTTCCAGAAATAGGCTTGCAGGTTTAATTTTGCTTCTCAACTACCTATTTTGCATCATTTGTAAGTAAAAAATAATGCTCTTTCTAAATGCCAGTGCCATAAACTCGGACAGACCTTAGCTAGCTTCTCTTCTGCTCACGTTCTTAAAGCTGTGAGCATTATAGGCAAAGAACCACCCCTTCTTGAATGTCTGGAAGGACTTGTACAAAGTGGGTCCCATCAGAAGTGAAAACATATTGGGTGAGAATAATACATCAGTACTAGAAATAAATGCTCAGGCTCTGGAGCTCAATTAACAAAACTGTTGCTAATTGACATAGAATTCCGCTTCTCCAAAGCTATTGCTTCTAATGAGAAAAGGAGTTAAAAATCATATTTTTGATCCTGATCCTCTTCTTATGCTACTTTTGCACTAGACAATTTCCATTGAGTTACTCCTCATTTACACCAGCATAGAAAGGAGGAGGACCAGGTCTACTTTTGCTGAAGTAAGGCCCTGGAATACATGAAGGAGAGATACTTGATGTATAAGACAGCTGTTTTTACCTAGTCATTTTTCTGACCATAACACTGCTATAGCAAGTTACACTTGAAAACCTTTCAAGTCAATTGAAGTTTTATGGCTATTTAAAATGTGGAGTCAGCAGCAAGTAAATGGGACCTCCACATAGAATCTTCTAATGCTGTTTTCAGACTCAAATTCATGGATCCTTCAACATTTGTTAAAGTACAAGCATCAACCTGACACAGTGTATGAAAGAAGATAAGAGACTAATGCTGGTGTATGTTTCTGCCTTCCCAAGTCCTTTTTCCTTCACAACACTCATGGCCACTCTCAGAGCAGACATTTGCCTGGTTTTTTCAACAGACCAACCCACAAAACACAGGGGATTTTAAAAGAGGAATTCTACTGAGATATTAATTGAAAAATAATGTGTTTAGAGTAGTCACCATATTTCCAGTGATACTTCTAAAAGTACTAAGGCCTAGGACTAAGGCCCACTTAATCCAAAATGTTGATTTGCTGGCTCTCTTATAACACTCCTGAAATACTCACCTTTTGGCAGCAGTATTTTTGGAAATGTGTCCTGAAAAGTGGGGAGCAAACCAGCTCCTACTGATGTCAGTGGGGGATGTGTGGTCAGCCCCCTCAATATCACTAGCGCTGAGTGATTATACAGTTGGTATGGCATTTATGGAACAACTCCCCCCCCATCCCCTGCCAAAGAGGCCTCCAGACAATTTATATCCCACCTTGATGAAAGTAGATGGAAATGCTAAGAAAGGCAACTAAGGAGAAGAAAGAAAGTAGGGCAAATGACAAGAAAGTGAAAATTGCTACTAAGTTCTTGGGAGTGGAAGAAACCTCCTTTTTCCTTAGCTATGCCATCTCTGGTTTTTCATTCATGTCTGCAAGGACGCTGAAACTTGTTCTCTCAAAGCGTTGGTTGGACAAATGGCTTTCCCCTATCTCTGTTTGAGCTCTTCCATGTTTTGTCTGGAGCCATTGTCAGATATCAGCACGAATCATCATTATGAACATAGTCACTCGCTCCTGCAATGACACAAAAATCTACCCTTGAAATTAACCCCGAAGGATCAACTCCAGAACTGGGGAGCATTCCTTGACTCTGGGCTGCCCTATGCTCTACCCACTGTTTCCAGGGTTAATTTTAAAAGGCTTTCTTCCCTTTGAATCTTCAAAAAGAGTCTATATCAAACAACAGGATGGAGCAGTAACATCTCTTCACAACTGGCATCAGAGTCCATGGGAGAAAAAGGAGTAAGAATGACATCAAACGTGGAAAGGGGAACTTCCTTACTTTCTCAGGAGAGCAACTTCAGAGAGGTTGTAGAATTTTTTTGCATCTTAGAAAAATATAAAATACTACAGGAGACATAAAAGAAGACCATCAGAAAAAGTTCAAGTAATTCATCCTTGTGCCAGTATCATGGTCAAGTGTCTTACCTAACCTGGCACATGTTTAGTTGCACTTTAATCTGAGTGGTTCCAGTAGCTTCCTTAAGACCACCCACGGAGTAAGTTACTATGCCATGTGAGTAAGAATACAAGAATCCAGCCCCAAGTCTTTAAATGGACTTTTGTCTTCCTAACTTATTGGATTTATCCACACATACTTTTGAGCTAATGGCTTTCCACAGATGTTATGTAGTTTTTCCCAACTTCTATCCCTAGTTAGTTTTTCTCAGTGTTAACAGACCTGCCAAAACATATAGGTTTTTATTCTATTCCACATTGGTTTTTTTGGCCAACAATTGAGACCTAGCTTAAAGCTGATAACATAAACTGATGACAAATGGGTCCCCATTATTTCCAGTCTGAAAAGCAAGTTTTATTATAACTCTATCCATTTCCCAAGTGACTGAGAACTCCCAGGACCCAAGTCCATGCACTTATGAAAGACAAACCTGACTGCTATAAATCTGTTAAGAATTAACATGTTAATGAATTTTCCAAAGTAATTGAATCTAACATTACAATGAATGGTACTGATTATCTTTGTGATAGAAAATTGCAACAGGACAATTAGAATCACTTCTACAAACTCAAATCCTTTGTTATTAATTAAGGTAAAGATTAACTGTCAGTCACATTTACTATCAGCATGTTTCAGATTTAACAGATAGCAGTCCTATGTGCATTATCTAACAGCTAAATTGCGATATTGAGCAGACATCTTGATTTTAAATGTTCTAATGAAAAATACAATGGAAACCTTATTTTTAGCCATTGTGAAGAGACACCACCCAACTTTAGATTTCAAAATATCCTCCAATACCAAGAAAAAGAGCAACAGGTACACAAGTATTTACAAATCCACCTTATCATATTTTGCAAAAATGCAAATTTCTTAGGAAACAAAACAATCACCTTATGTACTTTGGTTTCCTAACCAAAATCACAATGTGGTCAGAGCTGACATTTTTAGAGATGTCTGAAGGGAAGAGTGAGAGAAATTAGCAGTTATTGCAAGCAAAATCACTTCCAGCTCCTTGACCACATGTCCCTATCTGTCATGGGTAGTTTCATATTTATTGAATGTCCTTACTAAGAATGGCAGTGTAAAGAAGCAGGAGACTTATTTGGAATGCGTATTCTATTACTCACAAAAGCATTGACTGCCACATCAGAAACTCTTTCAGTAAATAACCTTTCTGGGTCAGCCATTAACATTGCACTTTGGTTAATTACATCAGTAGGAGAATATTAATAGTGATTCTCACTTTATAACTGTTCATTTCAGACCAAGAGCTTTCACTCCACCAATTTATCCAACTGCCAGCACTGAACTTGCTATTTATCTTAGTCTGAGGGCATTAGGGAAGTTGAACAAGTTGAGGGCCCAACCCTCATTATCTGTGTCAGAGTAAAAGTGCTGCTTGCCTAGTACAAAGTCAATGAAATCTATTACTGTTAATTACATTGCCTACAGTTAGATACTCCCTAGGGAATGAAAATAGAAATCAGTGATATACAAGGTTGTAAGATACCTAAGCAAGTTCAGAGTTCCAATTTTTAAAGACAACATACTAGAAATGCAAAGCTTTCTTGCAGGCTGGTGATCTAATTCTCTACTGGCTTGTGCCAAAATGAAACCATTCTGATTAAGTGCTGTTATATATTCCATTTGTACCAATGCAAGTAGCAACACAAAGTGTAAGGGGGTCGTGTTCTTTTCCAGGGTCTTTGGTTCTACTAAATCATGGAAGTTAGGACTCACATGATGAAAATTGAGCACAGAAGGAAGATTAAATGAAATCTAGCAAAGAAATGGCAAGCATTTTAGGTGAGGTCTATCAAATCTTTAAATAAGCTATGCATAAAATTGCTATGGAGATTCCTTATAGGGAGTGAACCAATGTGAGCTACACATATACATCAATGCTGTTAAACTTAGCTATGAAATAAAAAGATAGAAAATTAACAGATGTATTTATGGATGCAAGCTACAGAGTTTGGATCCCAGTCTCAGTGGCCCCAAAGTACAGGGACATTTAATTGATTTGATTACTTCTCAGGTAAGAAGTGTTCAGTCTTGCAAACACTCACTTAAGTTACCCCACTGACTTGAGTGGGATCAGTCACAGAATTAAGGAATACTGATGTGAAAAGAGGCTTGAGGGATTGAGACTATTATATAAATTAGCATGTACATTACACAAGCAATTTGACACCTCAGCCAAGCCGACAACCCCACTGAGCATACAAATGATAGCTGGTTGGGAATTTTTTGACAAAGTGGCTTTTGGCAGTATAGGTGGGATAGCAGCATGGGCCCACCTGATGAACACCTCCTGGCAATGCTACTGGGGAATGACTCAAGTGGTCCCTGTCAGGTGATCCATGTTCTGCCTCTTCCATGCCAAACTGCAGTCACAAGTTCACTTCTACAACCTTAATCCTCCAGCTAAATCCTCTTTAAGGCCACCCCTTCCAGGGTACAGGACCACTCCCTCCTCTCCTGGCCACTAATTAAAGAGTCAAGGGGTATGAGCTCCATGCTACCCCTAGCACTCTGGGGGAGCAGAAAGGGACCCAGGCCCGCTCACCTCTCCAGGCCCAAGCCCAAAGACCCTAAGTTCCTCAAACTTGGCACCATCTGCCACCTCCCACTAGTCTCTCTGTCTCAGTTTACTTCCTTGGGTCACATTCCCCACAGCCACCTGTTGCCCACTGACCCTCACCTCAGAGCCACACAGTCTGGTCCCAGCCTGCTATACTGAAGTCCAAGCCAGCATCCATTCCTGGCTTCCTCATACCCAGACCACGGCTGCCATTTCCCATCTGCACCTCTTCAGGATCCCAGCTCCTGGAGCTGCACTGGGAGATCTCCAGGGTACTGGTTACCTCAGCCAACCAGAGGGAGAACTTACTCTCTACGCTGCCTAGGGCAACTAACTGAGCTGCCCCTGCAACTCCCTTTTTCTGTTGGTTTGCCTGCCCCTGACTGATGGAGTCCCAGCTCCCAGTAGCCCTTTGGCTTCTAGTCACAGGCCCTCTTTAACTCTTAGTGCACCATAGCAGGGCAACAACACTGTTACAGGCAGGAAATGCCAAGTAGCCAAAACTAACAGTTTTTGCTGGAACAAACCACTGTTGAGACTTCTGTTGGGAAAAACTTCTTATGTTAAGGCTGAAATTTCTGGGCAAAACTTTGAGGAAAGAGGGAAAAAGGAAGTTTCTTCCAAGAATGGTCTATAACCCAGTGGTTAGGGGTCACAACTGGGACATGGGAAGCCCAGCTTGAAATCTCTGCTTTTCCTGATTCAGATCAGAAGATTAAATCTGGGTCTCTTACATCACATTACATTATTCCTAGGTGGGTTTCTTTCTTTCCTCAAAAACTGTAAAAGGTCCTGAGGTAGAATAGGGATTTTTGTATATCTTCAATATTTTCATGGGGTGGGAAAATCATTTCCTGCCCAGCTCTAATATAAATAAAGTAAGAAGCAGTCCCTCCATTGAATAGCTACACAAAATATAGATAAAGGGTGGAAAACAGGTGCTCAGAGAGATAAAAGGTGTTGTTCAAGGTCAACCACAGACCACTATTAGAGCTGGGGAAAGAACCCAGTTTTACCACCTGCCACTCCTCCACAACACCCATTGCCTGTCATGTAGTATGTAGGGAGAGAGAAAGAGTAATATTTCAAGCTTTCAGAAGAAACTTGCATAATAGACTTAAGCTTAGAGTCCCAGCAAAATATGAATTATTATCCCATAGTGGCCATCTAAACCTCATAATGGTACGCACTAGGCACTATGTAATGACAATACCCACATTGCAGAGCCTTCTTCTGATAATAAAAAGGACATAATGTTCAAGTTAGTAGTTATGAGTCTGTTATTATTCACTCAGATCATTAGGAATTTTAATCTGAGATGTGAAATGGGCAAGGAGACACCCGCTCTAACAGACTTTTTTGTCAGTGTGTAGGACTTATTGTTCTGCATGGCATGTCAAAGGCATGTAACTTATTGGGAGGAAGTATTTGCTATTTGGAACATATGACAACATAAAATCTCTCTCTTAGACAGAGCAGTTTGTAAAATAAGATGCAGTTGCAAGAAGCAATCTTTAATCACATCTGCCCGACCTTGCAGGAGAGAAAGGGGATTTCAGATCTACATTGGGGGACAATTTCAATAGTCCCTCATAGATTTAGGAGAAGAGTTCCCATTGACTTTCATTGGGACTTGTGCTGCTAAATTGCCTAAGCTATTTTAAAATTCCCACTCCAAATGCCTCTGTTAAAATATTAGAAATAGGAGCTTGTTGAATTCCTGATGTAACAGCTAAAAGACAGCATTCAGAGCTCCTACAGCCCACTGATGTCAATGGGAGATGCAAATGCTTTGTCCCTATTTTAGAATGAGGCGCTTGAACAAACCACGCTGCCAAGTCTGCCCACATCTGCACAATAGATACCATCATAGGTCCTAATCAAGCCTGCTACTCCATCAAAGACTCATTTACCTGCTCATCTACTAATGTGATCTATGCCATCATGTGCAAGAAATGCCCCAACACCTTATACATTGGACAAACAGGACGATCGCTGTGCAAAAGAATAAATGAACACAGAGCTGATATCAGAAATCACAAAACAAAGAAACCAGTTGCTGAGTACTTCCATCTTTCTAATCACTTGATAAATGATTTGTTAACAACCGTCATCAGAGATGTGGCTGGGACATCAAGACTTCAAAGAGAAACAGCTGAACTAGAATTAATATGCAAGCTAAATTCTGTGAAAGCAGGACTTAATCGAGACTATGGGTTCTTTTCCCATTACAAAAGGCAATTTGACTTCAGGCTTCTCAGGGTTTGAACCTAACAACTGCTCTGATTTGCTGTTACTGTATGACCTGATCCTATGTTTTACACCCCCTTGCATTTATTTTCATTCTCTTCTGTAAGTTCACCCATCTTCAAAGCATCTGATGAAGTGGGATTTTCTCCCACGAAAGCTCAAGCGAAAAATAAATCTGTTAGTCTTAAAGTGCCACATGACTCCTTGGTTTTTTTTTCGTGAATACCTGAAACCAGCAGCTAAGCTGGAAGGGGTAGGTGACAGTGACTGAAGAGTACAGTTTGATTTGAGCCAAGTGAAGTCAATGAGAGCCAACTGAATTAAGTGGGCTTTGAAGAGGGAACAGACATGGCTGGAACTGGTTTTACTGAGATACTGGATTTTTCAGTGGCGAGTTCCATAAGATTTTGCACATTATCTGAACTCTGGCATTCAGATAAAGTTATTATGCCTTCTTACCAGCAACAAATCCCCCTCAGAGGCCCTAACATTTTTGCTCAGGTCAGCAATCCTACGATACCCAACCCATGTCCAGATTTTGGTCATACAGATTCTGATATAGTGTTGTTAGAGGCAAAGCCCCTGCCTTCGCAAATATGAATGAGGGATGGAAGCATAGGTGGAGAAGAGAAACCAGTGAAACTCAACCATTGCAGACTTACCAGCCACACAAAGTACCTGCACATATTAGTGTCCACAATAAATGACACCATTATATGTGACCACTAGAAGCAACACAAAACCCCCAGAAACTACCCCTGGTAGTGGATGGTAGGAAAAGAGGGTGATGTCCAGTTGTATAAATCTTAGTTCCCATTGTGTAAGGATGAGTTGATCAGAATGCTTAGCAGGGATTGGTATGGTTTATATGATCTGCAGTAGAATGACGGTGCTATCTTCTGCATACGTAGGACCCTGGCTCACATCCACATAGCTATCACTTCTGAGCCCCAGCAGCCCTGCCATCTATGCTTGCTTCCACATCTTGCTCTGCTCACAGAGCAGGACAAAGGGAGCCAGTTGTGGTGGCTCTCAAGCTGGCAGCAGTCCCAAGGTTGCCATGCTCTGGAGACCATGGGAGCACGGCAGCCTCGGGACCACACCCAGCCCAAGCACGGCTCCCTGGATGAGCAGGGCAAGAGGAGCCAGCAGTTGGGGCTCTCAGGCTGGCAGCAGTCCCATCCTGAGGCTGCCATGCTCCCAGGGTATCTGAAACATGGCAGTGTCAGAACCACCCATAGTCTGAGCACCACTGCCATTGCCGGTGTAGGCTCTCCTTGCCCTGCTCAGTGGGGCAGCAGAGCAAGTGGAGCCAGCAGCAGCAGTGATAGTGTTAGGACTTAAAGCGTTCTGGGAGTGCTCCAATTCCTAGTGCTGCTGCCACCAACTCCCCTCACCTTGCTCACAGGCTGAGCAGGACAAGGGGAGCAAGTGACAGTGGGGATTCAGCTGTTGGGGCTCCGCAGTCCCCCTGCTGGGCTCCCAAGCAGTCCCTGGCCTGGGGCCCAGATGAAAGTAGGCAGCTGCCAGGGCTCGCCAACCCCATCAGCAGGGTGGGCAGCTGCTGGGGCTCACAGCCCTGGCAGCTGCTGTCCAGGATGCTGGGGAGCCCCAAGCAGCTGAAGCCCTGGGGGAGCTCCCCTTGTCAATTTCACTGCGCTGGTGCAGCGGTGAAATTGACAAGTATGACACCTCCCCAATGCTGTAAGGGCGGCAGTGTGTCCACCCTGACATTGTGCTGCCTTAGCTTTGCCAACAAAAGCCCTATGCCTCTCTATTTTGTCAGCCAAACAGGGCAGTTTTGTCAGAAAAAGGGGGAGTGTAGTGTGTATGCTAAGACTGTTTTGCTGGCAAAAGCTGACTTTTGTTGACAAAACTTCTAGCGTAGACAAGTCTCTTCTTCAGTCAGTGACAGACAATGACAGGCAGAACAATGGGGTACACTACAATAGTTAGGGCTGCTATTGTGACTGCTAAGTCTGTGCTGGAGGCAAATGGTGATTATAGGTTAGAATGGAGAGAGGATGCCAGGACTCCTGCACTCTCCTTCCATCTGTGTGTCATGGAGATGGGGGCGAGTGGCAAAGGTAAGGGGAGGTATATAATATAGGGCAGAGTTTTCAAAATTGCCCAGCTACCATTTAGGCACTAAAATAAATGGATGGCTTTTCAAAACAGCTCAGCACATGGTTGCAGGGGCTTTTCTGAAAATCTGATCACTTCTCTGGCCACAAGTGAGGAAGTGGGAGCTGCTGAGCTGAGCAGTTTTGAAATCCAACCCTTAAGTATGCCTCTGCTTCCAGGCATGTTGTAAAGCTTTAGTCATGCTTAGCAGAGTATTTTGATGTCACTGGACGAAAGACAGAATAAAAACTGAAAATATCTGAGTAAAAAACTGCTTGGAGTCATAGGCATTGAAATCTGATCACAGAATATCCTCGGCTATGGAATTGCTCACTCTCTAGAGTAAATGGGTAGTTTGTGCTCCTTTGTGGTCTTGAACATCACCATTGCTTTGGCCTTGAGCTGATTGTCATAGTATCTGTTTCCAAAACCATTTTCTTCATTAATCTCTGAAGTTCTCCAAAATTCTGAGTTGTTAAAAACAAAATATATGTTCTGGAATGCTCAGTTCTTGAATAAGATACTGTTAAGCATGACTTGGAGTCATAAACTTGGGAAACATATGAGCTGGAGTCACAAAGCTCTCTCTATAGATAACCCAACTTACCTTACGTTTTTGACAGAGATTGTACCTTTCCCAGGGACAGAACACAGTGAGATTATGGTTTTTAAATTCCATTTGTGTTCCTTGTTTTCTTGATGGTCTTTCTGTGCCAGCCTGCCTAAGATAAGCAAACAAAGCTTGCAAATGTAATTGGTCATTGCAATATCCCCGAGGATACGTCAGTTGCTGTAGTTTAACAAAATGTCAGTTGTGGAATAGACAGTCATTAGAAATAATATAGTGAGTCATTAATCTTGATCAGCAATACAGCCTAAAGGGTGGGGAGGAGAGGGGCTTTTGCAGCCAGCTCATGATTGGATTGTGGCTTTTTCCATACCTAAAAACTAAAGAATTATTATTCTTGTTTCGTTTTCAGGGAAAGGAGTGAGTTGGAGGAATGGGGTCTGTAAATGATATGTTGCATTCACATGAAGACAGCAAGCCATTTCAAACAAGGCCTGAAGTCCTGTAGCGCTTAAAGAATAACACATTCATTTATTTCATGAGCTTTCATGGGAGAAAATCCCAGTCTATCAGATGTCTCCCATGAAAGCTCATGCAATAGATTTATTAGTCTTTAAGTGCCACAGGACTCCTTGTTTGTTTCAAGGAGTTTCAGATATTAAACTGTGAACATTGCATTGTCTCCTAACAGAAATGCACTTCTTTCTTTCTTTCTTTCTTTCTTTCTTTTTCTTTCTTTCTTCTCCTGAAATCATTATAAGGTAAAAAGTCAGCCCAGTGCATGGAGGCTTAAGTGTACTACTCACCATAGAATTAATGAGAATCCTGTGCTTAAGTTGTCACGCACTGCTCTGGAGAGATGCCCCTTCTCTGTCAGTGCACAGATTTAATGAAATACTATGCAAGATAATTTCAGTCGACTGTGCATCTTTTTTTTCCTGTAACACTTTTAGGGCAGATTTAACAGTAGGATGATTTGGGGTGAAGAATCTGGAAAATGAACCTTTCCCATGGCGAGTATTTCCTAAGCAGCTATAAATAAGGACAAATGGACCAGCAGGTCATGTAGCTTCATATCCCAGCTGCAGAAACAAAGTGGAAGTTGCAATACTTACCCATAACCTTTACGAAAGGAGTTTCAGAACCTAGATTTTGAACAGTTTTTTTCCCCTCTGTGATTGGCTCAGTAAATCTATTCAGTCAGTGCACTCAACTTATCTGATTAAATAATTGCTGTCTAGGAATGAGTTTTGTCTGAGTGATGATGTGCCCAGGCACAAGATCCGATTTGCTGTCTATAAAATCAGCAATATTGAAATGTTGGTCGTTTGTTAAATGTGAGCTGTTTCTATTAAGAACACATAGCTGAACTTCTCAAAAATGTGCTTTCTCTGCCCAAAAGTGCGCCCCAACGCCTCACCTGAATTGTTTTCTAAGCCAATCCTGAGGTGGAAGCCAGCTGGCTGCAAAGTGCCTACTGCATCCCTGATTTACACTAGGATAAGACAAATTATGGGGTTGGTTTCAAATGCAAAAGAAAGTTTAATGGCTTTTCCAATTATTCAAAAGCTACGCACTGCTAACAGAACTAGGCATTTAAGGGTGTGCCCATGCTTAAAGAGCTCGTCCCCCTTGCTCCTGATCTGGCCTTGGGCCCAACCCAGCACTGGCAATCCCCACCTTGAGGGCTTGATCAGGTGCCACTGGCAGCTGGGTGAATTAGCAAAGCTGTTCACTCCGATATGACTGCAATAGTGTTTTTTGTATTACTACAGTGCTAGGAGCTCTAGTCGTGGACCAAGTCCCCATTGTCTTGGTGCACCACAAACCCAGAACAAAAAGATGGGATCCGAGCAGGAGTCTGGCAGCCATACATCCTGGGGTTTATTCTATGTTTACCCATTGCCCTGCTCCGTGACTTCGGGCAGCTTACAAGTGGCCAGGTAGTGCCTGGCTTTCCAGAGGTGCTCAAGGGTGGGAGAAATACAGGTGGAAGTCTGAGCCCAGTTTCACTTTTACATGGCTGTTGCAATGATTCCCATTCACAGGTCATGAGGAAGGCTGGGACTCAGAGTGCTAAAAGCAGAAGCTTCACTATCCGAACTCACAGCAGCGGTAGGCTCCGATCTGTTTATTGGACATGGCCCTCACCAGCAAAGAAGTGGGTTGGGAGGGGACAGATAACACAGCAAGTCAGCGCCTTCCTCAGGGCTCAACACAGTGTCAAGGAGTAAAAGGACTTTGCAAGCTGACAAGTTCCAAAGGGGCAGCAACTGCAGTGCTGGATTTCCCATTAGGCGCTGCAGGCACAGTGCCTAGGGCCTATGAAATTTTTAGGGCCTACAGAGGAGGGAAAAAAAATTAAAAAAGCAGATAAGGAAAAACAAGGAAAATCACGTGGTTTAGCATTAGAATAGTTTAAAGTGCATCATGTCAATTGATGTAATTCAATTGGCATTTACCCCTCTTTTTGCACATTTCAGAGTGGAAGTGCCTAGGGCCTATGAACACCAAAATCTGGCCCCAAGCAGCCCTCTTAGCTTAGCTCAGCAAAATAAACAAGGACTTGTCTTATCCATCCACATAGACTCATTCCTGTTCATGCCTTGGGAACTGTTGGTGGAGTTATTTATGCAAATGAAGTTAGGTGAGCCCTTTCAAACTTACCAGCCCACCCAAACGCACCTGCTGACACACCTGCTGGGCTCTCCCGGGGGTGGGGCCTGTGGGGGGGCGAGAGAGGCGGGGTCAGCTCGAGGTGGGGGGCGGGGCTGAGCTGAGCGGCACGTGGCCAGGGCCAGGCTCTGGTTCGACTCTGACCTGGGGAAGGGAATCCTGGTGGGGAGTGGGGCTCCGCCCCAGGGCACCAAGGCTGGGGCTGCGGGCAACAAGGCCTTCAGAGGCTGGGTGGGGCCGCACCAGCCTCCTGGGGGCTGCAGCTCAGGGGGGCACGGCTGGGGATTGAGGGCAGGAAGCGCTGAGGTAACAGCGGGTGGGGGCAGCCAAGCACCAAGCGAGTGTGAAGGCAGCACTTTCAAAGTCAGGTGGGAAGCACTGGCCTCACTCGTAGGGGCGAGGAAGGAGGCTGAGCAAGGGGCACGAGTTGGGGCTGGGACTTGGAGAGGCGGGAAGGGTTTGAGGTAAATGTGAGGTGCCAGTGAGGGCTGAGGTGAATCAGAGGAGCAGTCATGGGGTTTGGGCAGGAAAGGGTGAGCTGACGAGGAGTGAGCACGTAGTTTGAGGGGGGAACGATGATGTTGATGTCAGAGGTGCGATCGCGGGGTTTCGCTGAAGCCAGGGCAGGGCTCATACTGGGGGGGACGCTGGTGCAGAGAGCTGCCTTGGGACAGCTCACTGCCCTTGTGACCTGGACTGCACTCTAAATTCACATGGGAGCTCCTTTCTCCATGTGTGGGGTGAGATTGCGGAGACTTACCTCCCTCTAATCCTTCCTAGGATGGTTTAGCCTTGGGCATGAGGAGGCTGTGCTTGTGTCCTTCAGAGTAACAAGAGATCTCAGTAATTAGAGATAAGGCACATCCACCCAGAGAGTGGTGCTAGGACATCTGGAGGGATATCCTTGTGATCAAAGTTCAGATCTCAACCTCTCTTTTGGACAATATCTGCAACATTACAATGCCATAGTTAATTATCAGAGTGACCAAGTTATTATGACGAGGCAGGTGTCATTAGTCAATGCCTACTGCATACTTTTGGTAGTCAGGACATTGTCCTGTCCATTTTGTGACTGTAAGAATAAACCAGCATATAGGGGAATGTTTTAATTAATGATGCACTAGAAGTTTTTACATGGGAACAATAATGATTAAATACACAACTGGTTTTTGTAAAGAAAATGTGTGACTTATTCTAACGTTTCTTTTCAACTATTTTGTTCGATTTTCAGCACTTCCGAACACAAGAAGAGCAAAGTGCCTGGCAAGCATCAAGCGAAGAAAAGGCAGAAACACAAGTCACTGAACAAGGATAAGAAGGAAAGGGACTCTGTCTGCAGTAATCTCCCTATGGCTGTATTCACACATAGATGGTTATTTCGAAACAAGTTGTGTCGAAACAACTTGTTTCAAAATAACACCTTATTTCAAAATAACTTATTTCGAATTAACAAATAGTTATTTCGAAATAAGGAAAAAAGGCAGGAAATGAAATAGCAGGTTCACACTGTGAACCTGCTATTTCGCTTCCTCAGGGGGCTGCGGGCACCAGCAGGGTTCAGCGCAGCCCAGTGCTGAACCCGGCCGGTGCCTGCAAAGGGGGGGCTGCAGGTACCGGCGGGGTTCAGCACAGCCC
>ML681971.1:18754488-18777427 GCA_007922195.1 Podocnemis expansa | reverse complement strand
ACGAGTTGTTTCGCCCCCAAATGGGGTTTAACTTGTTTCGAAACAACGTCCCTGTTTCGAAACAACGGGTTCCCATTTTTCGAAACAATGGTGCGTCGTGTGAACATGTTTTTTTTTTGTTTCGAAACAACGAGGTTGTTCCGAAACAAAAGTGCTGTGTGAATACAGCCTATAAGTGGCTCAGATCATGTAATTAAACTGGGTGGGGTTCCTGAAACTTTGCTTACCTGGAGCTGCGTGACCACCCTGTAATCAGGGTCCAGGTCTGTGCTCCTGGGTCCTTTTGACATTCTGCTCTGTTAGCAGCCTATTAAGAGTGACTATCCTGTAATAAGGTCACAAGTCACATTTCCATCAGTTTTGAGGGACGTTGAGTGCTTTCCTAACTACAGCAATGTGACTGCCCTGTAACTAAGGTCCTGGGCTTTGTCCACTTGCTCTTTTGACATTAAGTTTGTCTAGACAGGGTGACCAGCCTGTAATTAGGGTGCAAGTCATATTCCTGTTGCTTCTGGATATCAAGCTCATTGGAGCCCTGAGCAATGTGCCTCACCTCCCTGTCATTTGGGGTCAGGTCTCTGCCCTCTTGCTATATGGGCATCGTGCACTGCTGGCAGTCTAGTCAGCATGACCACCCATAACAGGGGTATCTGTCACAAGTTCCTGTCATATGGGACAAACTGAATCCGCTAATGCCTTATGGAACTTAACTGCCCTGTAATCATGGTCAGGTTTTTGCACTTTTACTCCTGGCATTAGGTGCTTTTATCTTTCTAATCAGAATGACCAGCCTGTAATTAGGTTGCAGGTTGAATTTTTCTCACTGAGAGGGGATTAGGGTGGTTGTAGGGTCATTAGGGTGTGACTGCCCTGTAATCAGGATTCAGGTGCAAAGCTGTCTTTTCTGATTGTACTCCATTCAGCCAGTCAGCATGACTGTCCTTTAGTCAGGGTGAGAATCACATTCCCCTCACTTCTGGAGCTACTGATTTCCTTGACAGCTAGAGCAGGGGAGCCTCCCTGTAATGAGGGTTCAGGTCTCTGTCCTCTGCTCTTCTGGGAATGTGTCCTGATCTCAGGCTGCTCAATCTGACTGCCCTGTAACCAGAGTGCAGGTCAGTGCCTCTTCCTGAGAGAGGACTAAGTTCTCCTTAATACTTTGGGCTGAGTGACCACCCTGTAAGGATGTTTAAGATCTTCTCTTTCTTGTCATGTATTTTCAGGTAGCCTGAAAGCCCAAGGGACCACCCTGTAGAAAGAGTTTAGGTCCTTTTGCTTTTTGCTCCTTTGAGTTGTTTCACTAGTCACTTTGACCCCACCCTGTAATCCAGGTGCAGGTCTTGTCCCTCTTTCCCTTTTTTATTGAGGGGAGGAGGATTGGCCGAGTGGAATACTGTGGGTCAATTGACCTGTTGTGATGAGCTCTCTTTCGGTTGTTGGAAGTCCCCCTCTTTTGGACGAGTGCGTGAGAACACGTGATGCACATGGAAGTGAAAGTTTCTTTTTCTTTTTTCTTTATTTTTTCATTTAAATTACTGCAGTGCTTTTTTGTTTCTCTTCTCAGATTTGGAAAAACAGCTCTAAGTGCACTGATGTATTTATCCACCTCTTCCTTCCCACAGAAGGGAAGAGAAAGGGCACACATGGCATCTTTTGGTCTCTTGGACAGTGCAACCTCCCTATAAATGGGGATCTGGTCTCTCCCATTCTCACTGCCCTCTTTAAATTGAGCTGTTTTTAGTGGGCTGATGGGAACAATTGGCTTTGAAGGAGGGTGATTTAAGGCACATACCAGTACCTCTGATTCACAGGAATTATAATATCCCCTACTGTTTGGACAGCATGACCCTCCTGTATCGAGGATCCAGGTCTCTGCCTTTCTTTTTTTGCCACTGCACTGCTTCAGCCAGTTGGTTTGAGTCATGAGCCTGAAATGTAGGGAGAGTTTGTCCGCCTTTGGCTCCTAGGGGATGTTGAGCTCACTGGAACCATGAGCAGTGTGACTGCCCTGTAAATAGGGTCCAGGTCTTTGCCCACTTGTTCATTTGGCATTAGGCCATGCTCTGGCCCACTAGTCAGCATGATAACCCCATAATAAAGGTGCATGTCACAAGTATCTATGGCATGGGACATAGTGAGCCCTTTGATCCTTTGAGGAGCTTGACCTTCCTATAATTCAAGTTATGGTTTCTGCTTTTTGGCCAACCTCAGTGACAGCCCTGCAATCAGGGTACAGGTTGCATCTCTCTTTTGAGATCTGGGGGATTAGTGTCATTGCCGGAATGTGGGCATCTTGACAGCCCTGTAACCAGAATTTGTGTCTCTGAGGCCCTTTGGTGCTCTTGCCACTGCGTAATTCACAGTTTGATGCAAGTGACTGCCCTCTAGACAGGGATCAGGTCTTTGCCATTTAGTCTCTTGGCACTAGGCCTAGTGCAGCCAATAAATCAGAGCGAGCACCCTGTAAACAGGGTACAAGGCTCATCAGATGCTATTTACGGTGCCCCTTGAAACAGCATCCAGAGTCTTGGCCCTTCACCCTGCGCTTGCAACTCACCTGGAATTCTGCAGCCGGGTTTTTGGCTTTCTGCCCTGCATACTGTGCTCTTGGAGAGGCAATATCATGCTGCTTTTGCTGGTAAGCTCAGAAAAAGAAAGTCCTGTGGTAGTTTTGTACTAAGTCAGTATATTCCCTTTTTCTTTTTCTCTTTATTTTGGTGTCTTTGTGTGTTACTTCCTTGCTGTTCTTGATCATCTAGTTTTTGCTGATTTTGCCTGAAGACTTTCAAGCACCTTTTATAATACATGTCACCAGGAAGTTTGGAGAATAATTTTAAAATCATGTTAGTGTGGTAACTATTTTTGTTCCTTTTTGCTTTCTCTTTTTTGTGTTAATTTAGTGAGCTAGCAGGAGTTCCTTTTTTTAAATGCATTCATAGTCTCTTTTTCCTCTTATACATTGAAGGCATTGTTGTCTTGATATGTATTTTTTTCCATAGATTTGTTAGAATATCTGTGCACTTTATTGTTGGATTTCAGAGTACATTATCCTTTTGACTATTTATTTTCAAAATGTATTTTTCTTTAAACTTTTAACATTTGTCTTTTATTTTTATCTTAGAGTTTTAAATTGCATTTGAGGTCTGCTATAACTCTTGCACACTTTTTACATCCTCTTAAGGAGAACTGGACAAAACACAAGCACCCAACCCAAGAAAAAGAAAGAAGAGAAATTAAAGGCTTGTGGTGAAGAAAGAAAAGTGTTGAGAGGAAGGTATTATTATGTCAGCTGCTTCTAAAGTAAATCATACTATACATTCACAGAATGATCATAAATTCATCTAATGTTGTTTATTAATAGATTTTCATAAGCAATATTAAATATTTGTTGTGTAAAGTTATTAGCGTAGCTTTAAAATAATATTTGTTTTCTCTTCAGGTTTATGCCTTGTCCAGCACCACCATATACAAGTACATTGGAAGGATAAACTAAACAAAGTGCTAACATCTTTCACCTGTCAAGTGCTTATTAATATTAATAAGCAGCATAGAACAGACCCTGAAGCTCATTTACTTGTGGCACCACATTACCGACTGAAGCCTGGCACAGAGTTTCCTGCTACCACTTTGCAGTTCAGTACTGCCTGTGCTGCATGAGAACTGATACTTCATTTTATTATATAGTCATGTCTGAGCTCTCAGATTGCCTTTTACTAATGAGTCCTTGAAGTGTATTCTGTGCATCATAATTTCATATGCTAGTAGGGAAGGTAGATATACCTCTTTCTTATTTAATTCATGAAACGATCTTTACCGTTCTTTGATGAGTCATTTTCATGTCATTGCTTGATATGTCATTGCTTGATGATTTAGCCTTCTGTTCAGTCAGCACTCAGTTTTGATTTTGTAAAATCTGTGTTGGCTACAGCAAAAAAGAAAGCTATTTGAAAGGGAGAGAAGAAAACTGAGACATAGTGTGGCCAAATGTTGGAAGAACTTTTCCATTAGACGTGCTATTAACTGTTCTCCCAGCCCATTAGAAAGCCCTTTTTTAATACCAAAACAGTACCTTGGCCTATGATGTCACATGGAATTAAACTAAGTTTCTAAATACTGCCAGTTAGAAATTGTCACTCAAACTGGTTCTTTGTATGTAAATATTGATTTCATGTATATAACTAAATATTTAAAATTTATGTTTTTACCAAAGTCACTTCTTCATTTTATGTAAAACAATTATACACATCTTAGAATATGCGTATTTTTTACTTACCTGTCCAACATTTACATAGGTGTGTGACTAACACTTTTATGTACTTTTTTGTGTTTATTTAAAGATCTATTATTAGGTACCAAGGAACAATTGTGAATCTATAATGCACAGACCTTTAATCCAGTCAGATCATAGCTTACTATTTTTATTAAATCCTAACTTCCTACTTGAAGTGCAAAGATACAACTGAAGGGAAAGCACGTATTTGTGTTCTCCACTCACCCCCAGTTCCTCCCCCCCAAAAAAAATTCCAAGAAAGTTAAAGTTGAAAAAATTAACATTTACTCTAGGTATCTCCCAATTTAATATTGTTAAAGCACTGCATCTAACACATTTCTAAAAACAAGCAAACAAAATTAAATGGTATTCTGGAAAAGGGCAGTTAAACCCCTCAGCTCACAACTTTCAAACACCTACTCTGCTTAAATGGTCACACCAAACAAGATGTACCACACATCCAATTTTAACTTTGCACCTACTGTGTATTTTTTGGTAGTAGTGTATATTAGGTTTTTATGCTTACTGAATAAGGAGGATACTTCCGGGTGATGTGGATATTTTATGCAGGTATTTTTTTAAGTGTTAGTTTTTATGTAGAGGTGCAGTATTCTGTGATTATGGCTGTTTTTCAGGGACTGGTTTAATGTGAATTGTTGAAAATTGTAGATGGTTGTGTATATATACATTATTAAATGTACTTAGAGGGCAAAGTTGAGGTATGCTTGGTGCAATTATATTGGTGTGAATGATAGTAAAGAGTAGGTGTTTGAAAGAAGTGAGTTTTGAATTTGAAGCTCAACAGGGTTCCAGAACCCACCTGGCTACATCAGTTCTTGCTGTCATTCCTAATTCTAAAATCTGGGATGGTGGTGACAAGGCAAAATAAAGATATTGCCAAAGACTTTCAAGAGTTTAGCATTTCTGCAGCTTTAGGAGATCCCATAAACTTTATTAAGGTTTTTAAAGTGTAATAATTGTGGAAAATATCTACTTCTGCCAGTTAAGTGTTGAACAATTAACTGTATTAAAAGATTTATACAGGAAGTTAATTCTGCTCTGTACTAAGACGATTTTGCTAAAACTGCCACTTTATGATGTACGAAACAAATTAACTAGTTTAATTATATTTACTTGATAAAAGTTTAATACTCCATGTTAAATTCATAAATTTAACTTAGACTGTCATATCACCTGATTTTGCTTTCTCTAACACCTTATTTAATAATGTATTTAATTACTTTAATATTGATAAATTGTATAAATTCAGATGTAGTCTCACTTCTGCTTTTGGCCAAACCAAAAACAAATGAGATAAACAGTGTGAAGAATTTTGATATAATTATTTTTAAGTTAATCATCTATTTTTACCATTTTTGTGTGTTTTTTCATGGGTTTCTCTCTTTCCCTCACCTTCACACCAATGTTCCCTCTAATTTTTTGTAGGCTGTGTGCACAAAAGAATTCTTTTGTGCAAATTTTTGGAACTGGTGTCCAAATTTGTGCACATTCCAATGTGTGTGGTCAAACTTGTGAGCACAACGAAGCAAATGTGTATGATGCAAATAATATATAAACTTTAATTTGATATGGAAATGCAAATGATTTTTATAAATTACAAAACCTTATTTAAAACATGCTACTTGAAACTGCCTTCTTAAAGTACCATAAAAATCTTAGCACTGTTGAATTTTTTTTTTTTGCACACTTTATTATGTTAAGTGCATGGGTTTCATGCCCTGTGTACGCACGCACATGCACACAGCTTAGAGGGAACATAGCTTCACACCTACATGCATGATCACTAAAACTGCATACTATTTTTTTAAGGTGCACTCTGTGTTACCAGATGGGGCCTAGGGCATCTGAGACCTTCTTGATGATGTTGCAAGTAGCAGCCTCAGCAGAGCAGATTTCACACCTCCTTGTT
The DNA here is from genome assembly GCA_007922195.1 of Podocnemis expansa. Classification (NCBI taxonomy): domain Eukaryota; kingdom Metazoa; phylum Chordata; order Testudines; family Podocnemididae; genus Podocnemis; species Podocnemis expansa. The sequence goes on along the minus strand of ML681971.1, from coordinate 18,771,227 downwards.
CTGTGCAATGGGCTAGGTCAGGAGATCTTTGGATGGATCTCTCCAAACAATATACCTGTGAGTTGCTGCTAAACTTGCCACAAAGGAAGGACAAGGACAACAATCAGTGAGAGACTGCTGCAGTTCGTGTATGCAAGTGGCATTCTCTTAATTATGACAAATCTCAGAGCCTTTTGGCTTCAGTGAGGGTTTCATCTGTTTACACCAGCTGGGAGTTTGGACAATGGACTTTATCTACATCTGCTAAGGAAGCCACACTATCAGCCCATATGTATATACTGCTCAGAACTGATGATGCTGTCCAATTCACACTCCAAATCCTCAACAACTTTATATGTAGAAGAGCTGTAGCCATAATAAAACAGTACATTTTAAAAATAGGATAGTAACAGCTGAACAATAGCTGTTTAAGGATTTGAATATTTTATGCAAACACATTTTATGGCTACTCAGGTAGCCTTAGGGTTTTTGTAAAAGTTTTACAAAACTCAATAATAATTGTACTCATGTTCCAAAGGGACAGCTGTGTTACTCTAGTTCAGTAAAACAAACAAGGAGTCCTGTGGCACTTAAAGACTAACACATTTATTTACTGGATTAGCTTTCGTGGGAGAAAATCCCACTTTGTCAGATGCTTTGAAGATGGGGGAACTTCAAAGGATCTGACGAAGTGGGATTTTCTCTCACAAAAGCTCATTCAATAAATAAATTTGTTAGTCTTTAAGTGCCACAGGATTCCTTGTTTGTTTTAATTGTGCTCACGTTTTCAATGACTTACAGTGATAGGGCCAGGGCTGGTCCTATGGTAGAGGTGACCTAGGTGGTTGCGTAGGGGGCACCAAGAGCCACTGGGCTGGGACCAGTGAGCCTATTTTAAATTTCCTGCCCTGCTCCGTACAGGCACGTAGCCCAGGGCAGAGCAAGGCAGGAAGCTGTTTCAGCTGGCTCTGCTCACCAGAAAACGTAATGGGGGGGGGACTAGGAATGGGCTTGGTGGGGGTCTGACGAGGAAGGAGGGAAGGGCACAGGCCCTGGTTCTCATGGGGGACTTCAATTACCCTGACATCTGCTGGAAGGCCAATACAGCAGTGCACAGGCAATCCAGGAAGTTTCTGGAGAGTGTTGAGGACAACTTCCTGGTACAAATGCTGGAGCAACCGACGAGGGGCCTTGCGCCTCTCGATCTGCTGCTCACAAATAGAGAAGAATTTATCAGGGAAGTAGAGGTCAATGGCAGCCTGGGTAGCAGTGACCATGAAATGATTGAGTTCAAGTTGATGATTAAAGGAAAGAAGGAAAGAAGCAAAACACAGACCCTGGACTTCAGAAAAGCAGATTTTGTCTCCCTCAGGGAACTGATGGGCAGGATCCCTTGGGAGGCTGATCTGAAGGGGAAAGGTGTCCAAGAGAGTTGGGTGCATTTTAAAGAAACCCTGCTAAGGGCACAGGAAGATACAATTCCGATAAGGAGAAAGCACAGCAAATGTGGAAGGCGCCCACTGTGGCTTAACAGAGAGCTCTGCACTGAGCTGAAGCATAAAAAGGATGCTTACAGGAAGTGGAAGCTAGGACAGATGACTAAGGAGGCATATAAAGACATTGCTCGGGACTGCAGGGATAAAATCAGAAAGGCCAAAGGACAAATGGAGTTGCGACTAGCAAGGGATGTGAAGGATAACAGGAAGGGGTTCTACAAGTATATCAATAACAAGAAGAGGATCAGGGATGGTGTAGGTCCCTTACTGAATGGGGCAGGCATCCTCGTGACAGAGGATGAGGAAAAAGCTGAAGTGCTCAATTTTTTTTTTAGTTCAGTTTTCACAAAAAACTCCCAGCCCACTACACTAGGTACGGGAGACTGGGGAGAAGAAGAGAGGCCCTTGGTGACAGAAGGTCAGGTTAGGGACTGCTTAAAGAAACTAGATGTGCACAAGTCCATGGGGCCGGATGAACTGTATCCGAGGGTGCTGAGGGAGCTGGCTGATGAGATAGCAGTACTGTTGGCCATTATCTTTGAAAACTCGTGGCGAACGGGGGAGGTGCCAGAGGACTGGAAAAAAGCAAATATAGTACCTATCTTCAAGAAAGGGAAAAAGGAGGATCCAGGGAATTACAGACCTCTCAGCCTCACCTCAATCCCTGGAAAAATCATGGAGCAGCTTCTCAAAGAATCCATCCTGAAACACTTGGAGGAACGTAGAGTAATCAGGAACAGTCAGCATGGATTTACCAAGGGTAAATCATGCCTGACCAACCTCATCGCCTTCTATGATGAGATGACTGGATTTGTGGATGCGGGAAGAGCCGTTGATGTGATATACCTTGACTTTAGCAAGGCTTTTGATACGGTTTCCCACAGCATTCTCATTGGCAAATTAAGGAAGTATGGGTTAGATGCATGGACTGTAAGGTGGATAGAAAACTGGCTAGAACAACGGTTTCAGCGTGTAGGAATCAATGGCTCCATGTCAAGTTGGCAGGCAGTAACAAGTGGTGTGCCCCAGGGGTCGGTCCTGGGGCCAGTTCTGTTCAATGTTTTCATTAATGATCTGGATGATGGGATAGATTGCACACTTAGTAAGTTTGCAGATGATACCAAACTGGGGGGAACGGTAGACACCCTAGAGGGCAGGGACAGGATTCAGGGAGACCTAGACAAACTGGAGCAGTGGGCCAAGAGGAATCTCATGAGGTTCAACAAGGATAAGTGTAAAATCCTGCACTTGGGACGAAAAAACCCCATGTACTGCTACAGGCTGGGGAGTGATCAGCTAAATAGCAGCACTGGAGAAAAGGACCTGGGAGTCATGGTGGATGGGAAGCTGGATATGAGTCAGCAGTGTGCTCTTGCTGCCAAAGAGGCCAATGGCATACTGGGCTGCATCAGAAGAAGTGTTACCAGCAGATCGAGGGATGTGATCATTCCCCTCTATTCTGCACTAGTGAGGCCACATCTGGAATACTGTGTCCAGTTTTGGGCTCCCCACTACAAAAAGGACATGGACAAATTAGAGAGAGTCCAGAGGAGGGCAACCAAAATGATCAAAGGGCTGGAGCACAAGCCCTATGAAGAAAGACTGAAGGAACTAGGCTTATTTAGCCTGCAGAAGAGAAGACTGAGGGGGGATTTGATAGCAACCTTCAACTACTTGAAGGGTTGCTCCAAGGAGGAGGGAGCTCGACTGTTCTCGGTGGTAACAGAGGGCAGAACGAGAAGCAATGGCTTCAAGTTACAGCTGGGGTGGTCCAGGCTGGATATTAGGAAAAACTTCCTTACTAGGCGAGTGGTGAAGCATTGGAATAAGTTGCCTAGGGAGGTGGTGGAATCTCCATCTCTGGAGGTGTTCAAGTCCCAGCTGGACAAAACACTGACTGGGATGATCTAATGGGAGTGGTCCTGCTTTTTTTGGCAGGGGGTTGGACTAGATGACCTCGTGGGGTCCCTTCCAACCCTATGATTCTATGATTCTATAAGGGGGGCAGGGGCACCTCAGCCGATCTGCAGCTCACCCTGAGCAGCCTGCAGGCCGCTGCTCTGCCTGCGCCCCTCAGCCAGGCCATGGTCTGCCACAGCCCACCAGCCAGGCATTTGGCTCAGCCCAGTGCACAGCCCACAGCTTGGCCAGGTTTGGGAGGAGCTAGGGGGACTGGGAAGGGGGGACCACCATCCAGTCCACATGAACTGCACCAGCACCGGTGGGGAAGCAAAATCACAGGTGCTTAGGGCACCTGAAAACCTTGGGCTGACTCTGGGTGGGGCATATTAAAATGTGGCAGTTATACATGAAATTAGACATTTTGAAGTCATGAGCACTCAAATGTTACTACTTGGACTACCCCACAAACATTTTGGGCCTAGTTCTGCACCACAGAGATTAGTGGGCATTTTGCACCATTAATTAGGACTGTAGCCAGCAATAATTCTAGATCAGCAAACAAAATAAATTACAGTAACCTGAGCAAAATAAATTACATTAACCAGTTCTTTGGTTTGACTGAAACATTCCTCCTTCGATCACTAGCAAAGCAGATACCACCTTATTGGAATGATGCATGAAATTCTGGAAGTGAAACATTAGAAACAGAAAAACAAACAAGGAGTCTTGTGGCATTTTTAAAGACTAATATTTATTTATCACATGCGCTTTCATGGGAGCCATCCAACTTCAACAGACATTAGCAAATAGGAGATTTACAGTAGTAAAGGGAGAAGAAATAAATTCAGTGAAGTATGTCATAGGATCAGGACAAACTATTTCAGCAACTCAAATAGGTTGTTTAAATTCAAACAGTGTGGAACAACATATAAGTGTGGAAAATCACTTTTTGTAAATGAGAAAGCCAACCATTTTCTATTTTCAAACTGTAAATGTGTAATGTCATTGTCAGAAAATAATATTCCTGACTTTGTAGAACTGAACGTCTGCTCAAATACAGGGGTACCCCATGTTGGCTGCTTTGGAATGGACGACCCAATTGCTCGCTTCCTTCCTCTCTTATCTGCCACCCTACTAAGTTTTCTCGCTATTCTACACTGGCACTGGCAGTAGCCCACTCACACCACTAAACTGTTGTTTTCAGATATAAAAGCATGTTGAAAAATACAATTTGTTATTTTTCTGGAAGGATGAAAGAGCTTGAAAGTCATTGCATGTTAAGCCTGTGCATGTCAGTTACAGATGTACCGTTTTCATTCCAGAAAATTCTGTCTAATTCAGTTGGCAAAATGCCTTTGAAGTTTTTTCAGCATTGTTGTGTTGATCCAGGCCTGATAAAAACACACCTCCTTAGCTGACAGAACCTCCAATGTAGATGAAGTTATGCATGCTTCTGTAGGCATAGCTCATGTTCAAGAGTTCATATTACTGTGTTGGCAGGAATATTGCTTATGTCAGTATGTGCTCCCTCAACAGCAGAGGCTCTGCCAACATACCTATATCTAAATAGCTTTCCTGGCAAAGCCTATATAGTGTAGACTAGCCTTAAGCTCACTAAAATATTTCACATGCTTAAAAGCTCATGAAGACCTATGCTACTGAAGAATATGCATCATTTGGTGCAGAGGAAACCTGACCCTTCCACACAAACCCCTCCAAAGGCTTTGGCAGGAGTGTTCGGGTTTTCTAGAATTTTCCTTGTGTCCAACAGGGACAGTTCTGATGGGTTTCAGAGGTAAGACGATGTAGTGATGGGCTGTATCATGTTGAAGGGCCTCTGAATATACTAGAAGCACCAGTGTTAGAAATCTTATGAGAATACTTGTGAGACTTCTGGGGCAATTTTTGTAGCATCAAGATGTTGAGATTAATTGGATACAGCTCAGAGAATTATCTGGGATTGAATTTGGGTTCCACTGAAATCAGTTGAAGTTTTGCCACTGCCCGCAATGGGACCAGGATTTTATCTCTGGTCTTTGGGGTATGCATCTGGTCTAAACTCTTGGACTGCTGGTATGTCTTCTGAGTTTTCTTCATGCACCTGCAAACATGCACTGAGTTGTGCTTGCTTAGTGGAATATACTCTGACATTATACTACCCTAAACTAAAAGCAATACCAAGCCGATAAAGTTATGGCACATATCAACTCTCTACTTCAGTCTATAAATATTTTAGCAGCTTGTGCTTTGCACTAAAATACTCAAATATTATGGATTATCTGTTTTAACATTCTGCTGGATGATACAGAAACACAGACTTTTGTGGAAGTAGTAGCACACAGCATGATGTGGCTACACAATTTTCATTTAATTGAGTATAAATGTTTAATTACATTAGGGATAGCCAGGAAAATCCCTTAGGTTTATGAAGGCAGCCAAAGGCAATTTAGCACCTGTTTCATAATAAGGTATGAAATGGAACCAGACATCTGTGCATAATGAAATAGGCAAAACTAGGAATGTTCAGTGTCCAAATTCATTCTAGCTGATTATTGACTGAAGCTCAAGCAATAGTGTAAAATGAAGGCTCCTCTTTTTCATGTCAGGAAACCGGAGATCTGAAAGTTTTGCAAATTCTCAGGTCAGAGTCTGATTTCTTCTCTTTTTTTAAGTTTTGTTTTTAAGATGAGGTTGTAACTTTGTATTGTCAAAATTATAGAAATTTGTTGCCAAAAGTCTAATAGTCTTTTGGAAAGATCAAATGTAACTGACTCTTTCAGAACAAATGGTGAGGGTATCTGATCCTTTTGAAGATGATGGGGTGGGTAGGCGCAAGCCCACCCACTTCTAAAACCCCTCTCCCAGCCTATGGGAAGGTGGCACTAGGCCCGGCTTCAAATGATTGCTTGGGACAACACGTCTATGTCCATACATACATCATTATTTCGAAATAACCCATTTCGAAATGAGTTATTTTGAAATAAAGTCCTTATTTTGAAATAAGTTAATTCGAATTAACAGTTTGTTAATTCAAATTAAGGGAAAGCCTGCTTTTGAAATAGCTGTTGTTTCAAAATGGTTATTTCGAAACAAGGCTGTTCAGACATGTTGTTTCGAAACAATGTGTCCAAACGCCGTTGTTTTGAAACAACCGTTTTGAAACAATGGCTATTTTGATTAGATGCGAGGTTTGACAGTTTCAAAATAACAGCCGTTATTTTGAAACAATGGGTCCCCTTGTTTCAAAATAACGGTGCGTTGTGTGGACATGCCGCTTCTTATTTCAAAACAACCTCTGTTGTTTCGAAATAAGAAGCCTGTGTGGACATACCCCAAATGAAAAATGGGGACAGGTGTGAGGGTCACAAGTTCAAAACTAGGGCTTCAGAAGGGGACAGCAAGCAGAGAACCCCCCGGCAAGCGTCAAGGGAGCCAGCAGACACCGCCCAGAGGAACTCTGCCCAGAGGTGTGCAAGGATGAGGGACCGGAAAAAGGCCCCACAGTCGCAGGCCCCTTCCCCAGCCAACCTCCTCTGTCTGGTCTTATCGATGGCAATCTTGGCATGAGCCAGGAGGAGGTTGACGAGGAGGTCCCATGACTTCATGGGGCCACCGCTAGGGAGTGCATAGAGGAACAGGTGTGGGGAAAAGTGCAGACAGAACCTCAATTAGAGGTTCTGGAGGAGCCAGAAAAGGGGCTGCAACCTGGCACACTCTAGGTAGGCATGTGCCAGGGTCTCCCTCACACCACAAAAGAGGCAGGTGTCAGGACAGGGGGTGAACCGCGCCAAGTACACGCCCGTGCTCATGGCTCCATTACTGAGGGCATCTGATGATTGATTGGCTAACAAACCCTATCATCAGTCATTAATAGCCAGTCTTTTGCAGTACCTCTAAGGATAAGGAAAGATTACAAACATGGTACATAAACTTGGCAATGGGAGGAGCCTTTCTGTCCCTAAATGACTGTTCTGAATCAATTGGAAGGCCTGAGCCTGATCGCAATCTCACTTACCCATATGTAACTCTGTTGGTTTTAATGGAGTTGTATCTGATGTATTTTGGTGCAAGATGTAAAATCTTTTGCCATCCATTCACATCCACCGTGCAGAAGTGTCAAGGGGAAGAGACTGAATAACCCACATACCAGGAGAGGCATCCTGTTCAGAGCAGAGCTGAGGCACTACCACTGTTTCCACAGCACTTCTTTTTCTGGGGAGACCTCCTGGTCTTGTGGAGTCAGGAATCCAGGATCCCAGGGCAGGTGCTGCCAAAGACCACCTGTATGACATCAGGTGAAAGTGCATTTCTGGGTCTCATTTACCCTATCTACAATATTTATCTATAATAATGATCCTTACCCATTCTGGAGCCCTTTTAGATCTACAGGTAAATATTCAGCATTTGTTGTTTATTATTTTAATTCTCTGTGACTCTAACAATATCTTTCATCCATGATAAATTTGCATCTGATGAACTGAGATTTTCTCCCATGAAAGCTCATGCAATAAATAAATTTGTTAGTCTTTAAGTGCCACAGGCCTCCTTGTTTGTTTTACTGAACTAGACTAACCCAGTTGCCCCTTTGAATCGAAACCAAATTGTTATTTTTCTTGCATCACATTCCAGTGGTGGTGGGAAGCAAATCTAAATGAATATGTCTGATTCACAGCTGCAGTGAGAGCAGTTATAAATACCTCTGTGATGTTAGATGTCTTGGATCTCTGTAATTTCTATCACGTCCAGCTTTTTCCACACCAATCTGAGCAGACAGTTCATCAGTGAAAAGCATAGGAAACCATCCTGCCTTTTCACTTATATTAAACCAGTGCGTAACTCTCAGGAAAGCAGTAGCAACTCTAAATTCCAGACTAAATACTAAAATAGAGTTTTGTATGTGATCAGTATTGGTAACTTTTTAATGGCCCATAAGACAAATTGTCATTTCTTCTAGAAACAAACTTTGCTCCCATAGAGGTCAATGGCAAAGCTCCAAGGTATTTCAGTGGGATCAACATTTGCCCCTTAGGGTGTTATATGTCTACCGAAGTCAACAGGAATCTTTCTTATCTCTTTAATAGTAGGTCTTTAGCAGCCAAGGAGTTAAATCTTGAACTCACTTTTTGCGCTGAGTTGAATAGTCTCCCAAAGTTCTAATTGATAGCATGCAGATAGGAAGATGCTAGCAATTATGCGACAATTCCATCTTAAAGCTTGGCATGCTTTCACTCGGATTACAGAAATTCCTGCTGAATGAATAATTCAGGTTTCTCATTTTATGGCAAATATGAACTCGGCAGACAAATTAACTTTAGTGACCATGCACTCATCTGACCCACGTTTCTCAAGCAGCATTTCTAAGGGACTGCTGCACTCCATTTACCCCGTCATTTATTGGACCATTCAGTCAGCTACAGGATTCCAGCTCCTTGCGCCAGTTCTAAGCACTGATTCTAATGGCAATGCTGTACAAGTGCAGTAAAAGAGTGGTGAATCAGTCCTTCAATCTCCATCATCAAGTAAATAACGGACTTACTAATTTCATCCCAAAGTAATGACCCTCTTGCTCTACTCCCACCTTGGCCTACTGTATAATCTCACCAGAAAATAGTCTGTGTCCCTTTCATTTCACCAAAGTTGTGGCCAAATTCCCCATGAGCAGCCATTTACCACTGTGCAGAATAAGCGTGAAGTGTAAATAAACCACTCTCCTCTGGTAGTCTTTCATACCCATTTTACATTGATGAAAATGACCATACAAAGTGCAGGGCCATGGAGAAGCAGTGATGCCTCACAAATGAAGTACTGAACTGGAACACACAAGTTCTATTTCAGCTCTGCCACTAGTCTATTTAGTAACCTTGGGCAAGTCAAATGACCAATCTGTGCTTCATCTTCCCCATTTATAAAACAGAGATAATGCTGGCTCCTTCACAAAGGGCTTTGTGGTGAATGAATGAAAACCAAGAGCTATTATTTTTATTAAATGTCAGCTTCTCCAAGTGCTTCTCTCATCATCACTGCTCACAGACTCATAGAATTTAAGGTCAGACTGGACCATTACAATCCTCTATTCTGACCTTCTGCACAGTAAAGACCACAGAACATCACTCACCCACTCCTGTTTGTTCACATCAGATGACTGCATTTGCCCCGGTTCTTTAATCCAAAGTATTTTGCACAGTTGATGACATCCACAGTCTCTTTGCTAGCTGCAATTAGGCTAACAGACACATGGCAACAAGATTGGCACACCTTAAAGAGGTTTTGCACATGAGAATTCAATTCCCTGCCCCAGAGCATGCTTTTATATACAAAGAACTTCATTAAGCACAGCAGCTGGTGGGACTGTTTTCACAGCAGGGTTCCAAACAGGAGTTTATGGGGAAAAGTGAAATTTTCTTAAGTAAAAAAAAAAAAAAAGGAAACCAGTCCAGCCTAAGAAAAATCTGTTCTTCTATAGTGGTGGGCAGTAGAGTCTAATCCTATGAAATGCATGGGCTTACATAGCTATCAGGCTTTGCACAAAAAAAAAAAAAAAAAAAAAGGTGCATGCAGTAACAGTCAGATTGCTTGTTTCAATCAAATAGAGCAAAGCAGCCATAATCCAGGTGTTAGATTTGAACTGTGTCCTACTGCAGGCTTTTTAAAGCTTCTTCATTTCTGGCATGATGCCATATGTAGGAAACATATCCTCATTGTGCATTGATTAGCTGGTAACCTAGTAGAGACATTTGATAGTTAACATGCCACATTGTGATGAGTGCATTTGGCCCTCAGCAACCTGCAGATTTTGTTTGTAATAACTGGCAAAAACCAAAGATTTTCAATCTTACCACAACAAATTAGAGGGAAGTTAAATAGCATATAAGGTACAGTCAGTTGCCAGACCCTGCTCTGCCTAGTTGTAATAAACTGATTACATTCAGAGTTCTGTTAGTCATGGCAGACTAGAACCAAATGGCCAGCTGATGTAAATAGGTATAGCTCCATTGACTTCAAGAAGCTTCTCTTGTTTATACCAGTTGAAGATCTGACTGATGATAAAATGAGACCTTATCTACATTCAGTGTTGCTTCAATTTCCTTAATGATTAGTTCTCCTTCGAGCGCTGCTCACATCATTCAGTTATAGGTGTCTACGTGCTGCAGCGCCCAGTAGTTCAGAAAGTCTTCAGCCTTAGCCTGTCAAGTCAGGGCATGCAGCCAACGCCCCTCTGTGCCGCAACCGTAGCTATATAAGTGACTGTGACCCTGACCCTCCCAGTTCCTTTCTCTGCCCTCAGCGACGGTTTTGGATCAGCCAAGAAAATTGCGTAAGTGCCTGCCTTCTATTGCAAGATTCAAGACGCCTGGTTTCAAGCCATGCCCAGGATGCTGTAAAGCTTTCCCGCTTGACGATCAGCACAATAAATGCCTTGCATGCCCCAGTGAGTCCCATCTTGCAGAGAGCTGCTCCCTCTGCAAGTCCTTCAAAAGGAGGACTCGCAAGGATAGAGAGCTGTGCCTCCAATCCCTTGCCGAGTGCGGCGTGCAAGCATCTGATGCTGCCCAAGCCCTGAATGCTCCACCAGCTCACCAATCGGCCCGGGCACCGAAGCCCCAGAACCGATTCTTGGTACCAAGCCTAAAGTCTTGGTCAATGCCCCCGTCGGTACTGTTGGGGTGCCAAACATCGTGGTTGCTGAATCAACCTGGCGCTGAACCTAGGGCAGTACTGCTAGTGGCACCACTGACACTGCAGGCTTCCACATCAGTGCAGGTGCACCCTCAGGCCTGCATACTGGCACTGCGGAAGAAAACCAGTTTGACGCCAACCACGGCACCAGAAGCAATGTTCCCTCTAATTACTCGTAGACAGTGTGCACAAACAATTTCTTTGTGTGCACAAAAAACATTTCTTTGTGAGTACCAATATTAGCGCTATTGAATTTTTTTGTGTGCGCTTTATTTTGTTATGTGCACAGGTTTCATGACCTGTGTGTGCATGCACATGCGCACAGCTTAGAGGGAACAGTGACCGGAAGTCCAGTCGGCACAGCGAGTGGCTCCGCCCACCGACCCGGTACCACCCAACCCGTCATCAGCACCTCAATCCAGCACCAGGGACTGTTCCTCCAACTCGGTGCTGCCCAGCCCAGCCTCGGTACCACATTCAGCAGAGGACTGCTTTCCAGCCTCCTCCCCATGCTCCTCCTGAGACATTTCGGTGCCGTGCTCCCAAGCCTTGGGGACTCCCTCCCACGGATCAGCATCAACTTTGCCTCCAGCCTCGGTACACTCTTCTCCTCTTAAGATGGTAATAAGGGTAGGAGAACGTCTAGGGAAATGGCACTGTAAGCGCTCTCGCTCACCCATGCCTCGTCACAAGCACAGATCCTCGGGTCAACCTCAACCAATGGGGCCCTTCTCCTTGGGTACCACACCACAACATAGCCGGGGCTGGTCTCCTCCGTGCCACCTGGAGGTTGGAGCAACTGGTCACACGACTTGCTAGACATGCCCGCTGATGAGACTTTGGCCTCATGGCACCACTCCATCCGGTCCCCTTCACAGACCATGGAGTCGGACGTCTTGGAGGACGAACTTGATCCTGACTCCATACGTTGAAGTAGATTGCGGGTCTATTCTTCATCTTCGCCTGACGAATACACCTTTGAGAGACCAACTGACTGTAACAAGGACTCTCATGCCCACCAGGAGTTGCTACACTGTATGGCAGCCAACCTGAACCTGGAGCTCAGGGTCGTCCAGGAGAAGGTAATCCCCTCTTTGACATCAGCCGGAGGGTTCCGGCTGCTAAGGTGCCTGTACTGCTCCACGAAGGGGTATACAGCATCGTCAAGGCACACTGGCAAACCCTGTCCTCAATCCCGCCAGTGTCCAGGGTTGCGGACTGCAAGTATGACGTTCCCTCAGGACAAGTTCTCTTTTCTGTTCCAGCATCCTGCTCCAGGGTCGCTGGTCGTTGATGCCATGAACCAGAAAGAGAGGCAAGACCAACTGGGTTCCACCCCTAAGAGCAAGGAGGCAAGGAAACTCAACCTCCTTGGCAGGAAAGTTTACTCCACAGCTGCCATTCAGCTGCGCATAGCAAACCACTAGGCCCTTATGACAAGGTATATCCTTAACCTCTGGAATGTCATGCAAGGCTTCCATGCTGTTATTCAGAAAGATCATCTTAGAGACTTCAACACAATGCTTGAAGAGGGGGAAATGGCATCCAGAGAGGCTCTGATGGCCAGCTGGGGTGCCATGGACACAGCCACCCATACAATGGCTTCGGCGGTAGTAACGCGCTGTTCAGCCTGGCTACAGAGCTCCAGCCTACCTCTGCAGCTGCAGCTCATTGTTCAGGACCTCTCATTCGAAGGCCCTGTCCTCTTCGCTGAGCCCACGGATGCGAAGCTCCATGGCATGAAAGACTCACGGGCCATGCTCCGGTCACTGGGAGTCTACACACTGCAACCTAACAAACACTTTCTAAAACCTCATCAGCTCCTCCAACAACAACTCCAGGAGACAAAACAACAGATCCAACTGCAGAGTACATTCCCGAGGTCCCTCCTCTTTTCCCAGCACCACCTTGGGGACATGGACAGGGACAAGGCCCGTTCGGTGAAGACCGAGAAGTCCCACATCCCCCAATCGGGTGGGCGTGGACAGGCCTCCAAACACTCGTTGGGGAAGAAACAGTGCTTTTGACGGTTACCTTATGGCCAGCGAACCCATGAATCAACCAGTCCCCAACCACTTACACCACTTCACACACCGCTGGGCCAATATCACATCGACCAGTGGGTCCTCAAGACAGTTGCAGGGGGGTATCTTATTCAGTTTCTTTCAATTCCTCAGGACAGATAACTGCCCCTTTGCACATCCCTTGGAAACCAGGAACTGTCCTACCTTCTCAAGATTGAATGCCAAAAACTCCTGTCCCTCCAAGCCATAGAAAGGGTTCCCAAATAGGAGTGGGGAAAAGGTTTTTACTCCCAATACTTTCTGGTCCCAAAATCCAACAGGGACCTCCGACCCATTCTAGATCTCAGACCCTTAAACAAGCACATAAGGAGAATGAAGTTCCACATGGTTTCCCTATCACAAATCCTCCCATCTCTGTCTCCCAGGGATTGGTTTGTCGCCCTCGATCTGAAAGACACCTACTTTCACATATCCATAAGGCCCCACCACAGACGGTTCCTAAGGTTCAGGGTGGCAAACGTCCATTTTCAGTTCACCTCTCTCCCTTTTGGGCTCTCCCTGGCCCCCAGGATGTTCACGAAGCGCATGGCACCGGTCGCAGCATACTTGCACAGACAGGGCATAAGAATTTACCCCTACCTAGATGACTGGTTAATAGTTGGGAAATAAAGCTCCCAAGTAGAGCTCCATGTCAAATCCATAGTGAGGCTCTGCGACTATCTGGGACTCCATATAAACCAGGAGAAGTCAAAGCTCCATCCATCTCAAGACATAGAGTTCATAAGGGCGCGACTAGATGCCCACAAGCGTTTAGCATCCTTACCCCGCTCCAGATTTCAGTCCATTTGCACCATCATTTCGGAGCTGCAAATGTCCCCTGTGACCATGGCTCGATGGTGCCTGCAGCTGCTCGGTCACATGGCAGCCTCCACCTCAGTGATCCTGACAGCGTGCCTGAGGATGAGGCCTTTCCACGGTGTTCCACATATGGAGGAACTCCCTGAACAAGGTACTGTCTGTTCCCCAGGAAACTTGGGGGACACTTCAGGTTTGGAGGGATCCCCGCTTTGCCAAGGGGGGCATTCCCTTCAAAGACCTCAGGCCCTCGGTGACCTTAATAACGGATGCCTCAAACACAGGGTGGGGGGCCCACATCTCTGGGGGCCTATCCACTCAAGGGCTCTGGTCCCATGCTGACGGCCCTCTCCACATAAACGTGAAGGAACTAAGGGCCATCAGGCTAGCCTGCTTGACCTTCGTAGACAAGATATGGGGAAGGTTGGTCCAGATCCTTAAGGACAATAACACAGCCATCTTCTACGCAAATCAGCAAGGGGGGATCCGCTCTACAATGTTTTGGGAGGAAGCATGCAAACTTTGGGAATTGGCCATACGGCACAACTTCCGGCCTGTGGCCTCCCATCTACCCAGGGTGGACAATGGGCTGGTGGACTCTCTAAGCAGAAAGCCGCTAGTGAACCATGAGTGGTCCCTCCACAACAAGGTGTTCTCCCTCCTGGTAGACAAATGGGATCTTTCCCAGATAGACTTGTTTGTGACATAACAGAATCACAAATGCCCCCAGTTCTGCTTCCTCAGGGGCTGGGAGGAGGAGTCCCTCACCAATGCCTTTCTCATCAACTGGTCGGGGCCCCTGATGTACGCCTTCCCGCTGGTTCCCCTAACACAGAGGGTGCTCCTGAAGATCGACAGGGATGGAGTGAACATAATACTAATAACTCCAGACTGGCCCAGACAGCACTGGTTCCCACTTCTGCAGGACATGTCCATAGAGATCCCATTCTGCCTCCCACTGTGGGCGGACCGCCTGACACAGGACTTGGGGCGCCTTCAGCACTCAGACCCAGGCCACTTACACCTGATGGCCTGGATGCTCTCTGGCTCAGTGGGCAGGAGAGGCTCTGCTCAGACAGAGTTAAGAATGTCCTGGTTGGTAGCAGAAGACTATCCACCAGGTCCACGTACACAGCCAAATGGAAGCATTTCTCCATTTGGGCCCAGGGCAAGGGTATAGACCCTGTATCAGCCCCAATTCACCTGATCCTTGACTATCTGCTAGACCTAAGGGAAGGGGGCCTTTCTCTTTCCTCACTGAAAGTCCATTTAGTGGCAATCTCTACTCTCCATGAGAGTGTGGATGGACAATCAGTTTTCTCCCATTCTACCTCAGTCAGACTCCTAAAGGGGGTAGAGAGACTTTTTTTTCCCAATTTCATAAGCCCACCTTGTCTTGGGACCTCAATATTGTCCTCTGGGCCATGATAGAGCCGCCCTACGAAACCTTGGACTCAGCCACTCTCCTGGTCTTGTCCTGAAGGTGGCTTTCCTAGTAGCAACCACCTCTGCCAGAAGGGTTTCAGAGTTAAAAGCCCTCTCCTCGGAACCCCCATACATGAGGTTCTACCCAGATAAGGTGGTTTTGCATCACCACCTAGCTTTCCTCCCTAAGGTGGCCACCCCTTTCCACCTTAGCCATGAAATTTGCTTGCCAGTTTTTCACCCAGATCCCCAGGTTACACAGAACCAAAGGAAGTGGCATACTCCGGACGTGAGAAGGGTGCTCCTAACCTACATCGAGTGCACCCGGCCATTTTGCAAGACCCCCCCCCAACTGTTTGTGGCAGTCACTGAACGTAAGAGAGGTTTACCAGTATCTTCTCAGTGTATCTCCAAATGGATTGTGAACTGTATCAAGGACTGATATGGACGGTCGAGAACGCCCCTTCCTGGAACTGTTAGAGCCCACTCTACCAGGGCTGAGGCATCCTCTATGGCCTTCCTTGCCAAGGTCCCAATCCAAGAGATCTGCAGGGCCACTACGTGGTTGTCAATTCATACCTTCATGATGCACTAGGCTATTGCCCAGCAGGCTAGAGATGATGCCACTCTGGGCAGAGCTGTACTCAGTGTGAGTAGACTGTAACTCCTCCCACCATCCTCAAGTACAGCTAGCAGTAACCTGTAACTGAATGATGTGAATAGCACTCAAAGGAGAATGGTGGATTACTTACCAGTAACCATCCTTCTTCCAGATGGGCTGCTCACATACCTTCAGGCCCCTCCCACCATCCCCGCTAATGGATATGGCAAAAGTATATGGGACTGGGAGGGTCAGGGTCACGGTCACCTATATAGCCGTGGTTGCGGCACAGAGGGGGCATTGGCCACATGCCCTGACTTGACAGGCTAAGGCTGAAGACCTTCTGAGTTACCGTGCACTGCGGCACATAGACACCTGTAACTGACTGTATGTGAGCAGCCCATCTCGAAGAAGGACGGTTACTGGTAAGTAACCCACTGATTCTAAACTGATTTCATTAAACCAGTTCAGAAATTTAATTCAGTTTAAACCTGTCTTGTATCAGTTTAATTTAAATTCAACAAGGAATTAATTTAAGCAAAATAGGTATGAATCTGGTCTATGAATCAAGAGTGTTCATACAGGATTTTGAAGGGATTTAGTTAAATCAGGTTTTAAATGAGTTTAAGATTCATTTAAAGGCTGGTGCAAATTTGACTATACACTGTGCCTGAATAGAGTAAGAATGACAGAATGGGAAATATAGCCTATCATCAACATAGGCTGTGTTCACACGGCACTTTTGTTTCGAAACAACCTCGTTGTTTCGAAACAAAAAAA
>ML681971.1:18698406-18744488 GCA_007922195.1 Podocnemis expansa | reverse complement strand
TTTTTTCTTATTTCGAATTAACATTTTGTTAATTCGAAATAAGATATTTCGAAATAAGGTGTTGTTTCGAAACAAGTTGTTTCGACACAACTTGTTTCGAAATAACCCTGTGCGTGTGAACACAGCCAATGATTCTATGATTCTATGATCTCTTCCAGAGTGTAGGCATTTCTAGGATTCTCTGAGACTGGCACTTTGGTCATATTGTACTAACATTTATTCATTTATACAGATTTGTATGTTTCATGCTAACTTGTGCAAATACTGCAAGAAACACAAGCCAAGCAAACATGCAGAGATCATAAACAATGAATGCTGTAGCACTTTTCAAGACTAACACTTAGAGATCATGTTATTTAACATTAAAAGCAGAGAGAAATATCTAATAACTCAAAACTTAGAAGCTATTTGTGGGACAACAGTGAAACAGTGGTCAGCACTGTAAAAAGCTGTAGGATTTCAGAGCATTAACAATTAATATGTTCAGAATTAATCCTACTTGCTGAAATACAAGCAGTAGGGGAATTAGTGGACTAAAGTTTCTAGGAAGATCCCTCATTCCCTCCTGCAATTTAAACAAATACTTGAAGTAATGAGTTTCTTTAATGAAGGAAAGATTTTAATAGGAGGCATATTTGTAGGTGGCTTGTGCTTACATTTTCTAATTGCAATTAAGGTCATTCAGGGGTTTTTTTCCTCACAGAAAACAAGGTGGTATTAAGACAACACTTGGCTCTAGGCCATTATTAATAAACCAACCAGTCATAGGCCACCTCATTTCTCTTTTACCACAGGCTTAAAAAAATTGGCACAAAGGTAACATAAAAAAATACATCAAAATACAGGAGCAACCACTTTATCTCCTAATCAATTAGCTTATAATAAAATGAAGCATAGCTTGATACAATTAGTACATGAAATAATCTCTAATTATTGTTATTATTTATGGGGCTGATTCATTTCCCACTGAAACCAACATTAATATTTCCATTGATTTTTCTGGCTCCTGAGCATATTGTCAACTTTCACAGTTTTATTGCAAGTCATGTGATATTTGGTGCTTTTATTAAAGCCTCAGCTTCTGGAGTCACATGAATATATCACTTACTCACCCTTCTGGTTCCATAGCCTACATTGTGCAGGGGATGGGACTAGATGATCATGTTGGTCCCTACTGACCTTAAAGTCTATGAGTCAGGTCCAGGTTTCACATGCCACATTATCACCCAAGAGGTTAGAAACTCATGCAAGTCTGAGTTGGTAGCATTAATTCTAACCATCCTTAAATGTGACCACATGTTCAGGAAGCAGTTGCAATCAGAAGGCCCCACCAATTGCCTTGTCAGGTGACAACACAGAGCAGCACCCCCAAAAGTCATGATGTTACAAAGACAGCTGTCTAAGATGTCAACTTTATTCTGCCTGAATGCATTTCACATGGTAGCGTGTTTCAGTTTCAGCAGTGGTTTGGAAATTGAAAACACCACACCAAAAAACATGTCAGACCCAGAGCATCACATTTGGTCTGTGTAGCTAAGGGGAAAAGGAGCATCATTCTGGAATGTTATCCTGTTGCTAAGTAACTCTGGGCTGCGTAAAGAACTAGCTGGTATCTCACAAACTTCATTAAAATAAACCCACAAAAATGTGTAAAAACCAATTACATGGATCTGACCTTAACCCACTGAAGCAAAATCGGAGTTCCTAATTCAGCCCTGGAACTGAGCCTGTCATGCCTAAATCTTGCGGGTCTGTAAAGAATGAATAAAATATACAAGGGATAACTGACCTGGTATTCTTTTGCTTTTGGAAAGGAAAGTCAAACACCTAGCATTGTTTGAACAGAGCTTTATCAGGCATAATCCTCCTCTCCATGCCCTGAGAAATACACAGACAATCATAATGTCTTGTACAGTGTCTCATCGATAGACCGTGTCACAATATTATAATTCACAAAGGCACAAAGTGGACACATACAAAACTGCTTCACAGGAGATACAGGGTGATAGCTGCCAAATTCAATATATTAATAGTTATTAATGCCATGTGTAATCAAGTAGTAACTGCTGTCCTCGGAGCTTGTCAGTAACCACCATATACTTGAACCAGTAGACAGTAATGGCTTGGTAGAGTTGCTGTCTACCCCCTGACTGCTCACAGAGGGACTTTTTAATAAATGGCTTATTGACCCAGTAAAATAAAGTGGGTCCACAGGTGTCATGCTTCTAAGTCTATTTGGGGGCTTTTCAGATTGTAGGTTCCTGAGCCCTTAGCAGGTGGATATGTGACAGGATAACCTTGAATCTGATGGAATGAGTTTAAGCCAGCCTGCACATACCTCTCCATGTAATGGTTCTCTGTTAAGTCCTGTTTCATCACTAAAGCAGTTGCACATGTGCACCAATATATTGTACTGAAATTCCTTATGAGGGGATTGGTAGTAGGATATAGAAGCATTTTGCTTCTCAATCACCAGTTCAGTCACAGATCAGTGTTTAAAGGGTTCACGAGTTCATTGGCCTATATAAAACTGGATGCTTGTTTCAGTCTATTTATGGTGGAGAGATAACCACATCATTCACCACGTATTTCTACAACTGACAGTAATTCATCACTTAGTCACTTCACAGAGTAGAACTGCAAAGAACCTATAGTGGCTTATTTTCTTAAACACCTGGTATTTTGTGGGGGTGCGGGGTTTACCATCACTGACTATCATCTGCGTGGGAGCCTTGCATTAATATATTAAGAGTTAAATCCTGCAGTCCTTAGTCATTCTTTAATTTGAATTGACTCAGATAAACATTAGGGCTGGACACTAATGGACAGGATCTGAACAGAGCAATGATCTCCATTCAGTGGTTGAGGTCTAAGCTGGATATTAGAAAAAACCTTTTGCTTGGAGGGTATTGAAGTGCCAGCATGGGTTACTCATGGAGGTGGTGGAATCTCCATCTTTAGAAGTTTTTAAGACCCAGCATGGCAAAGTCGGGGTTGGTTCTGTTTGAGCAGGAGGTTGGACTAGAAGACCTTTTGAGGTTCCTTCCAACCCTAATCTTCCATGATTCTAAAGGGTTTGGTATGAGGCTCAGCATTAAAATAACTACTTTAATGAATGCATCTGATGAAGTGGGTTGCAACCAGTGGCAGATCAGGGGCTGTGGGGCCCCCAGGCCTCTGCCACCACTACCCCACCACCTGGTCCCACCTCCCCTACCAGTGTAGGGCCTGGAGCAGATGGGCCAGTGCTGGGGGTGGGGAGCTGGGGCCAGAGGCTGGCTGGTTGGC
Organism: Podocnemis expansa; assembly: GCA_007922195.1. Lineage (NCBI taxonomy): Eukaryota > Metazoa > Chordata > Testudines > Podocnemididae > Podocnemis > Podocnemis expansa. The sequence continues at coordinate 18,741,200 of ML681971.1, read as the reverse complement.
CTCTGTGGTGGCAGAGCCAGCAGGAGCACCTCTGTGGCTTCCAGTGCCCAAAGGCTATGCTGGAGGCTGTTCTGCTTGCAGCAATTGGCCCCACAAACCCTGAAGGCTGACTGGCCAGGCCACACCCAGCATACCCCGCCCCTTGGGCAGACCGGCCAGCCCAGGTGTGGATCAGGAACGTGGACTCTGGCCTCTGGGCTGGCCCACTCTGCTCCACCCCACCCACCAGTACCAGTAGGGTAGAGGGTCTCCAGGCACAGTTGACCCATGCATTGACCTGACTCTGAATGCAACCCATGAAAGATTATTTATGCCCAAAGAAATTTGTTAGTCTTTAAGGTGCCACAGGACTTTCCTTCTTTTTACTTAAATGAAGTGCATCCAACCAGGGTGGAAGTCTGCAAAGAACTGAATAAAACGAAAAAGGTATCACAGAAGTCCCATAAGAGATAGTGGGCTCAGTTCACCAGTGTGATCCCGCCAAAAGATTTCCTGGTGTAGGGGAATCCTCCAGTTGCAGAAACCCACTCTAGCAGTTCATTCACACATAATGGACCCCCTTGGCTGCTAACATGTAGGAGCAGCCAGGTTAAAGGAGGTATTGCCGGGACATCCCTGAGCCTAGGCCAGTTGATCTTTGTCACCGCCGCCCCCCCCCCCCCCCCCCCCCGTTTGGCACCACTGCTGGACATTGGAGCAAGGGTCCACTAAGGAAGTTTAATGCCACTTTAGTCCCGTAGTCCCATGGCCAAACTCTGCTCTTGCACCAAGAACAGTAAGTCTAAGAAATTGACTTCACACATAGAAAACACTTAGCTTTAACCCCCTTCTTGGTAATTCCTCCCATCCAGAGCAAGTTTGGATAAGTAATCTGACTATCTTGTCTCTAGTCAATGGGAGGTGTTCAGAGGGTAATAAATGGGCTATATCGTACTCTAATAAAGTCAATAAACAAATTACTGTTGACTTCAACGGGAACACAATTAAGCATAATTGTATATCTCATACGACTACCCCAGAAACAGAATATTTTTCATACTCAGATCTATCTGGATACAACTGATAAGCTTCAGTAGAAGCAAAGAGACGTCTCTTCACGCTGGATAAATATCTAACAGCTAAGTTTGCTAAAAGGTTGCCGTTCTACAGCTGAATGTGAAGGCATGTCTTAAAAAGTGCTTAAACAACCATGTTTTAAAATGGCTTGTTTTCTAAACTCTGAAGCAGCAACTTAACAGCCGGAGGAAGTGTTGTTGTAGAAAAATGTATGACAAAATATACTGCTTCTTAATTTCCCTAGAGAATCAGATCCCCCCGCCCTTTTTTAAAATCTGTTAAACTAGTGAAGCACTCAATAATTTACTGAAAAGAAATGTAATTATTGCCCTCTGAGCAATTCCCCATGGTTCATCCAATTAATTGGAAAAATATTAACCTTTGAGGGTCAGACTTCACTATATATAATCGCAGTACACCTTTCCCCCCCTCATTTTTTTTTTGCTGATCACTTTTAAAAAAATGTCTGACAGAGTGTGTGTGTTTTTATACTGTTTGGCAATGAAAGCTCTACTTGGCAATTAAGAGGATCACAGTAAAACAGGCATATCTTTCAGCATTATTTAAAAGCCTGCAATTGTTAAATCTTATCCATTCACATAAATATACTGTGCTGACTGCCAATCATTTTAATAATATATATTCACTGATAAAACCCACAATATGTGGTAAGAATTTTTTCAGTGCTCTTCAATTTACTGAGTAATGCTGGTTCTCTGCCTCATACAAACTTCCACAAGGATTTTAAGCAAGACCGGATGTGACCAGCATCCTTTATCTACCAGTCCAGTGGCCATCAGTCTCTGCATAAGAGCTGCAGGTCCTATGTCATCACATGGACAGAAAGCACAGCTGTTACAAGATTACAGATCTGCTCTGGATGTCAGTGGGTGGAACCTAGACCCCATCCTGAAAGCTCTCATGTTTCCCCAAACAAATACCACTTGCTCTGGCTTTGTCAAGGAAAAAGGTCAATTTTACTTCACATTAATGTACAGTTTCCTTTAATGACTTCCAGTACAAAGACTTTAGCAGAAGTTTTCAAAGCTGAGTGTTAGAGATTTTCAAACACAAAAGGCAGTTAGGTACCACATGCTAGAGCTGACTGAAATATGACAATTCTGCAGATGGGACAACAAAATAGGGAAGTCTGGCAGAAATAGAGGCAGGTTGATCACTGGCTGAAGAAGATGTAAGCACTAATTCTCAGGGTTATTGATAATATGTATCTGTATTTGTAACATATACATCTTAAAATTTCACATGGAAAATTCTAAGACACTTAAGGCTTAACTGAAGCTGAAGTTGAGATTGGAAGTTGAAGCTAGACAAACTCAGACTTGAAATAAGTCATAATTTTCAACTGTGAGGATAATTACTCTTGCATATGGTGGTGCTAAACCCCCTGTCAGCTGACTGGTGGATTAGGTTAAAGCCAGAATGCCACTAACATGACCATTCAGTCATGTGGGTGATAGTGATAGGCTCCTGTTCTCTTCTTTTCACATATATCCTTCCTCTTACAAGTAAAGCAGACAATAAGATTTAATTCTGCTATATCCTGGAAATGTTAATTCCAGGACTTTGAAATATAGTACAGTACAGTAACTGCAATACTAATGAGGTTGCATAATTAAGATCTCATTAAAACAGCACTGCAGTCAATGGGAATCTTTTCATTGACCACGATTCATGTATCAACCCTGTATGTCCCTTTTAGAACTGATTTTTATTACTGCAGGTATTCTTACGTAGTTTCTTTTGAGCAACTGATTCCAGCTCTATTGTCCCATCTACTATCAAGTTTTTCTACAAGCCAATGTTTTCTTAAACATATATTTAATATCCAGACAGTAGATTTTTTTTAACATACCAGGGCCTAATAGCCAACCGTCTCCAAAGACAGAATCCTAAGAGGTATTAATGCTGAAAAATTGCAAATGCCCAGTGAAAAGGGCAGCAACTGTTCATGCTAACATGTAAGACCGAGTTGGGTATTGAAGCAGAAATATAGTACATGAGAGCTTGTGTCACCCTAATTGGCAGGAATACAGATTGCTCATGGGCTGTTAAGTGATTTTAAGGACAGTCTTGTCATTTTCTCACTCATCTGTGAAGTTGAATACAGCAAATTAGCATCTTGTGAAAGTTATTTTAGCTAACTGCAAAAGTAATGCTACCTACCGCAACAAAATGTCACCCTTTGCCAGGTGCATGGAGAAACTGTAGTAATATGGGGAATTGGACACTGTTAAATATTGAAGAGGACTCAGTACTTTCCAAAAGATAAAACATGCAAACAATTTTGGGCTGCTACCAATTCAAACCATTCCATCTATGGATTGCAGGTGTTAGAATAACAGTGTCATTCTATTAATATATATATACTATAGCATATAGGAAATATGAGTAGTATTTTTATCCTTATATATTGAATTTGCATGACACTGCACAGAGAAGACGCTTTTCTTTTCCACACACACCCTCACTCAAAATGACTTAGAGTTTAAATCCCCAGTCATCTGGAAGTCATTAGGACTCCCTGTGTCCATGCATGTGTGTCATGTTACAGGACTGGGTATAAACTGGGAAGATACCACTGTTCAAATCTAGATGAACAAGGAATGGGGATTGTGCCTGAACAAGGGCGGCAAGATCACACACAAAGTCAATTTTTCATGGGGAAAAATTGGCAGAAATAAATTCCATTCATTTGCTGAGTAATTTATGCAGGGAACTCTTTATCTGTATATCAGTCACAACCAGCATACTGTCAGTATCTGATTTTCAAAATATAATTGGTGTGGATTAGCTCTGATCAAATGCATGAGACAAAAAAAGCTTGCCCTTGAAAGGTTAGTGTGTGTAAGGAATAGGGAAATAAGATTTTTCTTTGGTTTAGATGGTAATCAAATACTCAGGCTTGAAACCCCGATTGTCTGTTCTGTCTTCCCAGAGGAGTAATGAGCAGAGATGGGTGACATTTTTCTTTCAGTAAATAGTAAATTCATCAAAAAATGCATTTTTAGGTCACTGAAAATATTAGTGAACTTGGCTCAAATTCAAAAAATTGTTTCAGCCAAAAAAAGTGAAACTTTTTCAAAAGAGTCAAAACATTTCATTCTGACAGAACATGTTTTATTCTGACAAGTTTGGGGGCAGGGGAGAGGCAAGTGTTCACTTTTCAGTTCAAAATAATGTTTCACTTGGAAATTTAGCTAATTTTAAAAATGGACAATTACTTGAGAATGAACCGAAACAAAGACACATAACAAAATACATAAAATAAATAAAACACAACTTCTTTCAGATCAAACTAAATATTTTCTTTGACTGAAAACAGGTTTTTTTTGTTTGTTTGTTTTTTGTTGTTAGTTTGGGGTGGGGTTTTATTTGTTTGTTTGTTTGTTTCTATTTAAAAAACAAAAAAAATTCAGTTCAAAGCAAACCAAAAGGTTCAGTTTTTTCTCTTTGACCTTTATATAATATGGAGTGAAAGTCTAAATCAAAATGAAACAATGATTCAATTGATTAAAATTTTTTTCAACTTTGTTTTAGAGAAAATTTCAAAATTCTCAAGTTTGATTCCAGATTGAAATGAAAGCAAATTTCAAAATCTCTAAAACCTCCATGAGACTGAATTTTCATCCTCTTTCCTACTCTATTTACCATGTTCCAATGTGATAGCCATGTTAGTCTAGTCCAGCAAAACAAACAACAAGTCTGGTGGCACTTTTAAAGACTAAAATATTTATTTATCACATGGACTTTCATGGGAGAGAATCCCACTTCTTCAAGCATCTGATGAAGTGGGATTCTCTCCCATGAAGGCTCACTCAATAAATAAATTCATTAGTCTTTAAAAGTGCCACCAGACTCCTTGATTTTTCTACTTACTATGTTTCAAAACCAGCTCACTTTCGGTACAAACTGATACAACATGTTAAAGTACTTGTTTTTGCTATTAATGGTGGAGCTCACTTGTTTCCTTCACTTAAACATCATCTCAGGTAAGCTAAAATGATGAATCCCCTATTAATTATGTAGAGGCACTTAGGGCCTAATCCAGCTTTCAGTGAAGTCAGTGAGACTCCTGCTGACTTCAGTGGGCATTGAACCAAGTGCTTAATGTCCTTTTATCTCATGCATTAACCAGAGTTACACACATGCATTTTAATCAGTCTACTTAGGAAGTGTTCAATCATTATGATATCTAGGCAGTAATTTACACTATGACATATTAGTCATTCTATAAAAATAACAGGGTTTTGTTTAGTTTCATGGATTTCTACAGAAGCTACAACCTGTTCATGTTTGCAAATAAAATAATCGCACCCCATGGTTTGAACTGCCGTGTTTAATTGCCTATTTCACATGTGTAGACAAATTCAGTCATGGTTGCCTTTACAATGCTGCCTTAACATTAGTTAGCTCAAGATCTGGGTACATAATGTTTGTCAGGTCAAAAGTAGAAGCCTTTTTAAGATGAAAATAAAGCAATCAGAGCAGTTCTTCTGCCAGCATTAGTTTAATCACTTACATGCAGTAGTGACAGGGAATTAAAGAAAATGTTATTTATTTATTTGTATTGCTAGGGGCCACAGTTGTAGGCCAGGCCACTACTCTGTTACATAATGTGCCAACACAGAACATAAATAAATCCTACAAATATACCTCTCAACTTAAGCACCAACTGCATTAAATCAAACTTTACTTTTTTACTTATGCAAATACTCAAGAGATGTTTTGAACAAGTTCAGCTCAGGAGCTATTCTGAACTGTAGGATGTTCAGGGATGTATGAATGAAGTAGTCCATGGATTTAGTTTGCCAATCACCTAAACCTCTTTCTGAATAGGCAAGTATCAGCTTCTTCACAAGGTATGTCCCTCATGGCAGACTTACACATTTCATCTGTTGCACAGAGACCTATTCCTATTCCATGTTTTCATCTTTGCTATAAATCACTGGGGAGATGTGACAGTGATATAACATTCTATCTTTTTTCAAGATTCCTGCCTCAGCCACTCATTAGCTATCAGACATTAGTTCAAATCACCATGTCTTCACTGCAGCTTGGAAATGTCATTGTGGTGGTGGAGGATTGATGGGCTTGGTCTACAGCAGAGGCTTTATAGCTTGGGAACAGTTGTCTGAGGGAAAAAGCCATATTCCTTGGACAGGAAACTAAGCCAGAGACATGCTAGCTCCCACCCCACTGTTAGGCAGTGATTGGAGTGGAATTGAACCTGGGTGGGGCTGGCACATCTCTCCCCTAGTATGGGTAATGATGGGATTATCTAGGTTTGTTGCCTCTGTAGCCTTTCCCAGCCTGGTTCCTGTCACCAGGAGAGATGGGAAAGATCCACTGGTTCACCTGCCTTTACCCTCTGTCCATGCAGAACTGGATCCCACAGAGCATTCCCCAGTCACAGCTCAGCTGATTTGTAAATGCCCCAAGGAGGGAATTCCACAGTCTCATGGAGGTCAGTTCATCTCCTATTGCAGCCTTGGGAAAGAGCCTTATTAACGTCATTGGGAACTAAAGCCCTGTCAGCCAAATGACCTTCATCTCACCCATTATCCCTGGTGTTGCATTAATTCATATCCCCCTCCTTTGGTGTTAACACTCTTCAGGCATCTGTTGTCATTTCTCATGGGCCCTTAGCTAAGCCCAGCTATAGATATTTAGTTCCATTCATCCTTTTCCATAAATTAACCCCTTTGGCCTTGAACGTTCTGCTGCTTTGCACTGGAGAAGGCAGGTCCTCTGGGGAGGGCAGGGATTGGTAGCAGAGCAAGGCCCCTTTTCCCCAAGGATCTCAACAACTTTCCCTTCCATGTCGAGCTCCCTAGCAGCTTTGTTGGCAGAGGAATGCAGTGAATCAGGGCAACGTCAATACAGCCTGATGTTATCCTTGCCACTCATTCACCTGTGCTGGCCTTGTCCTCCAGCCACAAGTGAGTCTAGCCCAGATAATCTTTCCCATCTCTACTTCCTTTTTCCTTCCTCCCTACCACCCCACTCACTCAGGTGCTGGTGTCCTCTGTTCAGGCAGCTGCCAATGAACGCCCTTGTGCTCAGGTGCAGAAGAGTTTCAGGGCTCGACTCTGCTGCAGGGGAATCTGATGAGTGACTGGAGAACCTGAGTCCAGTTCCCCCTGAAACCAGTTTCTAGTGAGAAATACCTCTGCACCTGACCCTGCTATCATCTTCTACAGACAACAACAGCTGTCCTCTTCGGTTAAGACTGCCACCAGGTGGCAAGTTACCAAGGAGCAGTAACCAGAAGGTGATTTGCTGTGACAGAAGGCCAGGAATTATTTTTAGATAGCTAGTCACTTACTGTATATAGTGCCAGTCCCCCAATAGCAGAGACATGGGTGGAGGCACATCTATTGTACACAAAAACCTTGGGGAAGATGCTGCCTTGTCACCAGGGTTGTCATCATGCAGTTGGGGTACTGAAATAATGACTTAGCAAAGCACCTAATCTCACACACTCTCTTGTCGGAGTAGAACCACAGTCTGAAGGGAAGCATTTTCCTCTGAAATACATATCAATATAACTTCCCTCAAACCCTTCAGATAGTTTGAGCCAACAATGGAAGAAAAAACAGCTTCCACTGCTGAGCAAGTAAGGCAAGAAATGCTCCTTTTCCTTAGGATTATTTGTCATGACAGCCTCATTCCTTGTGAATCATTGACAGAAACAATTAAATGATGTACATTCACTTTGTAACGATTTGATAAAGAGCAGCAGAGAGATCAACACTCTGTCACAAGGATGTTTTTAGAGTGCACTTGCTATCAGCAGTTCATTTGCAAGATGAATATCTTTAAAACATCTAATTACGACATTTGTCACGCAACAGATGTATTTCAACTCTTAGTTTGCTTTCCTTAATAATCAGCAGGCTTGGTGGTTTCCAGCTGGGTGAACTGCAGGATGCAGAATCAGTTCCAAGTTCAGAAGGACTTCCCAACTTATTGGTACGCCTGTCTCCTTGTGCCTAGTCTTTCAAATGGATTGCTCCATCTGAACACTGAATAGCCTGCTTAAAAGCAGAAAAGAAATGCTCAAATGAAACAGCTGGGAGTTTCCATCTTAAGAAGGTGAAATCACCAAGCAGTTACAGTAGGAGCCAGAGGAAAGATGAAGAAATAAGCAGCATATGCAGAAGGAAAAAATTGTAGGTGAAACAGAGTGTGCCAGATTCTCCTCCTTGTTAGAGAGGTTTTGTTTTAACACTGATTTAGGAATGAGGCTGAATAAGTAGGGCTGGATTAACAAAGAAGTTTAGGGGCTGCAGCCCCGGCCCCTGGGCTAAAAGGGGCGAGTTCCTATTCTGTTTTGCCTCACAGAAATAAATCTGATCCTGTGGCCAGCCCAAGCGCTGCCAGCCTGCACCATCCTGCTCCTGTGGCTGGGAAGACTACCACCCCCCACGCTTCAGCACCAGGCCCCCTCAGCCAGCTGGACTGGGGGGGGTAAGCACAAAACTGGACAGTCTTGGGCCCCCAAGAGCTTTCATCTGGCCCTGTGAACAGGAATGGACTTTTTCTTCCCAATACTCCATCTAAGCACTACAAGTTCCCTGGCAATATACAGGGGGATGCCCCATTAGCTCCAATCCCAGAAATCATCTCTATTCAGGAAAGGACTGAAGTTCTATTGAAGTCAAAACAACGTAAGGTCCTGCTTAAAATTAATCACAGGATTAAGTGCTTTCCTGAATCAGGGCCATCTGACCTTTCTTGTTCACTGTGGGTGAAATTCACCCTTACACAGAGAGTGAGGATGAAGGTTTTGCATCACTTAAAGCCTACTGAAGCCACCACAATGGAGCTTAATTGATATCTAGCTCTCACACTGGCTGCACATGGGTGAACGACCTTTACAGTGCATCTACGCTGCATGCTTTTCTGAATAGAGATGGATTGATGAATTAAGGCCTCAAGGAGTTGAACTGGGCAGAGGGTTTTTGTTTGGTTTTGTTTGCTTTTTGTTTTTAAAATTCTGCTGAGAAAGTAGCAAAAGTAGTGAACAAGATCCTGGACCTGCAGAAAAAAAGAATGATGGGCTGAAATGAGCCTGTATTAGTCACTGCTAATTTACAGTACCTACAAAGGAAGCTCCTGAAAGCAAACACCCACCTAACAGCATATGAATGATCAGCTGATGTTCCGCTTCTTTATCATATAAAGCAATGCAGGGTATGATCCAACAATTAGATATTCACTGAAATTTCAACAGCATCTTTTGTGGTACAAATAATTTAAAACAGTGATTTAAATTCTCTGCAACTAAGAACATTAGTAAGAACAGATCCAAGATCACTGTTGTCACACCAGAAATATTCACAGGGTGAGATGCTCAGCTGGGTACTGGTCACAGCTGTACTGTTTTTATGTCCACTTATGCCAGACAAGGCTATGGCTTGATACTGTCACTTTTGTATTAACGGGCAGTCAGTTTGGGGGGCTGCGAGTATGAACAACAGGGATGGCTATTTCTCCATTCTCTTGAACCTTATGTAATCATTACTGTGTCTTGAATTCCACAATGCCCCAATTCTATCTCCAGTACTTGAGGATTAAGGACACAATGTGTATCCAAAGCCATGTATGATGTTTTTATTTACTAGTGGAGTCTAAGACTGTCTGTCAGACAGGCTAGACTTCATCACAAGGTGTTCAACATAAATCAAGGAGACGGGCCTTGTCTGGGTTTGCATAAATCCCCCCAGGCTCACTTTCGGAGGTATGAGTGGATATGAGGACAACACTGGTCATTTATAAACAGATTTGCCATGACAATAATTATTCTCATGCTCTTTTCATAGTCACTGCAGGTCAAAGTCTAATTGCATGACTTGAATCAGATGGTGGGTTATCTCCAGCCATAGCTCTGAGAGTGGGGACAGACCTAATAAGCAAGGTGTTGCACATCCAGTGCTGAGCAACGTTTCTCCTTTCAGTTGCATCAGATTTATGGCCATGTGGCTCCATCAAGTTAAGTAAGCAAGAAGAGACCCAGTTCTGCTATGCTGAAAGCTAAGGTGCAGAATGTTTGTGTTGTGCCTTCACTCCTGGCTGTACAAATGAGATGTGCTCATTTGGCATCACGATAAAAGGAAAGCATGGATGCTTTGCTACTCTGCCACTGAGAGTCTTATGTTTATATTCACACTGAGTAGCAAAGCCAAGAAGTAACAGATGCTACAATCTGTTAACTCTCAGGAGTGGGGACAGTGAGGACAATAAAGCTCTCATTCTTTGCTCACTGACATCAGCTTTGTATTAGTGTGCCCCACTGACTGCAGTGCCCTTATCTCTGATTTACTCCAGGGTAAGTAGAAGGAGAATCAGGCCCTCTTCCTCAAACAGAAAACTGTGTGAAGACATACATATAACAGACCTATAGCCACTGCACGAAAGAATCAAATGAACACGAATGCTGTGGGGACCTATCAGAGCATGAGAGAAGAGACATTTTTCAAGTCCTGTGAACAAGCAGATGGACACACTCTTCTTGTTATTGGCTTTTTTCCACTCCTTTTTAACTTTGGAGTTTGCACATCATGATTAGACTGAAGAGATAAAGTTTCTTGCTTTCAAAGTCAGCAAGAGGTTTGGTGACAAATAGGGAATGGATGAGGCATGGTTCCACCCCATCCCCACATACACACTGGGCAGGGAAGATGAGTGGGTGTAGAGAAGTTGTAAAAGTTTGTAGCAGGCTTTTTACCCCATAGATGCTCTTTGTGTCTTTGGGACTTTGCAACTATATGTTAGAGCTAGCATGGAACTTAATTTAAAGCAAGAGTTCTCTGTTTCCACACTACTGTACCACTTTCAGAAATCTGAATTGGCTTGCGTATTCTGTGTTTTACCTCAATTAAAAACTACTTGCTTATACAAACAGATATAAAAATATGAAAGTGCCACAGCATGCTCTTACTGAAAAATTTCCTACTTTCTCATTTTTACCCTATCATTATAAAAGAAAGGAAATGGAAGATGAATATTGTACTTACATTTCAGTGCTCACTGTGTTATATAGAACAGTATGAACAAGTCATTTTCTGTATTAAATTTTTAGTTTGCACTGACTTTGTCAGTGCTTTTGTGTTTGCCTAAAACTAGGCAAATATCTAAATGCATTTATGTAATTCCTAGAAGACACACACACTCCTATGTGAGTGTGATGTTCCATTTTGGCTGGGACAGTCATTTTTTTTAAGCACTTCCCTGACCTGATCAGTTGGCAAGAGCAAACTAGACAAATGCCCACCTTTCTCAAAAAAAGTGGGGTGCAGCAGATCTACAAGGAGGGGCAGTGATGCCAGTCAACTCTGTGTGTGTCAGAGAGAAAGAGAGAGTGAAAAGATTAAAAGGTTCTGATAGCAAATAGATTTGAAAGAAACATGGCCAGCATACCATAAATAGAAACATGCCACATTTTTTAAATACCTCAGTGGAAAAATGGATTTTGACATGAGGCACTTGGGTCACAGTCTTTCTGAAAATTGGAAGTTGAAGATAAACTATTGCAACAAGGAATTATCTTTCAGAAGAGTCAGCTGATGAAAAACACTGTATGAACTGATTATTTCAAGCTGCAAAAACTGCCCTATCTGGCAAGGATCTGCATTCCTTCTCAAAAAGCTTCAAGCTTGGTTTTTGTCAGATGAAATTATTCCAACACAGAAGGTCAATGTATACAGGCTGTGCCATTGTTTAACATGAGATGTCACAGGCTGTTGTAATATTTTCCCGGATGGAGCTCGTAAAATAATCTAGCAACTTGATCCTCTGAGGTGCTCTGCACTCCTTGCAAGATTGCAGAATACCCTTAAGTCCGTAAGTCAGTGGGAATGGTGGGCTTTCTGCACCCTGGTGAAGTGCTCAGAACTTTCCAGAATCAGTCCCAAATTTTACCAAAAACCATGATATACATAAGACCTGAGCCAGTGATCACTGAAGTCCATAGGACTCCTTTTACAGATGGCAATTGGTATCGGATGGGGTCCCTGCTTCCTAATGTATTAATGGATAAAGATAAAAGAGTCTTATGGACAGGTCTGGGGTTTTCTGTCACCTGACAGTATTGACCTGCTATATTTTGATTCAAAAGGGTTTAAAGCCCTGTGGCCTGAAGCCATACAGGCATGGGAATTCTCTGCAAAGGGAAACCGCTGAATGGGCTATGCCCTATTTGCATTTAAGTTCCAACTTTTTGGAGTATTAGTGCTATGTTTTGAGATTGGAAGCCATAAAAAGCTATTGATCTTGTGTGAAAATAATGAAGTTAAGAGAGAGAAATGAAAAGTGCCTGTGGTTACAGGCACAGCTGGATAAAAAAGTGGGTAGGAAAGGAATGAAGCAAGGGGTAGGGAGAGAAAAAGGCCCCTACCTTCTTTTAGGAGACCTGCTGTGCTGGGAAAGAGTCAGTTAACATCCTAGATACTGCAGAGCTTCTAAAAAGCAGAGCTGAGGCAACTGCAAAACAACAGGTGGGGCAGAGTTGAGGCAGCAGATAGACAACATAGAGCTGAAGTGACTTTGAGGCAACAGTGCTGCGGTGCCTACGGCCATACCGGACCGAACGCACCCGATCTAGTCCGATCTCGGAAGGTAAACCGTCCTGGGCCTGGCTAGTACTTAGATGGGTGACCGCCTGGGAATCCCAGGTACTGTAGGCATCCCGGGGGACTGTCCCTGGCTGGACAGCTGCCCCCTCACCCCCTGATTGTCCTGCCCAGTTTCTCCCCCAAGTCTGACGCTGAGGCTATGGACACTGCTTCCCACCTGCCATCCATGCCCAGCGTCGGCGGGGAACCCTCACCCAACCCACCATCTTCTGGTCCCGTGCCTGGTCGAAGGGAGCTGCACCCTGGTGGTCAGACCACCGGGGACCCCACCTCCATCTCCGACCCCACCCCTGACTCTGTTCCCACCCCTGCTGCTAACCCCATTCCTAACATTGTCCTCACTGCCCCACCCACTCTCACCCCAAGCCCTGCCCCAGACCCCTCCCCTGTTGCTGCCCCCCCCCCGAGGTCATGTAACCTCCCTTCTCTACCGACAACTCCCGGGGGGTGGCATTTGTGGCCCCACCCTGACCGGGGCTGCAGTCCTCCCTCCGCCGCCATTCCCCTTTGTGCCAGGGGCTGGACTGGACAATGCAGCGGCTCCACCATCGGCACCGCGACGGGGCTCTGTGCCCTATCTGTCCGTCCCGGCTGGCAGCGGGGCCAACACAGGGACCCGATTGGAGGACAGCCGGGACCCTTTCAACCTGGACCCCCTGGCGCTGCGGGACGAGCTCCGCGCCTTCCTGGTTGACACTCGTGGGGCCAGGAATCAGGTGGAGCTCTCCCTGCAGTGCTGGGGAAATTTCCACCTCGTCCTCCAGGCCGTGAGGGCCATCCTGAAAGAGGGAAAGGGAACAGGAGGCGGGACAACGTGGCCTACCAGAGGGCCCGCAGCTTCCATGACTCCCTGATGGCCTTTGCAGATTGTTGCGTGGCCCGATGGAGGCTTGTGGTGCTCCTGTCACCCCTGTAGATCCCCCCCAGCCCTCCTCATGGCTCCAATCATTCTCACAACCTTAAATGCCAGGGGCTGTAGGATGGGTCTCCGCAGGACCCAGGTGCTCTCCTTCCTTCGGGAGGGAGGCTACTCTGTGATGTTCCCGCAGGAGACCCATACAGATCCAGCCGCCAAGGCCAGCTGGCAGCTGGAATGGGGGAATGGGGTGTTCTTGAGTCACCTTTCCACCTGCTCCGGCGGTGTGGCCAACCTGTTCTCCCCCGACCTACAGCCTGAGGTGCTGGGGGTTGCCGAGATCATGCTGGGCTGCCTACTGAACCTCTGGGTCCGCATGGAGGGTCTGGCGTTGAACCTGATCAACGTCTACGCCCCGACATCAGGCCCAGAGCAGGCGCCCTTCTTTTGGCAGGCGGCCACCTTCCTCGGCACCTTAGATCCACAGGAGTGCCTCGTCCTGGGTGGGGATTTTAACATCACCCTCGAGGACCGGGACCGCTTGGGGACCGAGCAGTACCGGGCCGCCGCAGATGTCCTCCGGGAGATGATCGAGCATCACTCCCTGGTGGACATATGGCGTGACCACCACCCGGACGATGAGGTTACCTTCACCTTTGTCCGGGTGGGGGCAGATCAGTTGCAACACTCCCAGTTGGATCGCATTTATTTGTCCCGTCGCCATCTCGCACAGGCCCACTCCTCCGGCATTAGGCCAGCCCCTTTCTCGGATCACCACTTGGTGACCGTGACGGCCTCTCTCATGGCGGAGAGGCCGGGGCTGGCCTGGTGGCACTTCAACAACAGCCTGCTGGAGGACGCGGGCTTCATGGCGTCCTTCCAGGAGTTCTGGCTGGCCTGGCAGGAGCGGAGGCCTGCCTTTCCCTCCGCGCGGCATTGATGGGACACGGGGAAGGTGTGTGCCCGCCTCTTCTGCTGTGACTACACGCAGGGGGCCAAGCGGTGGAAGGATGTGGTGATAGAGCAGCTGGAACGGGAGGTCTTGGAGCTGGAGAGGTGCCTGGCTGCCAGCCCCGAGGATCCGTCCCTCTGCAGAACGTGCCAGGAGAAGCAGGAGGAGCTCTGGGCCCTCAAGGACCTTCAGGCCCAGGGAGCCTTCGTTCCATCCCGCATCCATCTCCTCCAGGAGAAGGATCACGGCTCCCACTTCTTCTACACCCTGGAGAAACGGAGAGGGGCTCAAAAGCATGTCACCTGCCTCCTCGCGGAGGATGGAACCCCCCTCACGGACCCAGTGGAGATGTGTGGAACGGCCAGGGCCTTCTACACTGGCCTTTTCTCCCCAGATCCAACCGAGGCCGATGCCCGCAAGGTGCTGTGGAATGAACTCCCCGCGCTCAGCACGGGCGACCAGAACCAACTGGAGCTTCCTCTCACTCTGGCTGAGTTCACGGAAGCCCTCCGTCACATGCCCAATAACAAATCCCCGGGCATGGACGGACTGACCGTGGAGTTCTACCACGCATTCTGGGATGTCCTTGGCCCAGACCTGGCCATTGTCTGGGCTGAGTCCAAGGGAAGCGGAGAGCTCCCCCTTTCTTGCCGGTGGGCTGTGCTGGCCCTGCTACCCAAGAAGGGGGACCTCCGCGACCTTTGGAACTGGTGTCCCGTCTCGCTCCTCTGCACGGACTACAAGATCGTGGCCAAGGCCATCTTGTTGCGGCTTGGGTCCGTGCTGCAGGACATGATCCATCCTGACCAGACCTACACCGTCCCAGGCTGGTCCATCTTCAGCAGCCTGTACCTGGTCCAGGATCTCTTGGAGCTCGGGTGTAGGGATGGTCTGTCGTTCGCCCTCCTGGCCCTGGACCAGGAGAAAGCGTTCGACAGGGTGAACCACAGGTACCTCATGGGCACCCTGCAGGCCTTCGGCTTCTGGCCACACTTTGTGGGCTTTCTCTGGGTTCTGTATGCCTCCGCAGAGTGCCTGGTCAAGCTCAACTGTACCCTGACTGCACCAGTCAGCTTCGGGTGAGGAGTGCATCAAGGCTGCCTGCTGTTGGGCCAGCTGTACACTCTGGCCATCGAGCCCTTCCTCTGTCTCCTCCGTCGGAGGTTGACAGGGTTGGTGCTCCATGAGTCAGAGCTCCGGCTGGTCCTGTCAGCATACGCCGACGATATGCTCCTCGTGGTCCAGGACCCAGGCGACCTGGGGGGGTTGGAGGCTTGCCAGGCCATCTATTCGGTGGCCTCCTCCGCCCGGGTCAACTGGGTCAAGACCTCTGGCCTGACAGTAGGGGCTGGGTGGTCGGCGGGCCCCCTCCCACCCGCACTCCAAGCCATCCGTTGGAGCACGGGTCCGCTGCTCTATCTCAGCGTTTATCTTTCTGCCACCCATCCCTCCCCGGATGAGAACTGGCGTGACTTGGAGGACAGGGTCGTTGGGCGGCTGCGGAGATGCTGAGGTGCCTCTCCCTTCATGGGAGGGACTGCTGAGGTGCCTCTCCCTTCATGGGAGGGCACTGGTGGTCAACCAGCTCATCCTGTCCATGCTGTGGCATCGGCTCAACACCCTGGTCCTGCCCCCAATGTTCCTGGCCTACCTCTGGAAGACAGTTTTGGAGTTCTTTTGGCCAGGACTGCACTGGGTCTCTGCAGGGATTCTGAGTCTCCCCCTGGAGGAGGGAGGGCAGGGTCTGTGATGTGTCCGCAGCCAGGTCCAGACTCCTTTAAGGTGCAAGTAGTCAGGCGTGGAGCCACCTGGCACGCACCCTCCTCCGCTGCTACTAAGGGCTCTGATACGACCAGCAGCTCTTTTATATCCAGCTGAGAGGTGGTCCACAAGACCTTTCTGAGCTGCTGGCCTTCTACCAGGACCTCCTCTGGACCTGGAGGCTTATCTTAGCCTCCAGGGCCCTTGTGCCCACTGAGGGGGAGGACCTCCTCACGGAGCCCCTGCTACACAACCCCCATCTTCGTGTGCAGGTGGTGGAGGCCCCCTCTGTGAGGCGGAGGTTGGTCCTGGCAGGCATCACCAGGGTTGGAGACCTCCTGGACTATGCCCAGGGGGACTGGGTGGATCCCCTTGCGCTTGCCCAGTGCATGGGGCTCTCCACCCTTCGTACCCCCCCCCCCCGGTGCCTACTCCAGGAGGTGAGGGCAGCTCTGCCCCCCCCACTTGGGCCTACCTCAAGCGGGTTCTGTGAGAGGGTACTCCCCACCTCCCTCTCAGTCCTGGCCCTCCGGAGCTTGTCATTGGGCCCCGGCCCCGTGAGCCCTCCCAGCAGTCCCCATCCCACGCCCCGAGCCGGCTGCTGGACTTGCAGTCAGCCCCCCTCCGAACTGCACCTCGACAATATCTGTACACGCTCATGCTTCATACCATCCATTTCTTCACCCTCGTGTCCCACCCTGATACCAAGTGGCAGGACCTCCTTCCACCTGCGAAGGGCGAGGACCCCCGGTGGGCCAGCCTTTATTCCACCCTGACCCCACGGCCCACTGGGGACATCAGCTGGTGGCTCCTCCATGGAGCCATGAGCACGGGCGTGTACTTGGCACGGTTCACCCCCTGCCCTGAGACCTGCCCCTTTTGCAGCATGAGAATGTGCCAGATTGCAGCCCCTTTTCCAGCTCCTCCAGAACCTCTTATTGAGGTTCTGGCTGCACTTTTCCCCACACATGTTCCTTTATGCACTCCCTATCTGTGGCCCCATGAAGTCACAGGACCTCCTCGCCAACCTCCTCCTGGGCTATGCTAAACAGGCCATCCACAGGACCAGAGAGAGGAGGTTGGCTGAAGGAGGGGCCTGCGACTGTGGGGCTTACTTTTGCTCCCTCGTTCGTGCACGTGTCCGGGCAGAGTTCCTCTGGGCGGCATCTGCTGGCTCCCTCGACAGCTTCCAGGCACAGTGGGCATTGTCCGGGATTCTCTGCTCGGTGTCCCCTTCTGAATCCCTCATTATAAACCTGTAATCTCACACCCGTCCCTGCTTTTTTCATTCATTGTCCCAAGAATTTATTTGAAGGATGGCCCAGTACCACCTCCCCATAGGCTGGGGGAGGGGTTTTAGAAGTGGACGGGCTTGCGCCCAGCCACCACCATTTTCCTTCAATAGGAACAGTGCTGAGGTGGTTTGGACAGAACTCCAGTGCAGGAGCCCATCAGAGCCACTGCAGTGTGGGTCTCTCCCTAGCAGCAATTAGAGCTGAATTCATTTCTGCTGGAGCAGCTGGCAGAGCCCTTGGAACAACCCAGACTGCATTTACCAGAGACTCTTTGGACACCACCACCCCAGGACAGCAAACTGAGTAAGGAACAAGGAAGTGGCTGGAATGATTCCTTAGCATCTCACAAGTGCCAGAGCAAGGCTGGATTGAGGTTGTTGTGAGGCAAAGGGGAGGCTATAGATAAGACTGTTAATCTGTTAAGAACTGGCTTTCACAAGTTTCTGCTGTTTCCTCTACAAAGCCTAGCCTCAGTATTTCTCAGTGAGGAATTACTACCCTTCAACGGCTTCCCAGCTTTCTGGGTTGGGGCTTGACCCTGTGTCTAAGCCTTAAGAAAGAATCCTTAGAAAATGGAAGCTGAACATTTGATCTGGCTATTGTTTACAGTGTGATGTAAATTCACACACCACCTTGCAGTTAAAAAAAATAGGTACCTGAAAGGTTCCCTTCCTTCCCCTGGCATCTCACAGCATACAAATTATATAATTATACTGTAAGTTAATTGAAGATGGGGATGCCATTTCCTATGGGACTATGGAGAAGCAGTTACTCCTGACCTTGCTGTGCCAACCCTTCCCTACAGATGTTTACCAGATCTGCAGGTTCTGATAGGTGGCCTGTTGTCCGCACCCCCAACTTCATAATCTCACAGAATGGGGTGGATTCTGACCTGACTTTGTCCCTCCTGCAACCAGAATTTTTCTGAAGTGACACCCCTGCTTGAAGGCCTGTTTGTCACAAGGTAATTTATCCCAGCCTTGACTCAGGTGCATGGAGGAGAAAGGGAGAAGAATGGAGATCTTTTGCTCAACCTAGTTCTGATTATGAGTCTGTTTGTGGTAGAAAGAGGGTGGAGCTGTTGACCAACTACTCTGTGTTGTAAGATGGTGGTCAGGCAGGGAATAGAGTGGGGAGGAGTCAATGGAGGCGGGGAGTCAGCTATTTCACAAAAAGAATGGAAGCAATAGTTAAGGGAGCGGGATATCAATGGAAAAACAATGTATTCTGTGGTGTGCCTGATTGATGGAGCTTTATTACCCATGGAGTGTTGTAAACTAGCCCTTAAAAAAATGGTGCTTTAAGGTGTGTTCATATTTAATTAGGTTTGGCTTTTTGTCTGCTCGCAATGTGTTTGTACTGCTCACATGTCCCTTGGTTTAATAGCATCACACAGCAATGCCCAGGTTGTGAATCTATACATTGTCTGGGTCTCATGACCCGTTCTGGGATTTTTAAAATGTGCATGGCACTTTAATAGGAGATGACTCTAGCTATGGATGAGTTCCAGAATTTTGGGGCTAACAGTAAGGAAATGGCAGAAATTTTAAAATAATCTTGAATGTCAAATCTCCCATCATGTCTTTTATAGACTTCTGCCTTACTTTTTAGTATTTGAACATACATTGATTTTTATTGTACCTAGTTTCTCTGATATTCTGTTCAGTGGCATGAATGAGTTTGGTGACCATTATGCATCAAATATATCTCCCTTAGGTTGCAGCAGCAGACAGACAACAAGGAGCTGAAATGGCTTTGAGGCAACAGTGCTGAGGTGGTTTAGAGACAACTCCAGTGCAGGAGCCCACCAGAGCCACTGCAGGGTGAGTGCCTCTCTAGCAGCAATTAGAGCTGAATTCATTTCTGCTGGGGCAGCTGGCAGAGCCCTCGGAACAGCCTGGGCTGCATTTACCAAAGATTCTTAGGACATCACCAACACAGGACAACAATCTGTGAGTGGGGAAGGAGGGAAGTGGTTTGCATGATACCTCATCACAACTGCGGGAGCAAGGCTGGCCTGGGGCTGTTGTGTAGCAAGGGAGAGACTAACCTAACAATCTATGAAGTGCTGGTTTTCCCCAGTTTCTACTGTTTCCCTTACAAAGCCTGGCCTTAGTGTTTCTTGGTGAGGAATTACTATCCTTCAAAGGCTTCCCAGCTTTCTGGGTTGGGGGTTGAGCCTGTGTTTAAGTCTTTAGGAAGAATCCTTAGAAAATGGAAGCTGGGAGTGGCAGCGCTGCTGTGGGCAGCCAGTCCCTGGATCCCTGGCTGGGAATGGCAGCGCTGCTGCTCCTGGCCGGGGATCCAGAGCCAGGCTGGTAGCCTGAAACTCGGAGCATGTGCCCCATGTGCCAGGTGCCAGCAATGCCCCTGCATAGATGTTTACCAGGTCTGCAGGTTCCGATAGCTGCCCTGTTGTCCCTACCCCCAACTTCACAATCACATAGAATGGGGTGTATTCTGACCTGACTTTGTCTTCCCTGAAACCAGAATTTTTCTGAAGTGACACCCCTGCTTGAAGGCCTGTTTGTCACAAGGTGATTTATCCCAACCTTGACTCAGGTGCATGGAGGAGAAAGGGAGAGGAATGGAGGTCTCCTGCTCAGCCTAGCTCTGATTATGAGTCTGTTTGTGTTGGAAAGAGGGTGGGGCTGTTGACCCAGTTACTCCATGTTGTAAAAGGGTGATCAGGCAGAGACCTGGGGATGACATTGTGAACCCTCCTGGGAGTGGTAAATGGGGGATGGGGGAGTCAGCTATTTCACAAAGAGGAGGGGAGCAACAGTAAAGGGAGAGTAATATAAATGGAAACATAATGCATTCTGTGTTGCGTTCCTGACATGGTGCAGCTTTGCCCCCCACGTGTTACCCACAGCACGTTGTAAACTGGCCCAAAACAAAGAGTGATGTTGAAAGTTTGTCTATGTTTAATTAGACTTTGCTTTTTGTACGTTAGCAATGTGTTTGTACAGCTCACATGTTCCTGGGTTTAATGGCATCATATAGCAATGTGCAGGTTATGAACCTACATGTGCAAGGGGTTAAAGTATAATTTGGGAGGTCCCAGAATGCCCCCATGCTGGTGGACCCCCTCCGTGCTGGTGGGTCCCCCTCCTGCTCCAGTGGGCCTCCTGGACCCCAGCTCCTGCCTCCCTGTGCTAGCACTGCACCTCCTGCCCCCAAGACTCCCCCAGCGTGAACTGGCTGCCCCCACACTCACCGGCAGCATGGCTGAGGAGGTGGGGGCAGTAGGCCTCAGGTCCCTGTGGTGCCACATCTGGGGCCAATGCCACAGGCCCAGGTTGGGGGCGGGGAGTGGAAGGGGAGGGGTTTGGGACAGGGCTTGAGCCCCAAGTAATGCCCCCCAGTCCCTACCCCTCCCCTGCCCGCTGGAACACAGTCAAACGCTGCTCCAGGGCCTCCTATTTTTAGGGTCCCAGCGTTTGGGCCCCTAAAAATAGAACATGGAACCAGAATGCTGCATTCCGGGGCCTGCTGTTTTTAAATGGTGGGCCCCAGAATGCAGCGTTCTGGTTCCACGTTCTATTTTTAGGGGCCTCGGAATGCTGAGCCCCTAAAATAGTGGGCCCCAGAATGGCGTTCTGGTGCATTCCCCTTTACTTTAACCCCTGTATGCATGTGCTAGTCTCATAATCCTTTCCAGGATTTTTAAAGTGTGAATGTCAATTAACAGTTGATGACTGTAACTATGGATGAGTTCCAGGTTTCTGGGGCTAACAGTGAGGAAATGGCAGAAAGTTTATAATAGTCCTTTGTGTGAAATCTCCCATCAGGTCTGCTTAATATTTTTCCCAGTTTTTTGTATCAAAACTTACATTAATTTCTGTTGTACCTCATGTATTTGATACTTTGTTTAGTGACATGTATGAATTTGGTGCTATTGTATGTCAAATGTACTTCTCTCAGGGATTTGCCGCAAAGTTTACAGTGGAACTAGAAACACCAACATCCTCCTAAGAATGTATGGGCATCCAGGGTTGTTCCTGAGGTCAAATAGAGGAGGCATGTGTCAAGGAATGTCATCTTTTTATTATGGAAGCTACAAAGAGACTGTTATAGCTAACATCATTTTGGATACATCCAATTCCTAACAGAAGTTCATAATATAGAGATCTTGCTTCAGGGCATCACATGCCATTACTGAACATGTACCATAGCTATCAGCATAGCACTGGGGGAGACAGCTACTTTTTTATATACACTTTCTCTGGTAATGAAGATCTTTCATTGATTTTCACACTAACCCCCTATGGTTTGTTCTCTCAAGCATTTGTTACTGAGAAAAGCAAAGTCTGGTACTTCTGATACTTGAAAGACTTATGTAGACTCTGATAGAAAAAATGTTCTCTCAGAAGATTTACAGCCTGAGCTTGCAAGGAGCTGAAATTCTCTTTCTAAGGTGCTGAATGGACTTCTCCTTTTCTTGGGTAATTCAGTGGGGGCAGAGACTGTTCAGTACCTCTCAGGAGGAGCTCAGGACCTTATAAGCTGGGGCTCTCAGCTGTAAAGAGCAGATATCATTAGACTGATGTATGTGTGTTTTTTCATGATGAGCATGTCATTATCTAGCATACTATAGTGCCATATTACTTTCATATGTCACACTAATGATCTTTTTGCATGTTACATGTGCATTCCTCGCTTTGTATTTACACATACAAATCATAGAATCATAGGGTTGGAAGGGACCCCACGAGGTCATCTAGTTCAACCCCCTGCCAAAAAAGCAGGACCACTCCCACTAGATTATCACAGCCAGGGTTTTGTCCAGCTGGGCCTTGAACACCTCCAAAGATGGAGATTCCACCACCTCCCTAGGTAGCTTATTCCAATGCTTCACCACTTGCCTAGTAAGAAAGTTTTTCCTAATATCCAGCCTGGACCGCCCCAGCTGTAACTTGAAACCATTGCTCCTCGTTCTGTCCTCTTTTACTACTGAGAACAGTCGAGCTCCATCCTCCTTGGAGCAACCCTTCAAGTAGTTGAAGGTTGCTATCAAATCCCCCATCAATCTTCTCTTCTGCAGGCTAAATAAGCCTAGTTCCTTCAGTCTTTCTTCATAGGGCTTGTGCTCCAGCCCTTTGATCATTTTTGTTGCCCTCCGCTGGACTCTCTCTAATTTGTCCCTGTCCTTTTTGTAGTGGGGAGCCCAAAACTGGACACAGTATTCCAGATGTGGCCTCACCAGTGCAGAATAGAGAGGAATGATCACACCCCTCAATCTGCTGGCAACACTTCTTCTGATGCGGCCCAGTACTCCATTGGCCTTTTTGGCAGCAAGAGCACACTGCTGACTCATATCCAGCTTCCCATCCACCATGACTCCCAGGTCTTTTTCTCCAGTGCTGCTACTTAGCTGATCACTCCCCAGCCTGTAGCAGTGCATGGGGTTTTTCCGTCCCAAGTGCAGGATTTTGCACTTGTCCTTGTTGAACCTCATGAGATTTCTATTGGCCCACTGCTCCAATTTGTCTAGGTCTCCCTGAATCCTGTCCCTGCCCTCCAGGGTGTCTGTTGTTCCCCCCAGCTTGGTGTCATCCACAAACTTACTGAGTGTGCAATCTATCCCATCATCCAGATCATTAATGAAAATGTTGAACAGAACGGGCCCCAGGACCAACCCCTGGGGCACACCACTCATTATTGGTTGCTAACTTGACATGGAGCCATTGATTCCTACACGCTGAAACCGTTGATCTAACCAGTTTTCTATCCACCTTACAGTCCATGCATCTAACCCATACTTCCTTAATTTGCCAATGAGAATGCTGTGGGAAACTGTATCAAAACCCTTGCTAAAGTTGAGGTATATCACATCAACGGCTCTTCCCGCATCCACAAATCCAGTCATCTCATCATAGAAGGCAACGAGGTTGGTCAGGCACAATTTACCCTTGCTGAATCCATGCTGACTGTTCCTGATCGCTCTATTTTCCTCAAAGTGTTTCAGGATGGATTCTTTGAGAACTTGCTCCATGATTTTACCAGGGATTGAGGTGAGGCTGAGAGGTCTGTAATTCCCTGGATTCTCCTTTTTCCCTTTCTTGAAGATAGGCACTATATTTGCTTTTTTCCAGTCCTCTGGCACCTCCCCCGTTCGCCATGAGTTTTCAAAGATAATGGCCAACGGTACTGCTATCTCATCAGCCAGCTCCCTCAGCACCCTCGGATGCAGGTCATCCGGCCCCATGGACTTGTGTACATCTAGCTTCTTTAAGTAGTCCCTAACCCGACCTTCTGTCACCAAGGGCCTCTCTTCTTCTCTCCAACCTACTGTACCTAGTGTAGTGGGCTGCGAGCTGACCCTGCCTGTGAAAACTGAAGTAAAAAAAAGCATTGAGCACTTCAGCTTTTTCCTCATCCTCTGTCACGAGGATGCCTGCCCCATTCAGTAAGAGACCTACACCACCCCTGATCCTCTTCTTGTTATTGATATACTTGTAGAACCCCTTCCTGTTATCCTTCACATCCCTTGCTAGCTGCAACTCCAATTGTCCTTTGGCCTTTCTGATTTTATCCCTGCAGTCCCGAGCAATGTCTTTATATGCCTCCTTAGTCTTCTGTCCTAGCTTCCATTTCCTGTAAGCTTCCATTTTATGCTTCAGCTCAGTGCAGAGCTCTCTATTAAGCCACTCTGGACGCCTTCCACATTTGCTGTACTTTTTCTTTATTGGAATGGTATCTTCCTGTCTGTGCATGCACAAGCAGAGTAGAATGATTTCAAGCTGGTCTGTCCACAGACACAGATGCCAATGGCATGAGCAAACCATGGCTTTGAAACAGCACTTTTGAAAATTTCCTCTCAAGCCTTACTAATTTTCTGTCACTGCTCAAAGGAAAGCTGATACTGTACTTTATCTCAGTGTAAGGCCCAACTTGTCTTGAACTTGAGCCTCCAGAGCCGCTTGGTCTGTGTTGTCACCCAGGAACAGCTATAATCGGTTTGTGCCACATGACCTGCTGAGGACACAGACTCCAAGAAAGTTCTGTCTTGTGGGCTCTGACAGGCAGAAAACCATAGCTGATTTACTTCCCACCCTATATAAACCCAGCAGGCATTCTTACACTGTTGCCAGGATGCTTCCTGAATCTTCTGTACCTTCCATGACTATTTTTGTGTGCTGTTCTTGAACTCACCTTGATTTAGACCTCACCTCCTAACCCACCCCAGAAATGTGATTTAAACTCTAACCTGTGGTATTGAACTTGACCTGGGACTTGACTACAAACTTATGTCTTCCTCAGTCTCAGGTTCCTGAGCTCCAGCCCTTGGTCCTGACCACCCTCATCAGGATTCTGATCATTAGTGGGGAAGACTCAGCTCCAGCATTGATAAATCAATCTCAGTCCTCTCTCCAGATCTCAGTTTAGTCCCTACTAAGTATGTACATGATTGTTTGGATTAATTATGAACGAGGACAAGTCTCATCAATGCATTTATTTATGGTTGTTGAGGTTTTTCATGGAAATATCCACCTGGAGTTATCAGTACCAAATCTCTTCCCCGATGATATATTGTTGTTTTCTTACAGAATCATTTGATATCAACTCTAACTTTGTCACTTTCCTAGGAAAAAGAAGATGCATTTATTTATACACACTAGCACTGTGTGAAGCTTACAAAACCTATCAGCCCTATATAGCTGAGGGGTATGGGTCTAGTAGTTAAAGATGACTTAAATAGTAAATATTGAGCTTGTAATGCCTGTCATAAGGAAAGATAAGTCATGCACAATGTTAAGTAATGCAGTCATCAATTCATTTCCATAAGGAAGTAGTGTAGCCTGGCAGCTCATATTTTTATTCTGCCTTTTTAAGATGAATAGTGTGAAGTCACAGTGCTTGAAAAACTTTTGTTGTGGTTATTCAAATAGAAGCAAAGCACAAAAATTGGGAAACAGCCACTTCAGTACTAAATGATGGCTTTGTGCCTAACCCCCTCCCCTGCTCCTTCCCTTCCGCTTTCCCCCATACTTGTTTGTTTAGACCTATAGAAATGCTTTTACCAAAAAGGATGTCTAGCCATATTCTCCTGGGATTCTTGACATCACTTAATACCTTGTGTGTAGAATTACACTGTAAGGTACTAGGTGATGGGTTCTAAGCTGGGGTTAAAGTAGGCCGGAATGGCCTCGAATGCCATTCCAGGGCTCAGCATTCTGGGCCCCCTAAAAATAGAAAATGGTGCCAGAAGGCTGCATTCCAGGGCCCACCATTGAAAAATAGCAGGCCCCAGAATGCAGCGTTCCAGCACCATTTTCTATTATTAGGGGCCTGAACACTGGGCCCCTAAAAATAGTGAGACCTGGAACAGCATTCTGCCGTTTTCCGGCAGGCCAGGGAGGGGGGGCGGGCTCCCCTGTGCATGTGCAGGCTGCAGTTTCCTGGCCCAGCACTCTACCAGTGAGTATTGGGGTGGCCTGGCTCACACTGGGAGGGGGAGTATTGGGGACGCCTGAGTTGAGGGTGGAGATTGGGGGCAAAGGGTGGGTATTGTGGACTGGGGTGGATTTTGGGGACAGGGGAATGGATATTTGGGGCAGTAGCTGGGATGCAGGAGGGGGGCCTAGATGTGTGGGAGAGGGGCCAACCCATGTGGGAAGGGGCCCACCCGATTAGGAGGTTTCTGGTGTAAGTCTGGAAAGGTCCCTCCAAGAAGGATCAGGCAATACAAACAACACTGAAGAAGTTTGTTTACAGTACCAGTACTGGGAACACTGAACAAAACAGTATCAGCTTCAAAGTAGAAGTAGCATGGCAATTGCTTATATACACAGGCAGCTTGTTTACTGCTTTAAACTACTATATATACTCGGGTATAAGCCAATCCGGGCACAAGCCGACCCCCCAATTCTGAGCCCAAAAAAGAAGCTAAAATTGGTGACCCAGGTATAAGCCGAGGTCCCCTTTTGGCCTTTGCCCCTAACCCCCCACCCACTGCTGCTGGCTTCCTCTGGAGTTTCTGACGGCTTCCCTACCCCAAAATCTCTACTGCTGCTTTTCCCTTGCCCCCTTTGCTGTCCATTCCTCACTCCTGCCCTCCTGCTCTGCCCTTTCCTCACTTCCATCACCCTTGCTGCCCTCTGCTCTGCCCTTTCCTCACTGCTACCTCCCTGCTCACTTCTCAGTTTCCTGCTGTTGCTCCCTGCTCCTCTTGCTGCCCCCTGCTCTGACCTTCCCTCACTGCTGCCACCTGCTCAGCCCCTTTCTCACTGCTGCTCCTGCTCCTCCTACTGCCCCCTCCTCAATGCTACCCCCTACCCCGCCCTTCCCTCACTGCTACCTGCTGCTGCCCCCCCACTCTGCCCTTTCCTCACTGCTGCCCCCCTACTCCTCTTTCTGCCCCCTGGCTGTTCATTGCTGCCCCCCTACTCCCTTCTCAGTTCTGTGCTGTTGCTCCCCTGTTCCCCAACCCCCTTTCCACCCCTTTCCCTGTCACCCCCCAATCCCTGCTGCCATTCTTCCCAGCCTGCCAGGCACCCCCCCAGTCCCTGTCGCTGCTTCCCTGAGCTCCCCAAAAACCCTGGCTTCTCCTGCCGCTTTCCCCAGACTCCCCGACCCCCCCAAATGCCCGAGCCCTGTCACCCCTTCCCTGGCCTCCCTGAACGCCCCTCCCAAACCCTCCCGGCCATCCCATCACTTTCCCCAACTCCCCGACCCCCTCCCCAACCTCCGGTCCCAGCCACCACTTCCCTGGCCTCCCTGAATCTTCCCTGAATCAATGTCCAGGCTGACCCTTGGCCACTCCAAATACCGGGGTCCCTTCCTTCCTCCAGCCCCAGCCCTGGCCAACTGTCCAAGATGGCCATCCGGCAACACAGGAGCTCCCAACACTGGCCTGCCGCATGGTCAGGGAAATGGCTGGCTGGGGCTGTCTGCCATATTCTCTCGAGTATAAGCCGAGAGCCTGTTTTGAAGCCAATTTTCAGGCACAAAATTCTTGGCTTATACATGATGATATACGGTAGTTTTCCTAACACTTTGGGAAAAACAGCTCCACATATGGGAAGAGGGTCAGGATGGTGGTGAGGGGTGGTCTTAACAGGTTATGAAATACTAGCTTCCATATAGGGCAAGGGGCGGGGGTTGGATAGGTGTATGTGACCTGCAACATGCATGGAATGGAGAGTTTATGTCACAGCAGACAGCCTGCATGCTGCCTACCCAGACACCCTCTGTGCTCATGAGGCCTGGCTTGCTTGCTTATCCTAACACCTGGGCCTGCCAAATTATACTTTAACCCCTGGTTTTAAGACTCATCTCCTGATTCCAACAATCTCATTTTTTGTTTTCCAAGTAAGCTTTCCACTGTGCCCTGAAAGTAATCTGAGTCAGGATATTTGAGATGAGCAAACCACATAGCCCTGACATGCTAGCAACTCGGAAGCAGGGGCCCAATTCTGCCCACAGTTACACCTTGTGCAAACCCAGTGAGCCCGTCAGAGCTGTATAACTGGCTGTCTGGGGATTCTCCTAGTGTAAAGGGATACTAGAATGAGTCTTCTTTATTAATAACCAGCCCTTCCTTCTTTTATTTATAATAATAACAGTATTACTGTGTTTATGAACCATACGAAGTAGAAAACCTTAAAACTGCAGCTGTGGGTTCTTAATGCCTACCCCTTCGCACTGTGTTGTTGAACAATCTGACCTTAACTTCCTGCTAATGTCGTTCTGGAGATAATTCCAAGCAGCAGTTCTAACACACAACAGATACTGTCTAATCCTTTGCTGGAGGTTCCCCAGCAGAGCTGTTTTGTTTCTTGCCCCGCCCCCCATGGTAGAAAACTTTCCCACGCCAATTGGCAATCACTTGTGCTGACACCAATGCAGTGCACAGGCAAGGAGCATAGGGACCCACTTGGAAGATATTCTCATGGAGGGGATGCACCCTAGCATCCATGTTTTCACTCAGGGGTGAGACATCTCTGGCCCCTGCCTGTGGAAAATGGTGGCAAAACCATTTCAAGTTGCAGTCACGCAAAACCAAAATCCAAACCACATGGTAGTTCAGATCAGGTTCTGTTTGATCCAGACAGCTGAAGAGCATCCTTTGCCAGTCTTACACTTGTTGAGTAGCACTTTTACTCTCGAAATATTTCCACTGAAATTGATGGCTTGTTGGAGGAGAATGATTGTATGCAAAGGCCACAGACCAGCAAAGCACTGACTCATATGCTTAGTTTTAAGCATGTGAGTAGTCTCACTGATGTCAACAGGATTATTCACATGCCTAAATTTAAGCATGTGTTTATTGCAATTTTCTAGATTGGTGAGTAAAAATGACAGTATCTGGTTTTAGGGTTCCTGCCGCTCTTCAGTTGAGTGATCTCACTTCTCAAGTAGTCCCAATATTTAGAGAGGAGATTGAAGCTACTTCATAAATAAAGTGTTGTACAAAGTGAGTATCAAAATCATGACCTAAATTTGGAGTGAGATCAAATGAAAGTTCCCTGATATGGTTTTTCTCTACTAAGTGTGTGAAAAAGTTAATCAGGATGACAGCTCACATTGTTGAGAAATCCAAAAGTGACCTTTGCACAATGACATGAGCTGATGGTTGGGGGGAAGGAGGAAGTTGATGGGATGTAGATTCCATGCACTAACTTTCTATGTAGGGGTGCAATGAGAGGTCAGTGTGAATCAAGGGAACTATAATTAACTTTGTACGAGCACCACAGGGGAGGATCATTTCCTGTGGTTGGTTGTTCATGTTAATGACACAGCCCCAGCTTTCTGGATCTATGCCATTTATCTCCACTGTCTGGGTGACAAATTATTTTGAACAGGATGGCTGGGGGGTGGTCCTATTAGTTTTTCAAATTCTGCCATGGTCTTGTATTTCCTTCCTCTATATATTCATTTTGCAGTAATTATCTGATACACACTGAGGCCAGGTCTACACTTAAAAGTTAACTGAGCCCACCTAGGTCCGTGGTTTTCAAACTATGGTTTGGGACCCAGTACTGGGCCACAGACCCTCAGGTGCTGGGTCGTGGAGCCCCCTGCTGCTGCTGCTGAAAGAGAGGAATGCATTATTCAAAGATGGAATTGTTGGGTTCCAGGCATAACTGATTTTTTTTCAAGTGGGTCCTGAGAAAAGAAGTTTGAAAACCACTGACCTAGGTCACTCAAGGGTGTAGCTACATTGAAGTGCTACACTCATCACAGCAATGAGGGGGGGGTTCTTGTGTCAGGGTCGTTAATACACCTCCCCTAGAGGCACACCTAGGTGACTACTAGCTAGGGAAGAATTCTTCTGTTGACTTCTCCACATGGGAGAGGAGGTCTCACTACTGACATCACTCAGAGATGTGGATTTTCACACTTCTAAACAACACTGCTGAATTGACTTAATTTTTGAATGTAGACTTGCTTATCACCTCAAACCAGTGATTGTTTGCTATGGTAGAAAATGTAATGTAATCAAGGCCTAATTTGAGATTAAAAAAATAATCTCTGGGTACATCAGGCTGCTTGTGGTCTCCATGTGAACTAGCAGGCTCAATTAACGTAGGTTCCCCCACAATGTTTGCAGAATAGGATTTAAAGATATGGTGTTAGAGCAGATAATGAACAAATCTAATTAACAATTATCTAAAACTCTAGTCAAGACAAATTCTAATGTGGCATGTGCTAAATTTGTTGAGTCAAAATCCTGGATTTTAAGTGGATCAATTTGGCACGGTGGTACAAATAGTTTGTCTTGGCTAGAGTCTTAAAAGGCGTTAATTAGATCATGCTAGAGGCCTTCAACTACTCATGTTCTTAGGCTGTGTTCACACACAGGGGGTTATTGCGATACGGTTGTTTCGAAACAACTTGTATTGAAATAACATCTTATTTCGAAATAAGTTAATTCGCATTAACAGTTTGTTAATTTGAATTAAGGAAAAAAGCTCAAAGCGAAATAGCATGTTCGGACAACAGTTATTTCGAAACAAGTCACCGTTGTTTCGAAACAATGTGTTCGCATGGCATTCTCTCGAAACAACTTGTTTCGAAACAACGTGTTCGCATGGCATTCTTTCGAAACAACTTGTTTCGAAACAACGTTGTTTCATCCCCGCATGGGGTTTAACTTGTTTCGAAACAACGGAACCCGTTGTTTCGAAACAGCCGTGCATCATGTGAACAGCCTAACTCTGATTTCAAAACAACCTCTGTTGTTTCGAAATAAGCATGCTGTGTGAACACAGCCTTAGAGTGAACCCTGGAAAAATCTAAATCAGGACCGTTGTTACTAAGGGTTAGTCTACACTTAAAACATGCATCAGCACAGCTGTATTCATGCAGCTGGGCCGCTGTAAGAACACTGTGTACCTTTATTATGTCAATGGAAGAGAGTTCTCTCAGCAGCCTAATAAAATCACCAAAATAAGCAGTAGTTATGGTGGCAGAGAGCGTCTCCTGCCGATGTGGTGCTATTCATACATGCATGTCTGCTGACAAAACTTATGTCTTTTGGAGATGTTTTTTCACAAGTGCTAGTGTGGACAGACCCTCAGCTAGGAAAAGTCCTCATTACTCCATTGGTGTTAGTGGAACAACACTAAGTTGCATTAGCTGAAGATCTAGCCCTAAATTTTTGCTGCAGTGTTGGCCGATTACAAAGAGAAGGGACCGTGTCTTAAAACCTGCCCATCCTTCCCCATGGACCTCTTCTAGGCATCAGAACTCTTTACGCAGGAATTCCCCACATTAATTCCAGGCCACTCCAACTCAAGCCACATAATGGCTGACTAAAAATGAATCCAAGCACTGATATGTTTCATCTGCTTTTATTAATGACATCACAATGTAGAACTGACAGGGAAAGTGCTTTGAATCGTTGTTGTTCAGCTACTGTCTGTCCTGTCTGGAGATGCCCAGTAGTTTGTCCAGTGAACGTAAATCAAGTGCCTAGCCTTATGTAAAGTAGCAGGGGTTTTCAGATTTTAATTGGTGTAGATTCTGTTCCTGTATCAGAGCTTAAGGCCATCCAGGGGCAGGAAGACAATATAGTTTTATTTTTAAAAAAACCTAAAAATGCCAAAATGCCATGCTTATCATTTCATTTTCTTGGAAATTTCAATGTGAACCTTAAATTCTCCTTACATTCTCATGCAGAAAACTTGAGAAGAAAAAAGATTGTTTTCAGAGTGGGGTTTTCAAAGTTATCATGCCTAGAATAAAATATTTCAAAGTCAAATGATAGACTTGTTCATAGTATTGTTTCTTCCTTCACCCATAACTAATGGGCTTTATTGGATTCCCTGCTTAGCCATTGCAGAGCCTGTGCAATCAGTATAAGCACACATTGTTTCATATATCTGACCAGGACACACAAACCCCAGTGCACTAAATTGTGTTGTCACAGGGCGCAACCAACCCAGCTTTACAACAAGTGGAACACTGAATAGCATGCTGCAGATGGTTTTAGTTTGCTAGAATATGTAATGTACTAACAGCCAGAGATAATGCCAGCAGGTGCTGTAGTCTGGTCTTCTTTACATCACAGATCACTCAACATCAGCCACTCTCTACTTCCAGGCCCAATAACCAGAATTACACCCAAATATTCCAGCCCTCTGAAGGCTGAGCTAGTGTGTGTGATACACAGAGTTGAGGTCCACTAGTGTTTGAGCCTCACAAAGTGGCAGGGAATTGATTAAGTGAGATAAACCGAATGCCATATCATTGCTACTGGACTCATTTTGAAGGTGGGAAACTGAGGCAAGGGATAGATCAAGTGACTTGCCAATGTCATATGGGAAATCTGTGGCTGCACTGCAAGTTGAACCCAACTTCGAAGGCTTTGTCCAGTGCCCTATCCACTAAGTCATCCTTCCTACCTATTCAAAAGATGGGCTGGGAGAAAGATGTCCCTTTTTTCCTGCACTAAACCCCAAAATTTAGGAATGGGCTTTCAAAAAGGTCATGAAGAGAACATGATAGTTCAGTGTTGAATTACAGATTTGCCTTTTCCTGAGCACGTCAGTTAGGACGTGATCCAAAGCCTGTTGAAATCAATGGGAATCTTGCCACTGACCTTATTGTGCTTTGGATCAGGCCCTTCCTGGGTTTGTGACTGAATTTAGAGATTTTTGTTTATATTGCAAATTGAAATTATTATTAATCAAGGCTTTTGTGGCTCTATCAGCACAATGATGTGACATTTCTGTGCCATTCTTCTACCAGTTTAAATAAGATTCCAGAAGGAAGTTGACCTTTCCACAGCTGAATTATAAATGTCAAAATTGCATGACTCCATCTTTCAATTACTGTCACCTTGGAAAGGAAAAATGCTGGAGGCATCGCACTTGAATATTACCAATCATAGATATATTTCAAATGCAATCTCTCCTTGTGAGGTGTATTCTTCACCTTGAATGGTAATGAATTCTGTTGTGAATTTTTTGTGCACAAGAGTGACAAAGCTATGGACTGAGTTTAAACATTAAGAGTGGGTAGGAAACACTGAAGCTGAAGATATCTGAAGTATAATATCAGGAAGGTTATAACCTTTCTCATCTAATAAATGAAAGATGACATCTATTTTGGAACTAATTCTGCAATTGGATCCACTAAAGCTGGCTCTTTACCCATGTGCAGTTCCAGTGACCATGAGGCGATATATAACTTTAACTGCTCCCCCAACCCCAGACTGGTGGCAAACCTTGTGTATGGGACAGCATATCAGTGCACTGTCCTGGAAACAGAAGGAAGGGAAGGTGACATTCCAGCCTTGCTTCCTCTTGTTTTGGATGCAGTAAATTGCTTGTGAGCTTTGCTACCAGCAAATTGCCAAACACTCCACCCTGACTCAGCTGTAATGGTCATTACCTTGGGGTCTGGAGTTCAAGTTCTACCAGCTCCTTTTTTTTCCTAAAAACTTATTTCTGATGGGAGAAGCAGGCACCCAATAAGCAGGTAGCAGGACTGACCTCAGAAAAAGACAATTTGGTCTTTCTGTCTGCAGCCTTGGGATCTTTGTTAATTCTGCAACCATATTGGTATATGCATCTCATTAATAACATTTATTCTAAATATGGACGATAGCTAATATAGATATTTAGGTTTGATTTCCCCCTTCCTAGATATTTAAGCTTTCAAGAAATCATATGCATTGTTAAGTTGGAGGAAAGCCTTTATACTAACGTGTGTGCTCTGCTTTGGTTTCATCAGGGAGAGGAAAAAACTCCAATCATACTAATTAAAAGATGGAAGAACCACAGCTTGAGGGCAGTAAGAGGCAAAAAAGCAATTAGAAATCTGAGTGCTAATGTAATGATGTATTATTTATCACAGAAATATATTGAATTAGCAACCACATACAAATATAAAACAATTTTTTTCAAAATCTCTTCCATATTATGTATTTATATTATTTTTATCATTGCACGTACTTGAGAAAAGGATGTTATTGGATTCCCCTGCCTAGTTATTACAGAGCTAATATAATCAGTATAAATGTATGGTCTGGTTTAGACAGCTGAACAGGACATTATGGACTCCAGTTCACAAACCTGTGTTTTCACAGGATACAACCAAACTCTCTTGACCTCACTAAAAGCTTTATCTGAGCTGCAGCATGCTGAACTAGTCATCTAAAGTACAGCTTCATTCTAAGGATGCCCTCCTTGCCATGGCACTTGGGCATTTCACAGTCATTAATAGGTTTTGCCCTGATACCATTACTTATAGATGGGGAACTCAGGCACAGGGTGGTTTGTCCAAGGTTGTGAAAGAAACCTCTGGCTGAGATAGGAATTGAACTTTTCTTGAATCCCTGACCAGTGTCCCATCTTTTAGACAGTCTTTCCCTCCTAGTCAAAAAAAGGCTGTCAGAAAATGTTTCCATTTTGCTTATGCTAAACACTAGTATTAAGGGCGGTGGAGAGTTATGTACAATAGGCATGGGAGACTGGAGAAACCAGTTTCCATTTAAAATAGAATGCTTTCTCAGGAACCAAATTATGAACTGAGTCAGTACTGCCCAGCAAGCACATTTAACTTAATGGCAGTAACTGGCTTGTGTTTATGGGCTAGATTCTCAGCTCTATATTGCTCTATCATTTTCAGCAAAGTTTAACAAAAGATTCCAGCATATACTTAGTTCCTGAAAGGTATGGAGAGTACATTGATGATCTAGTTCAGTGCTTGGCTTGTGTAGCACCAAATGAATATATGGGTATGTGTCCTGGGATGCACATCTGTACACCCCTAGGGCATGATCTGCTTAACTTTTCTGTTCACTTATGCACTGTCATTGTATGATTATATGCCAATTAGGCTGTGCAAGGTTCCTTTGAGTGTTCATAACCTATTTTACCTGATTAGTATAGTCTTATGTTTCCTGCAGCATCATGTATGTGCACAGAGATGTGGCATGTTTTGTGTGGCTCAGGAGGGAGACAGACAGAACTCTCTTCCAGTAGCATGTAAACAACCACAACTGTGAGTAAGCAAGTACCTGGAGGAGGCAACAAAGACTGTGCTAACTGAGGTCCCAGGCTGGGGAAAAGAAAGAAGAGTTCACCTGTGCCCAGAAAAGGAGGGGTTGAGGGGATTTGAAAACAAAGAGAGACATTTGGAACAATTTGAGGCTTTTTGCCTGGGAATCACCATCTTGAAACAACTTCAAGCAAGATCTGGGACCTATAGTGTCTCAGGCAGAGACTGGCTGTACAAACATCTGACAGCTGAACATCTTGAGCATAAACTTGGACTATGAGGTCAGGTTAGGTAGAGATATTAGGTTAGTATGTGTATTTTACCTTTTCTTTCCTTGTGGTCAATCCTGACTCATTATTTTGCCTTGATTGGCCATTTTTCTCACTTAAAATTGTAGTTGTTTTGTCTCGAGCTGTGCAGATTTTAGAGGGTATGAGTGAAAAAGGCTGGGCACAATCCATTTCTTTGTTAAATGGATGGACTTGAGGCCAAGGTGATTGGGAGTGGGTGCCAGTCCCTGCAAAACATTGGCTTCCAGGGCCAGGGGAGCTCACTCATCCCTCCAGTAGCCAGAGAGCATACAGCCGTTGCTTGGGAACGATTGCATGCAAGAGACTGGAGTGGATTGACTCAGGACTGAGTGGTCACTGGCAAAGCAGGGTTAATTGGGGTTCAGGAGTGGGAACTGGGGGATCACAACAGCACACCAGACCACATCTGGGGAGGAGACAGTCACAGTATGTTAGGGGAAAACGTATATTTTTCAGAGCTATTTTTATGTGCTTCAGGAGTCAGTCACACTGTGGGGTTTTATTTAAGCAGTATCCAGTCATGAGTAAGGGCTCTGCCATAAGTAGGGAATTCATCCCAATTCTTTCTTCAGTTTCTGGCTGAATTTTAATAAAGTGTTTCTGTGGTTGCCAGAGGGCCACTCCATTATTTTCATACGCTGAATTAGCACTGCAGGCTCTGCTCATGTAATGTGATTGTCACAAACAAACAATGGAATACATTTATGCCATACAAAATGGATTAATCAAATGCTACACTGTATGTTCTCGAGGTATGCAGCCTGATCCAAGGACATCCAAGACATGCTCAACTTCATTGTGCTTTGAATGTTGCTAAGTGGAACTCCAGCTGCAGGATGGTTGGAATAATTTGGTGCAAAGCAGAGAACCAATAAGAATGTATAGATGCCTGATCATACGTGAAAGTGAAGCACCCAGTTCAGCTGATGACTGAGGCCTGAAACAAAACTTGCTTTGATATGAAGAACTCAAAAAGTGCACATTCATGGACAGAGGAGTCATTCAAGTGTTAGAACGATCACTCTGCTGCTCTGCAGAAGCAACAGATGTTGCTATGGGTTTGATCCATCATACATAAATCTCATTTAAAAATTTCTCTCTTAGAGTGCTCATTTCTATAGGAGGTCATCCTAAGACCTTCTTGCAACAGCCCAAGAAAGAGGATGTCTGCTAAGATGGTGCCAGGTAGGGGGGACCTTTCTTTAATATTAAAATATCATCTGATGGTACTGACATTGTGGTATTAAAATTTATGGGGCTATGTTTCTTTAATCTTGTGTGGCCTGGATAGACTATTGCATAAACTCCACATGGGATTGTTTTTTGATTTTCAATTTGATAATTGCTATTTGTGCAATGTAGGCTAATGTTGAATACATGCTTGTTGCTTTCTAAATATTGTGAAGAGTAAGGACATTAAAGCACTCTCCTCACACCCAATTAAACATATTCTCATAAGCCATATAAAGTGACACCCTCCACACCATCAGTCAGAAGGGATAGAATACAACATGGATAACTCTTCCTAGTCCAAACATCCACCTTTGGGTGATCATTTGTTTCCCTGTCTCTACCAGCAACACACTCATGTTAAGAAATATGAAAGGGGTAAAGAGTTCAACTTAAAGTGATGAGGTTCCAAATGTACTTCTCAAGAATATTCTATACTTCAGGATTTTAATCAAGCAACAAAATTAGTCTGACATTTCATTGATCTCTTCTCTCTAATCAAATCACCCAGTGGACCCGTTCTTTTTTTATTCCCACATTGGGGCTGACAGCTTTAATCTGTCTCATGCTTTCCCCTGAACAAAGAAGGGATTTTTTTTTTAATTCCTTGAACCTGAAAGATACTTACTTTCTAACTGCTGCTTAACTAGGAAAAATTGCCTTTAGCTTCTCAAATATATAATTTATTTACATAGTAGCACCTTGAATTTTTAACCAAAATTGGGGCCTTGTTGTGCCACAAATGCTGAATAAGATTTCAAAGAGCTTATAGTTTAAATAGACAAGAGAGAGAGGAAGTATCCATCCAGCCCCACTTTTTGAATAGATGAGAAACTGAGGCACAGAATTATTTGCCCATGACCATGAACATAGCCTGGGGTAGGGCAAGGAACCAAATTTAAACTGAGTCCCAGTCCAGCACCTTAACCAAAAGACTATACATTGTTCTGTGTACAGTCAGGAGCCACCCAGTTTACCGTGTGGCAGCAAACTAAACAGCATGTTTTGTAGGAGATGGGGAAGGCTGAGTTAAAACCATAAGATGTCCCTCTTTGTCTCCTCCATTACACAGCACAGAAGGGTTGAAAGCAAAGAAGGGAGCAGCGAAACCACCAGATCCCTTCAGAACTGTTGGAGGGGGGACCCTATGAAGCATCGAGCACCAACCACTGTCACAAGATAAGATATTGGACTAGATGAGTAATTTTTTATCACAGTGGTTCTGACCCAGGTCCCACAGGCCAAAAGTGCCCCATGTGCATGACACCCCTTCCATTGGCTGCAGACGGGAGCCACTGCTTAAGGATCCAGCTGGAGCACTCTACTGGTGCAGGCTCCTTGCTGCTACCAAGGGGACAAGAGATCAGCGTTCTCCTCCTCCTGGCTGTATCAGGGAGCATGGCAAAGCCCTCTGCCTGCTTCCCTAGATGCTGGGTTCCTGCTAGAGCCAAAAGGAGGAGAGCACTGGTTTCTCATCCCGGTGGCTTCAGAAGGGAAATGCTGCCTATAGGCTCAGGTGAAACACACATTTTCCCTGCTGCAGGCAGGAGATCCTCCTCACTGAACTCCTTCCCTCTTACTATGGGGGGAGCAGCAGGGGGAGAGAGCTGGTGGTGGAGACTGGTGGCTCTTCAAAGTTGTAAAAAATTGTATTTGTAGCCCTTGAGCCAAAAAGGTTGGGAACCACTGTTCTATCCCTATCCTAACTTCTTTAGCTTTTCTGATTGCTGTTGCAATCTCAGCAGATGTTTACAGACAAAGATACTTGATAACATCAAGATCTTTCTCTTGAATGCCAGCTAATTTAGACCCCTTCATTTTTATTTGTACAGTTGGGTACATGGTAGATGTTTTTTAATGTGTATTTTGCACTTATCAGCTTTGAATTTCATCTGCCATTTTTTGAACAGTCAGCCAGTTTAGTGAGATCCCTTATAACTCTACACAATCAGTTTTGGATTTACCTTTTGAGCAATTTTGAATCATTTACATAGACTTTGCCACCTCACTATTTACCTTCTTCTCCAAATCATTATGAATATGTTGAACAGGACAAGTCCAAATAAAGATCTTTGGAGAATTCCACTATTTAAACTTTTCACCATTGTGAAAATTGACCATTTATTCCAACCTTTTGTTTCCTATTTTTCACTGTTTACTGATCTATGAGAGGACCTTCCCTCTTATCCCATGGCTACTTACTTGGCTTGAAAGCTTTCTTACTCCAATGCACTAGCACAGTGCTGAAGATACATTGCAAACAGAAGAACCTCAGAATTCAATAGTTTCATTAGATTCAACTCCCCATGTGCCTTATACACACGGATGAACCCAAGATTGCGTATGTGAGTAAACTGACCAGGATTTAGTCAAAAAGGACATGTTTCCTCCAGCTCACATAAAAGAGTCACCTCAATTGACCTAGGAAAAAAACAATAAGTAGCTAGAGTTTCAGAAAACTCAGCCCCCAATACATTGCATGAGTCAGAAAATCTCTCCGTGAGTAGGGAGCTGAGTGCTTTTGAAAGCCTGGCCTTATTTTATGTGCTTGAAGGCAGTTGAATGGGTCCATTATGGGGAGAAATACAGCTGCAATGGTGAGGGCTGAGCAGCTGAAAATTAGGGCCTGAGCTTTTTTGAAATGCCAGCACTGAACAATCACACACAGTTTCTGTGCAAGGAAAAAATGCCCCCACAAATGAACTTTTCAGCTGTAACCCACCCCTGTTTTCCTTCCTCTTATTTTCCTTTCATGAAAAAAAATAACTAAAAGAGACAAACTAGAAGCTGAATTCGCCAAGTGTAAGACGAAAAGCCTAATCACATGTATGTGTTCGATACTTTCCCTTTCTTCCAATGTTCAGTAGTGCAGAAGTAGTGATAAATTACACTTCACTGTCTCACATTACAAAGCAATTTCTAAAGCCCAGTTTTCCCTTCTAAAATGTTAAATGTGGAAACAGGATTTTATGTTAATTTTTTAAATTCACTGGTTAATACATTCAACTTTTTGTGAGGACTTTGGGCTGGAAACAATATCCACTGTTGACAGTGTGCATTAAGTGTGCAGAAAAGGGGTGGGAGAATCAAAGTAACAAACCCCTCAGGGTCAGATCCTGCCAAGATCAAAGAGGGGAGGAGGGAAAGAAAGATGCAGTGGGACCAGATACTTCTTTTCCCAGAACACTGGTTGCTTTATAGCAGGAACTATACCCTGGGCAAAATGGGTGCTACATAGTGGAGTTTTTACATGACTGTCTGGAATAGTTCCAAAGGGGCAGCTGTGTTAGTCTAGTCCAGCAAAAAAAAAGCAAGGAGTCCTGTGGCACATAAAGACTAACAGATTTATTTATCGCATGAGCTTTTGTGGAGAAAATCCCACTTCATCAGATGCTTTGAAGATGGAGGAATTTACAGAATGGGATTAAAATAAATGCAAGGGAGTGTAAGACGTGGGATCAGCAAATCAGAGCAGGTAAGATTCAAACACTGGGAAACAGAACATAGAGGAGGCTGAAGTCGAAGGGCCTGTTGTAATGGGAAAAGAAGTCATAGTCACGATTCAGTCCTACATTCACACAATCTAATCGGTGTATCAATTCTAATTCAGCTGTTTCTCTTTGGAGTCTTGCTGCCCCACTGACTTTTTTGAGCACGGTCATTAACTAATCATCAATAGAGTGATTAGAAAGATGGAAGTGCTCTGCAACTGGTTTTTGTGTATTGTGATTTCTGATGTCAGTTTTGTGCCCATTTATTCTTTTGTGCAAGGATTGTCCTTTTCATCCAATGTATAAGGTGTTGGGTCATTTCTGGCACATGGTGGCATAAATCACATTAGTGAATGAGCATGTGAATGAGCCCTTGATGGAGTAGCTGGCTTGATTAGGACTTATGATGGTATCTATTGTGCAGATATGTGGGCAGACTTGGCAGCGTGGTTTGTTGCAGGGGTGTGTGCCTGCTTTAATGTTTCTGTTGTTAGGTCTGTAGTTGCTGGTGAGTATCTGTTTAAGATTAGGCGGCTGTCTGTAGGAGAGGAGAGGTCTGTCTCCTAAGGCTTGAGAGAGTGAGGGATAATTTTTTAGAACACACCCTAGTCCTTAATGATTTGTTGCAGAGGTCTGACTTGAGGGTTGTATGTGGTGACCAGTGGCGTTCTATTTTCTTTTTTGGGCCTCTCCTGCAGTAGTTGACTTCAGGGTACCTGTCTGGCTCTGTCAATCTGTTTCCTTACTTCCCCAGGTGGGTACCAATGTTCCCTCTAAGGGGAGAGGGCAGCTAAGCAACTCCGGTTGCTTGCTGCTCTCCCCCCCACCCCGCGGGGCCTGCTGCGCAGCCCCTCCCCCCGCTCCTGACAGCCCCCGTGCTGCTCCCACTCGGGCCTCCTCCTGGCAGCCCCCCCGCTCCCGCTCACCCCCCCCGCTCCTCCTGCTAGCCCCCCCCTCCTTACAGCCCCCGGCTCACCCCCTGCTCCCGCTCGCCCCCCCCCCAACTTACCTTGGAGCTGGACTGGAGCCAGAGGGCCCAGCCATAACTCCCGGGCCAGAGGAGCTCTACAGAGCATGCCCAGATTTTCTGGGCATGCTCCGTTGGAGCTTCTCTGGGCGGGAGTTTTCAAAACTCCCAGCCGCAGAGGAGTTCTGTGGAGGGACTCCGGCTGCCGGCAGTGCGCTGCCGGCAGCTTTCGCTGCGCTGGCGGCTGTGGCGGGCTGCGCTGCAGTGCGCCAGCGCAGCTTAGAGGGAACATTGGTGGGTACTGTGGTTTTAAGAATGCTTGATAGAGATCCTCAAGATATCTGTCTCTTTCTGAGGGATCAGAGAAAATGGGGTTATCTTAGGGCTTGGCTGTAGACAATGGATTGTGTGGCATGTTTTGGATGGAAGCTTGAGGGATGTAGGTAACTATATCAATCAGCATGTTTTCGGTATGTCCATCCCTAATTTGTACTGTAGTGTCCAGAAAGTGGGTGTGTGGAGTGTCCCAGGCTAAGTTTGATTGTGGAGTGGAAATTGTTGAAATCTCTGTGAAAATCTGCAAGAGCATCCCTGCCATGGGTCCAGTTAATGAAGATATCATCAATGTAGCATACATAGAGGAGAAATGCTTTGGGATGAGACTTGAGGAAACGTTGTTGTAGGTCACCCATAAAAATGTTGGCATATTGCGGGGCCATGCAGATACCCATAGCAGTGCCACTGGGTATGTCTACACTGTGTGTTTAAGTCAACTTAAGGGCCCTTAAGTTGACTTAAACAAAGCCCTGTTTACACTGCAGGGCAATAAAGTCGAGTTTAGCATCAGGTAAAGTTGACTTTATTACTTCTGCTTATAAAGTCGACTTTACAGTTAAGTTGACTTTATTAAGTTGACTTACGGCAATGTGGAGTGGAAGTTGCCTTAAGTCAACTTAGTTGGCTTCCCAACCACAGAAAACATGGGGATGGAGGCTGGCTAGAAGGCAGAACACAGCTGGGAGTGTTCCCAGGTGTGTGGACCACAGCAAAACTCCCCATGTTCCCTGACCGATCTCCCCGGTTCTGAGCCGGACCGGGCATCACAGCCCAACCTGGCATTTCCTCCCTTCTCAGCCCACTCTGCATGTCTCCCCTGTTCTTTGCCCGACCCCACATGTCTCCGCTGTTCTTTGCCCACACTGCATGTCTCCCCCATTCTCAGCCCGACCCTGTCTGTTTCACTCCTTCTCTGCCCAGACCCATGTGTCTCCCCCCTGCCCTTCTCTGCCCGATCCTGGGTGTCTCCCCTTCTCTGCCCAAACCTGTGTGTCCCCCCCTTGCCCTTCTCAGCTGAGTCCTTGGTGTCTCCCCCTTCTCTGCCCAAACCCCTGTCTCCCCCTTGCCCTTTTCAGCCTCACCCTGCCTGTCTCTCCCCCTCTCCGACCAACCCTGTGTGTCTCCCATTCTCAGAGGACCTCCCTGATATTGTTGTAAAACAAACAAGGAGTCCAGAGGCACTGTTTAAGACTAACAAATTTATTTATTGGATGAGCTTTCATGGGAAAAATCCCACTTCATCAGACAGTTTGAAGATTGGGGAACGTACAGAATGGTAGGAAATAAATGCAGGGGATTGTAAGACAAAGGATCAGGTCACAGTCTAACAGCAAATCAAAGCAGTTGTTAAGATTCAAACACTGGGAAATAGCACATGGAAAGAAAGAAAGAAAGAAAGAAAGAAAGAAAGAAAGAAAGAAAGAA
>ML681971.1:18663196-18698396 GCA_007922195.1 Podocnemis expansa | reverse complement strand
GAAAGAAAGAAAGAAAGAAAGAAAGAAAGAAAGAAAGAAAGAAAGAAAGAAAAAGAAAAAGTTGCTATTTCTTTTAGATTAGATTGTGTGAAAGCAGGATTAAATCCTGACTATGGATTTCTCCCCCCATTATAACAGGTGATTTAACTT
Organism: Podocnemis expansa; assembly: GCA_007922195.1. Lineage (NCBI taxonomy): Eukaryota > Metazoa > Chordata > Testudines > Podocnemididae > Podocnemis > Podocnemis expansa. The sequence goes on along the minus strand of ML681971.1, from coordinate 18,698,246 downwards.
CACTTTCCTCTATGTATTGTTTCCTAGTGTTTAAGTCTTAACTACTGCTGCGCCCTGCCCCTGCGCTGGCAGTTGCCCTGTGGTGCCTGTTCCAGAGCCAGAGGAGTCTGGGCAACACAGGGAGGGTGTGGAGTGCTGAGCTTGCATATTGCTGGGCTGCATCAGTCTCCCTGGCCTCCATGGGCTCCCAGTTGCCACACACAGTATGGAGGGTGGTGCAGTCACTCAATTCTGGTAGTAAAGGAGTGGCCGGAAGAGAGGGGCACCTCTGCTGTGTTGCACTGTGGGCCAGATACCCACAATGCACCACTTCTAGGGCAACCTAGCAGCTGCCAGTGTGGACATGGGCAGTCTCCTGGCATTTTGAGTGTGGACATGCTAAGCTGTCTTAATAAAGTCTACTTTAAACAGACTTTATTAAGCCAGCTTAATTGAGCCCTGTACTGTAGACATAGCCACTGACTTGGAGGTATAAATTATCCTCAAATCTGAAATGGTTGTGGGTGAGCACAAAGTCACAAAGTTAAAGTCACAAGCTGTGCTATGGCATCATCTGGGACAGTTCTTCTAATAGCCTGTAATCCATCCTTTTGTGGGATGCTGGAAGAGTAAATGCCCCTAGAAGCCTTATTTACACCTTACCCATACCATGCACTTTTGCCATTATCCACATGGATGCTGACCTTCCATCCTCTGAAGTGGGTCCGCACAAGACCTGCTATGTCCTGTTTAAGTTCCACTTGAGATCTCAAAATAGGACCCTTTCTCCAGAGATGAATTTTAGGAGGATAAGAAGGGCAGTCTGTATTCATATAGGTCTTGTGAATCTTGTGATATTTTGTCTTCTTAAATCCCCTAAAGCTGGACAAAAGGGTTTGCCTGATAATATCCACTTTGATTTTTCTTTGTTTCTGATTCTTGTGCTGTAGAGGAAACCTTGATAAAGTGAAACAAGTCCATCTTGAAAAGGCACAGAAAGCAGAAAGCATATGAAAAGGACTGTTAAAGTAAACATATAATTTGTTTTTAAACCACCAGGCTGTGATTAAGCTTGTCTCATGATTTTTTGGTGGAGCCTGACAAATGATTTTTGAATGTTTGCCGTTGGCAGTGCACTCCCGTGCCACAGTGCATACAAACACTCAACACAAGTTAGACAGTTGGTGACCTGTGCCTATCAACATGATCACAGTGTTGTCCCATAAGGTGCTGCAAATCTCAGAACACAAGTCAACTGAATCTGCCTCATTGTGGTTCATTTTATGGGGCTAAAAATAGCAGTGGAGATGTTCTGACTCAGACTGGTGCTTGGACTGTGAGACCTACCCCTACTAGGTTTCAGAGCTGGTGCTCCAGCCTGAGCAGGAATGTCTAGGTCAGTGTTTCCCAACCAGTGTACCACGGCACACAGGTGTGCCACAAATTTTTTTGAAAAACTACTCAAAGAGCTCTGGATTGGCTCATGAATATTAATGAGTTCATTTGGAAACTATGTGGTAGTGTGCCTCAAATTAATTAAAGGTAGCAAGGTGTGCCACGGCAGAGAAAATGTTGGGAACCACTGGTCTAGGCTCTTCTTTTAGCCTCATAGCTTGAGTCCTGCAAGCCTGAGCAGTTCACCCAGACTCTGAAACTTGCTGTGACTGAGTGGGTGTGTAGAGAAGACTTTGTTTTGTTCCGCAGTATAGCCATACCCAGTGTTTCCTTGTCCTCCCCGGCTGTCTACACCCACTTGTTTTGTGTTTTATACCGGGACTATAGGACTTTTGGGGCAGAGACTGTCTGTGTTTGTACACAGCACAGTGGGGCCCTGTGCTACATGAAGGTTTTCTAACGATATTACATACAAGTAAATAATACTGTATATAAGGATTATAAAGGCAGGGGTGCCTTTAGAACATCATTACTTACGATGTACTTCATGGCGCTGTTCTGTCATGACAGAAAATGTTTGCACATAATATCATATGCCTCATTCCACTGTTCTTTGTCTTATGCCAAAGAACACCATTGCATTAAAAATGAGCAATAAATGAAATGGCATGTTCAGAGCATCCCAGCCCTTATCAAGGTAGTTGTATGGCCCTCATCACCATAATATTTGAGCACTTATCCTCTGGAAAATACTTTGGTATCTTTCACTATTAAATCTTGACCCAGAGATGCCCATAAGTGCCCTAGGGCCTCCACTATTCTATTGATTTCATGTGGAAGAATCTCAGGAGCTCTGGGCCTAAGATATTGTGGTGGTGTGAAGTATTATAAAACAGACAGATGATTGTACATTAATTTTTATGTGTCCAAAAGGCCTCAGCAATGTGTATCCTATAATTAAATTATTTATATGAATTATTAGAGCTATTTCTTGCATTGATCTAGAGTTTTATGGAGAAACTGAAGATGATTTATGAAATCACCCCAAGATGTAACAAATGTCATTTCTTCTCTCTCTCTGCTCATTTTAGCCTCTTTCTTCTATTTCTTTTTCTTTTCTCCTGTGGTGGCAGTGCTGAATACTAATGAGATATTTCAACTAAATGTGCTCAGTTATTTCCATGCTAATTAAGTCAGGTTCCAATACCCACATTTTGTGAAGGTTAGATAAATCCTCCATAATTTGGTAATTTTAGCCCAAATCTTCTCCCATTACATACAGGGTATTTCAGCTTCTGCCCATCCCTGCTTAAAATGTCCATTCAGGGATTATTTTAATTAAAGTGCCAGGTGCAAAAATCACCCAGAGTCCATGGATGGTGTATAGATAGGATTCTAATCCAATTTATGAAGCTTTCAAGCCAATAGAACAATTAATTTAAAAATGTATTTCAGTCAAGATGAAAAACTGGTAAGGGTATTTAAATCTCTGGGTTGGATAAACCACAGAAGACAATCAAAATGCATTTTCTTTTTATTATTTTTCATTTATTAATCATCTGAGCAGAGCAATTACTTTAGTGAGATTAAGCGGAGCTTTACCTACCTGTGCCTGTGCAATTGTAGAATTAGTTTTCTGAATATATCTGTATAAATACTTAGTAAGTTACGTTAGAAAACACTGTTCTCCTGCTGTTAATTGTTTTTATTCAAATACTTCCCTTATCATGAAGTCAGCCACAGGGGAATATATCCCTACAGTAAAGCATTGCTACATACTGGAGCTAGCTTCCTGTTTTCTTGAAGTTAATGAGAGAAGAATCAGAGTCTATCTTTGGCCAGACTGCACTCTGTGGATTGCACATATGACTACCAAAATAGGACAAGGTTAACATAGCATTTAGGGATTTTTCCTGAGAATATAATGTCCTATTTATTATGTGCAATTGTACTGTGTTCTAAATCTGGCTTTCACATTTTATCAAGAAATTAAATATGCAGTAGGAGTACAATTAATCAGCTGCTTTGTTCCACACCAGAGGTGGCTGCCCTTAATGATTATGAAGTGCTTCCTGTACACTCCGAAATAATTGTTAAAGACTGTAGGCTATTTTTGAATTTAATTCATTTAATATTGATAAAAGAAATTACTTTGTTACACAGCTAATCTGTGGAATTCATTGCTCGAAGACACTATTGAGTGTGAGAGCTCATCAGGATTAAGCTTTTTTTAAAAGGAATATTTTATATAAGAACAACAAGAGTTATATCAGTAAACAATAACTTAGAGCTTTTGAAGAAATGTGAATCTTCCACTTTTGGAGCATAAACCAAACTCAACTAATACAGTTTAGGAGAACTTCACCTATGGCTGTTACTCCATAACTGCACTCTAAAGCCTTTCTTGTCCCTTCCACTGAAGCATCTAGTACTGGAGACAGGATTTCAAGCTGGCTTGACTTTAGAGATGGAGTTTGGCAACTATTAAACCCCTATTATGGGATCCTTTGGGGAAGGAGCTACACTTAATATATTAAAAATGATAGAAAAAGAGACTGTCTTATTAAAGAACTATTGCAGCCTTCTAGCAGCTCCTGGTAAATCCTCAGTTACAGTATGTCAAGGTGCCCATCAGCCTTCACTGTTTGTGCCCTATTAAATAAAGTACTGCATTACCAATATTCTCTTCATTTTAGTTGACTTTACCAGTGACTAGATTTTTTTAATCTTCTTTGCTTTTTGCCTTAGTTATTCCTATTTCTCCTACAGGAAAAAAAGCTTCAAAAATAAGTCTAGGACTGGAAAAATATGCCCTACAATGAAAAATTTAGGGTGCTCAATCTGTTTCACTTATCAGAGAGAAGAGCAAGAGATCACTTCATTCCAATGTACAAGTTCTTTCCTGGATAGAAATATCAGGTTCTCAATGGTTATTTAACCTCCCAGAGAAAGGCATAACAAGAAGAATGTCTGTGCATTAAAGGCAGGCATCTTTCAATTAGAAATAAGACTCAGTGAGAGTGCTTAAACAGTGGAACAAACTACCAAATGAAGAGATGGAGAATCCATCTCTTGAAATCTACAAATCAAGACTGGGTGCCTACCTGGAGGGTATTCTTTAATCAGACCAAAGTTATAGTGCTCAGTGCAAGAGAAAGGGAATTAAATCCTCTGGCCTCTATGTTATATAGGCGGTCTGATTAGTTCCTCTCTTTTGGCCATAGAATTGATGAATTTGCATTAGTCACCCATCATCAGCGATGTACTAATCTGGTATTAACAGAAGTAGGTTGATTATTCTACTTGATTGGGGGGGGAGGTACATTTTTGTCTTGACTCTTATCCAATTATCCCAGTATACTGGGCCCCAGTCAGAACTATTTATCTGAATAGTTTTATCCCAACTGTCTTCCAAACCTCCAACCCTTAACTATGAAAGCCAGGATAAAAAGAGATCTGTACCTAGCCCTATCCAGGTTTCGGAATGGTTTTGCAAAACTAATGAGAATTTACAAAGATTAACCCACTTCTAAGTTTACCCATTTCTAGAGACAGACCCAAATTAGATCACTATCTAAATCTTCCTAAATTTCAGGGTTTCAGTAAAGTGGCACCCAACACTAAGCCACCGTTAGTTTTGATTTTTGCAAAACCAAAACCAAATTGATGATGTAAAACCACCCTAGATTTTGCCTCTTTGAAACAGGATGGATTCTTTCTTTTCTTTTAACTTCACCAATGTCTGCTGAAGGTTACTCTACTCATGTAATACACAGTTTGTGATTCGATACCAAGTGTTCCTCCATCAAGTATGTTTGCAACAGATGTTAAAATAAAAAACGTTAAAAACCTATTCATTCTAGGATAGTAATGAGGTTGCCGTCTGGTGCGAGTTAACTAAAGACATCAATCACTGAGAGCCAACTCACCTTTCTGTGCCCATTGCCTCTGATAAGAGGCTTTGTTGAGCTGTCGCATCAGCCAGTTCAGCAGTACAACAGATTCAAAGAACAAATGTTTCTTCAAACTACCGTAGCATCTCTCCAATAAAATGCTGCCCATTAATTTTGAAGGAGAGGAGGAAAGTTGCTGATGTCATTGACTGGCCTGAGTTAGAGCTTAGATAGTTTTTTTTACTCACTTTCTCTCCTTCCAACCACATTTTCATTTAATTATAAGTAAATTGCATAATAGATTGGTTTTTGAAATAGGTCACTCCACAGTGGAAAGGAAAATGCCAAGGCTTTTTAACTTGACCAGCTGTCTCAAATTAGCTTTCACAGTTTTGCAGGAAAATAAAGTGGCTTGGAAATGGAAAGATTTCCGTTTACACTTCTCAGGAAAAAAGTTTAAATTTCAAAATCCTAGGGCCCAACCTTATTATGATGATATTTAAGCTGAACTTTGATGTCAATATTATGAGAGTTCTCATGAGCCCTCGCAAAGGTCCAAGTATCCCACAAATGTTGAGCTGGCAGTCAGTAACAAGCAGAATACCCCAGGCCTTGGTCCTGGAGCTCGTTCTGTTCAACATCTTCATTAATGATCTGGTGGATGGAGAAGATTACACTCTAAGCAAGTTTGCAGATGACACTAAGCTAGGGGGAGTGGAAGATATGCTGGAGGGCAAGGGTAGGACAGAGAGAGACCTAGCCAAATTGCAGGATTGGGCCAAAAGAAATCTGTTGAGGTTCAACAAGAGCAAGTGCGGAGTGCTGCACTTAGGATGAAAGAATCTCAAGTGCTGCTACAGGCTGGAGACTGACTAGCTAGGCAGCAGTTCTGCAGAAATGGAGCTATGAGTTATGATGGACAAGAAGCTGGAAGTGTGTGCCCTTATTGCTGAGAAGGTTAATGACATATTGGGCAGCATTAGTAAGAACACTGCCAGTGGATAGAGGGAAATGATTATTTCCCTCTATTGAGCACTGGTGAGGCCTGGTTTGGAGTACTGTGTCCTGTTTTGGAGCCCCCACAACCAAAAGGATGCAAACAAATTGGAGCGAGTCTGGTGGAGGGCAACAAAATTATTAGGATGCTGGAGCACATGACTTACGAGGGGAGGCTGAGGGAACAAGGCTTGTTTAGCATGTGGAAGAGAAGAGTGTACGTGTGTGGGGTGGAGAGGTGTAGGTAATACAGGCTTTCAACTACCTAAGGGGAAGTTCTAGGAAGAAAAGAGCTAGGCTGTTGCAGTGTTAGCAATGGTCTCAAGTTGCAGTGGCAGAGATGCAGAGTGGATATTAGAAAATCTTGGTCATGAGGAGGGTGATGAAGCACTGGAATGGGTTCCCTACAGAGGTGGTGAAATCTCCATCCTGAGAGGTTTTTAAGGCCTGGCTTGACAAAGCTTTGGCTGGGATGATTTACTTGGGGTTCATTCTGCTTTGCACAGAGGTTGGACCAGATCTTCCCTGAGGTCCCTCCCAACCTTTAGCATTTATGGTTTTATGCTACATCAGAGTCCTTCATTGGGTTGATTTGATGGTTAGCTGCATTCAAGATTTAACTGAATAAACATCAAATAAGACACTATGACCTGAAAACTGTTACTCAGCTGTGGCTGTGGCATGCGTCATGTGGAATGCCTTTCAGGAGAAGTGGCTTAACTGTCTTTGTGCTTCCCTGATTCAGGGTCTGAGATGGACTGGAACCTCCACTTGCTTCAAATGGCTCAGAGTTGCTGATACAGCAGTTGAGGCTTGCCAGAGTGCAAGGAACCCTATGCTTATTTTCTTTTCCTCATCCATAGTCCCATGCTGGTCTCAGGAGAGAAGGTCATTACAGGAAATGCCATGTTCATTCTATGCCCCTGAAGGACCCTCTCCTTCCAGCTATTCTGGTGAGCTGTTCTCCTATCTATACAGCCCAAAGCACCCACTCCTCAGGAGAATCTGAACCCCACCCCCTTCCTAAAAATAAAATGGCACACCCGATAAATGAATGTTTAGAATAATGAACGGGAGCACAAGAATAAATGCACTAAAACACAAGTAGGGGCCATAATGTATAAAGAAAGATAGAAATCAGCAAAGGCAGGAGCAGAAGTGATGATGAAGGAACAAGTGGACACAAAAATGCCTTTCTTTGAACCAATCCTCTTCTTGAAAATCTTCAGTGATCACTTTCAGTAGCTAGCTAGGATGATAGCAGGCTCACTCTTGTTCACGCTTTCAAAGTGACCAAGGGAGGGGCCACAGATGCTGTCTTCTGATTCAGCTGCAATGAGCTGTCCAAATGTCCTGGTAGAGGAAGAGCATGGCAACAGCTAAAAACTGATCTGTCAGCGTAAGAAAAATGGCTAGAGTCTGTCAGCAATGCAGGAATGTTTCTTCCCTGCTTTGCTTTGTTGTTGTATTGAAGTGAATTTAGGCTTTAATCCAATTCCCATGGAAGTCAAAAGAAAACATCACATTATATACAGATGAGGACCCAGAGTGCTCATGAAGGAGATCAGAATGGGTGCCTCTATCTAACATGCTTCAATACCACCCAGTAGACATCAGCTTTGGAGGCAGGATGACAGTCCACTGTCCATACTCATTCCTTCCTTTTCCCCTCTGCTGGAACTGCCAGTAAGGGGCCTAGCTGGCAACAATTCAGTGCTGGTTTTCTTTAACTTGTTTACCCTTTAAGTACTGAAATGAGACCTACAACTAACTATACAAAGGACACTGTTCATCTGTAAAACTGAAGCTTAAGTCACCATTAGCCTGGGCTTGAAGTCATATCAGTGATCAAACGGTGACCAGCTCTCTGCTCTCTTGAGACCTTAACCAGTTTCACTGTGTCTAGAAATAGAGCTCTTTTGCCATAGACAATATACTTAATCAAACCCACATCCCTTCATTGTTAAAGGGTTCATCAGCACTGTTGAAGGCATTGACACTTTGTCATTGATTTCAGTTGGAGAAGGCCCATGACCTAATGTCTTCATTTGAAACTGGACGAAGAGTAGTTGTTCTAAAAGTGGACTTTGAAGAAAATGACATATGTAATTCTTAAATAAGAAAACCCGAATTACTGCTTCTTGTTGTTACCTAGACAGCGCTATTAGTAGGTTTGAGATTTTAAAAAGAAATAAGGCTGAGGTTTTATGAGCTACAGTATTGTAGAAAACTGCCTTTCCACATAAGAAGCAAAAATCAAAGTGTGGTTTTAAAAACAAAGGTCACTTTGCCTGCCACAAAGTTTAATCGAATCAATATTGTTCAGTGCTGCTTTTACACACAACTTCAGCTTGTTAAGAAAAAGTGGAGGGTATATACTGTGCATCTGAATTAGTCCATTAATCCTAGCAAATGCTACAACAACTGAGGTTTCTTCTTAGTGCCTCATTCATTAGGAAGAATAGTAACCAGACTGATCAATATTTGTGATGTCAGATAAACTGCTGCATACTTAACGCATTTGATTTGTATTGGGTAAAAATGGCAGAGATAACCTGTTCCAAAGGGGTAGCTGTGTTAGTCTAGTTCAGCAAAACAAACAAGGAGTCCTGTGGCACTTTTAAAGACTAACTAATTTATTTATTGCATGAGCTTTCATGGGAGAAACTCCCACTTCATCAGATGCTTGAAGACAGGGAATTTACATAATGGGAAGAAAATAAATCCAGGGAAGTGTAAATCATAGGATCAAGACAGATTGTTACAGCAAATCAAAGCAGTTCTTTAGATTCATACACTAGGAGACAGCATATAGAGGAAGGTGAGGTCAAATCACCTGTTGTAATAAGAAAAAAAAAATCTGTTATCCCTATTTAACCCTAAGGCAATGGTGTCGAATCTGCATGTGAATTCCAGTTCTGCAGTCTACACTTACACCTGATCCACACTGCCAGCAAAATTTGGCAGCAGTCAATGTAGCTTGAGTAACTCCCATTGGCTTTGAAATTTGTGTTTAGCACACTGTTTTCACTGCAGTGTTGAAGGGAATATCCAGGCCCGTCAATGCAGTACTATGCTTTTTGGGGAAGTCTTATAAGATCAACTTCTGGATCAATTGTGCTGGTCTTCACTTCTGCTTAGTCAATCCTGATAAACTGATATAATGGTAACAAAGTTGCCACCATTAGTGGCAAAAAATGTTACAGTGGCACAGCTGTAGCACTTTGGTGAAGACGCTCACTACAGTGATGCAAGACGTTCTCCTGTTACTGTAGTTACTTCACCTCCCTGAGAGGTCGCAGCTGGTAAACAAATTCTTTTGTTGACCTAGCGCTTCCTACACTAGGGATTAGGTTGGCATAGCTCTATCTGTCAGGGTGGATTTACCCATGACAGATGTAGCTATGCCAATGTAAGTTTTCAGTGTAGACTAGTCCCTTCAACCACAGTAAAATGTTAAATTTATTTAGGTGCACAAATGAAAGCTGAGCTATTGAAAAAAATCTCACCCCCATTATGGCTACTGTATTTGTTGAAAATTCTATCCATAGTGGATTTTGATCACTACTTGCAATGCTATGGCTGATCAGACCTCTTTGAAAGCCAGGCACTAATGATTTCAGTGTAAGGTTTGATTCTATGGTCTAGAATCAGTGGGAAAGCTCCTATTGACATAACTGATGCAGAATACTTCCAAAAATCAATGAGAATTGAAGATGCACAGCAACTGTCAAGTTTTAAATGAGAGAGAGGCAGTATGGGCTACTGGAGAGAGTATTGTACTGGGTCCTAGTCCATACTGTAAAATTAAATCAATCTATCTTCATCAACCAGGCTATGAAAACTTTTGCAGAATGAGAGCCATAGTTGTGTCAATCTAACCCTCAGTGCAGATGCAGCTAAGACAGTGAAAGAGTTCTTTCATTGACTTAGGTACCACCTCTCAGAGAAGTAGATTAATTATACTGAGTGGGGAACAAAAGGCTTCTATCATTGTAGGAAGCACATATACTACAGCTTCACTAGTGCAACTGTGTTGCTATACCGTACAACTCAGAAGACCTGGGTTCTCTTCCTGACTGTGTTACTGCTGGGTGACTTTGGGCAAGTCATTTTACCTCAGTTTTCCCATCTGTAAAATAGGATGATGGGCGTGGGGCTAAAACACTTTGAGATCTACTGACAAAGTGATGTTGTCACTGCAAGTGCCAAGAGAACTGTGTGTAGACCATGGAACATTTGGTCCATCAATGGCTATTAGTCAATATGGTCAAGGATGCGACCATATGCTCTGAGTTCCTAATCGTCTGACTGCCAAGTGCTGGGACTGGATGACAGGGGATGGATCACCTGATATTGGCCATGTTTTATTTATACTCTTTGAAACAAGTGGCATTAGCTACTATTGGCAGATATTATACTGAACTAGACGGACTATTATTCTGACCCAGTATGGCTGCTCTTATGTTCTGCTCTAGTGCTTTTAGACAGCTCAGATATCCACAAAGAAAATGTTAAGTTCCCAAGGAAAGTCATTGGAATGTTTAGATATGTGGTAAACATGCAAATAAACACAACAAGATGTTCATACATTATTTACTTTACTGGGCTCAAGATTATAATTATAATGTCAGATACATTTCTTTTAAAAATAAAAACTAAGCAAGTCAGAATAATATAGCAACAAAAGCCAGTTATGACATAGCATAAAATGCAAGCATTGAAAAGCTGGGTTACTTGTAATTAGACATAAAGTGTATCCAAGCATATATTCACAGGGTTCATTACAATGCTGGATAACAAGTCACTAGAGATAAAAACAAGCTCCAAATATAATAAAACTCATCATCAATTTTGTGTGCCAAAGAAACCCTTAAAATATCTAGGAAAGTTGGTTCCATTTTGGAAATAAACTTCACATTAAAGTAGCAATTTTGCAGAAGTAACTCGTGATATTTGCCAAATAGTTAAAAAAAAAACTGTTTCCTAAATTGTGGGTGGATATTTGTTTTGCTTTTCAGAAAGGGAAAGGGGTCTTTTCTAGTTATTTTTTTTTAAAAAAAACCCACACATTTTGTATCAGAAGAGATCAGAAATGAAAGGGGAAAAGATTTAAGCATATTTGTATGCCAGAGCAAGATCATAGAGAGGGAAAAATAGAAAGCTTAAGAACCAATTGTATTCATAACCTCCATTTCAGTACAAATGCAGCAGTCATTAAAAAGAAATATAGTGTGGCAGGGCTGGATTTATTGCTGGAGATTGCTCACTGCTGTAAAGAATGTCCTCTATTAATGATAACAGCTGTTGGTTTAATAACCCTAGAAAAGATCATTAAATTCTTTCACATTTCCCAGAAACAGATGGAAGAAATGCAAAAGTGTTAAAACATATGGGGGAACATATTGAAATCCAGCAGCCTCCTGCAGTGGTGAGGAATCCTAATACTGTAATCTCTCATTTTTACATTGGTTTACTCTTGAGTGTTTAAGGTGTGTGTGTGCTATGAAGATTATTTAAACACTGAAAGGGGAAAGAGGAAGTGTGATGTTCTGTGGGTGGCATTTGCTTTGACATTTTACTATAACTAACTATGTGTTCACAGTCAATTATTTCCCTTCTCCATATATCCTTATTAACAGCTTATTTCAGCTTCACATTTTCACAAAAAGACCTCTGCATAGAAGATAATCTGTTCTTGAAAAAAGTGACTATTATTTTTCAAGTGAATGAATAAAATTTAGTTCCCATCCCATGTCCAGCACTTCATCCCATTATTGGCCGAAGGCCCCTGGAGCCAATTGGAATTTCATCACAGACTTCAACTGGGGCCACATTAGAATATGTTACCTCAACTTTTTATTCAGCTCTTTCCATTTAAGTAATGGGAGTTTTCTCTTGAAATCTCATTCAAAACTAAGTGAACTTAATGGGAGTGATTGACATCACAGGGCTGTGTTCAGGCCCTGAGTAGGGGATAAGAATGTCTTAGAACATCAGAGTGAGACTTTATTATTTATTGCGTATATAATTTGTATTACCATAGCACCTTGGAGCCCTATTATTTATTGTCAGGTCTCAAGAAGCTGCTTGAGGTTGTGTATAAATAAATAGTGATACGGTAGGGATGGATCTCACTGTATTTTCCAATACTCCCAATAGAGTTGCATTGGTGTGAAAGAGATGAGAATCAGAACCCAGGTGCCTACAGTATAGCTCAGACACACAAATCATAATGGTTTAGACATATCACCCCTTAGTTGATGGTATACACTGGAGATGATGGGGAAAACTTGGAGCCTCAAGGGGGTTGTCATTGAAGGGTTGCATGGAAGAAATATGTTTTTTAAGGAAGAATTTAAGGAAAAAGAAGAAAGGAGCACAAGACACGTATATAGATTCAGACCTAAGAGACAGCACAGATGAGAGAACATTTCCAGACAGCATATTTGCAGGTATCTGAGATGGAGCTTTTTATTTTCCTATTACAACTCCTAGATCAAGAAATCCTGCTCTTCTTGATGGCTCATGATAGGATGGAATCTAGATCCTCCTGAAACCAAAACAAAACTCATAAGCTAGACCCAATAATCATTTTATAAATCATTTATACTTTTATAAGCCTTATTTATATTATCTTCTTTCTTTGCAACTGAACAGCTGTGTATGTGGTATGTTTGGAACCCAATGAAAAAAAGACGGTGTCTGAACAGAAGTGTAACTGTGAACCATCTAATTATTTCTCTTCCATTCTACCTGCTATTTACTTAGTTTACTGCTGATCAAAACAATGTAATAATGTTATTAACCTATGTCTATACTGGCACACATACCTGAACACTGGATTGTGTTCATGCTTCTCATGCTACCCATACACTTGCCAAAGGATCCCCATGTGTCACACTTGACCTGGGTACAATGCAGTGTACATGCCTTCACCCACATCCACTCTTCTGCTGCACATACACAGTGTTGGTGCTATCATTTCGAAGGAATTATCCAAGATTCTGTGCACTGCAAGGGGACACTTTAAGACTTGATTTACTGTGATTTGTTTTCCTGTCCACGGCCTTTACACATTTGCCGATGACAGTTCCCGAACACATCACCCTTTACTGCTCTTCTCTGCAAAACTCTGTGGAAACCATTGGAGAATGAGCTAGTTCTGCTCCTGCACCTTAGTGCAGGGTAAGTGTTTATGTAGCTCAGTGAGATGCTGGATAGAATTTGGGCAGCATTTTCTGGTACACCAAAGATGGTTGATCTTGAGTGGACAATGATGATTCATTCTGCTCACATTGCATCATTGTGGTGAATGCCAGTATCGTCATAATATGCCCTTCAGAGGCTTTGGATGGAGGACAATCAGTAAGGTATAGTGGGAGCATATTGTTTCAGGAACCTGGAACGGTACCAGCAGTAGCATTAGAACTTCCAAATAAGGCAACAAACCTTCATGGAGTCGTGCGATGCATTTGCCCCAACCCTCCAGAACCACAACAGTAGGTTGAGGGAAGTCATATCCGTTCAGAGGAAGATGGCTGTTGCTCTGTGGAAGTTGTCAACAGGGCTGGTCCATCCACAGAAGTGACCTAGGCAGTCACCTAGGGCACCAACATATAAGGAGCGCCACAGGGCTGGGGTAGAGCCAGCAAGCCCATCCTGCCCTGCTCTGCAGTAGCAGGAGCTAGGCCCTAAGGTGGAGCAAGGCCCAGCCACAGAGAGGTGCTGCTGCCTTTATGCAGCCCTTGCCAGGGAGCGGTGCTGCAGGTGCCATTGGGCTGCGTACAGGGAGCTGGCCCCTGCCGGGGAAGCAGCAGTGCTGCCATAAATTGGCCTGGCAGGCCATGTGGTGCCTGCCTAGCACCTGGCCAGGCTTGGGGCAGGGGGTGCCACCGTCCAGCCCGGCTCGGCCCAGGCCACGGGGGGCAGGGTGTGAATCTCAGGTGCCTAAGTCACTAAATACCTTGGGCCGGCCATGGCTGGCAACTATGTTTCACAGCTATAAATCTATTGCAAGCCGCTCTGAGGTTGGAAAGTCCACTGTCAAGGTCAGGGTTCTAGGTTTTTATGAGGCAACTAACACTGAGATTTACCCATGGATAGTTACTGTAAGAAAAGTTCCAGAAGTTACCAGAGATGGGGTTTCATAACTGTGCAGGAGTCATGGATGGTACTCGTATCCAAATATTTTGTCCACTGCAAAGGGCAGGTTCATTTCATTGAACAGTAACATTTCTGGTTCCCATTCTGCAAGGCTTTAGTGGATCACGGAGACAGATTGATGAATACAAATGTGGGAAAGAGTGGAACGACTGGAAAGATTCATGATATGAGGGTTCTGCGGTACCAAGAATAGGTGCTTTTTCTGAATCTTTAAGTGCTTAACTACCTTTGAAAATCTGGTCCTACAGGCCTAACTGACTTTTAAAAATGGAACAGTCTCTTACTCAATGCAGTTTTGAAATTTTTTTTCCCTATGATGTCTGGCAGGTTCAGCACTGCTCTGATTTGCTGTTACCGTATGACCTGATCCTATGTTTTACACCCCCTTGCATTTATTTTCATTCCATTCTGTAAGTTCACCCATCTTCAAAGCATCTGACAAAGTGGGATTTTCTCCCACTAAAGCTCATGGGAAAAATAAATCTGTTAGTTTTTAAGTGCTACATGACTCCTTGGTTTTTTTTGCTGGACTAGACTAACATGGCTATCCCTTTGGTGGAAATCAGCTTGTCATATCTACCTTAAAATTAAATAAAGTGTTACAGATTCTAAAACTCAATGTTCTCTACAGGTCAATCAAAGGCGCCTCAAAGGGGACTCTGAAGAGACTCCCTGCTGAGCCAACCACACTAAAGTAAACACTGTAATAATACTGAATGTTTATATTCCCGTACTGCCAAAAGACCTTACCCAGGCGAGGACCCAATTGTGCTGACCTATAGAAGATGACAGCTCTTAGCAACTTGAAATGCATCCTATTCATGGAAGTTAAAGGTGGATAAAATAGACTCTCACAAACATGAGTAGCTATGACTTAAATCACTTTCTGTGGACCTGATCCAAAATCTACTGAAATCAGTGGAAAGACTGGGCTTTGGATTGTGCCCAATAATTGCTTCTAATAATTCAAATTGTTACAATAACAACTGTGGGGAAGAGGTTGCTGTGAAAGAGGGATGAGAGGTGCCTCTTGCTACATAAATTCCTATGACTGAATTCATCAAGCTGCAATAGACCTAACTTCTATGTTAAGAACAAACATGAAGTTCAAAGCCTAAGGAAAGCTAACCTGGCAAATCAAACCTTTTCCATGTCATGCTCATGATTTCACACACTTTTTATTTTTGTTCTGTTTTTTGGGCATCCCAGGCTTTATGGCCAGGACGCCTCTCTAAGAATGCCAGAGAGGCCAGCCCAGAACTTAACCTCAGTGTGTAGTCTGTCTAATTAGATGCCCTGCAACCTCCGCCTGGATGTATTGGAGAATAGGATTGTCATGACAGAAAGGAAACTAGAGCTGGCTGAGTAATGCGGGGGAAAAAAATCTCTATGAATAATTAACTAATGAAGGTGAGAGAAAAAAATATTGTAATACTTTTTCTTTTCCCCCTTGAAGAACATTCAACCATATATGGAACTAGTATAAGTAATAAAAGAACCAGATCCTCAGTTGATGCAGTTGATTATGCCTGCTTGGGATCTGTCCCCAAATGTACTTATCCTGGGGAAATTTTTTGCCAGAAATTTCTTGGATCACATTGAAAAACTGGAGCCAGCTCCAATTAAAATGCAAGAGGCTTTGCTTGCTAATCTGTACGAGTGAAGTGCTGTGGCTGGAAAATAAGAACGAACACATTCTGAAATGAAATGCAAGTGTAGGGGCTTCTGACACTATATAAGTGACTGGAAAACCAGGAAAAAAATCAGCTGAAATTTCAAAACGGTTGCCAGTCAGCTTAATATATAAAATATTTGTGTACATCTAGTAGGCATTTAGGTGGAGGGAAGAAAGATGGGTTTACTGCTAACGTACTGGGTGGGAAATCAGGAGATCTGGGCTTAATTCCTGTATGTCTTTAGGTTACAAATTTAATGTCCCTGGGTCTGAGTTTTCCATCTTGAAACAGGAATGATATGACTGCCCTATCACAGAGGCGTGTGGTGAGATACGGAGCCCATCAGGCCTGGAGGTATCCGTGTCTGTGAGGTACTGTAAGTGCCATGTAAAGAGAGAGATCTGGGCCCCAAAAATCCCTGGAAAAATACGCCATTTATACAATCTTCACAGGAATAATTATGTAGGCACATCCAGCAGTGAAGGGGCTCATGCAAAACACTGTCTACAAATGATGCTCTATAGTGCTATGCAATATATTTTAAGTGTTCCCTTTTCATCTGCAAATACTTTGAGATGGAAATACTTAAGCTTCATAACCCACTTGGATTTCATTTTCCTTTGCCCCTTATAATATTTAAAACATTCTTTTTTAATTAGCTTTTTAAACATTAGTAAAATTTTTCTTGAGGTGCATTTAGTGCAGCATAGAATCGTAGAATCGAAAGGGACCTCATGAGGTCATCTAGTCCAACCCCCTCCTAAAAGCAGGACCAGTCCCACTAAATCAGATGTTCTTTCCTTTTGAGGAATAACTTTACTTCCTTTGTGTCCCCCAACATTTCACCCTCCGTATCATAGACTTCTTCAGAGGATTTAGATCCAAACTTGTTGTTTGTAGCTTCAAAGGATTAGACTGGGATCAAAAAGTTCTGTTCAGATGTTTTGTACAAATGTATGACAATTATAAAAAGATGAAGTTTATGCCAGGATTCTGGGAAGCATGTGTACAGTGGCAACAGAATTAGGCACCTTATACAAAGCAAAAGAGTAAGCCAGAACAGTTGTCATAATTGTTAATCAGTTATTGAATTATGTCAAGTCTTTTGCTTTGCCTTTATCATGTGACTTTTTTTTTTCTAAGTTCACAGTTGTGTTACATTTTCTAATAGCTTTTTACTTTCAAATGCTTGTTTTTGTACCTTAACTCCTTTGGCATCAATCCATTCAGAAACTATTTCCCAGTCGTTTATGCTGGTTTTCCAGTCTGAGTTACTCCAGCAGAAGGCAGGATAGCTCATGATTAGGGTGCTACCAATGATAATTATGCACCTACATAGCTTTAAAAAGCTGGCTCTTAGTGTATCCCTGGCTTATATCCACAAAGGCATTTGAGCTCCATTGAAATCAATGGAAATTAGGAGCCTAAATACCTTTGTGGATCTGGGCCTCTATGCCTCAATTCCTCCTTCTGCAAACTGGAGAGAAAAGAACTGCCCTACCTCACAGAGGGGTTGAGGATAAATACAGAGAAGACTGCAAGGTGCTCAAATCATTCAGGAATGGAAGCCTGTAACTGGCCTGTAATGCGTAAGCTGCAGCCAGGTGTAAGGCACACAGCTGGGCAGACAGACTGACACTAGCAGGGCTCAAGGTAGCCTGTTAAAAATAGTCTGAGCTGGTAGGAAAAGGGAAGATCAGTCTGACTCTGCCCCAAAACAGCAATGTCCACACAGCTATTCTTCATATGCTAGCTTGAGCACCACTAGGATGTGACAGGCTGGAGAACTGTCTCCCATCTGCAATGAAGAGGTACTCTTGCTTACACTATAATTAATTGCCATTTAGAGTAAAGGAACAGAACTAACTGGAGTCAGGTGACACCAGGACCTCGTAAAATATCTGAGAAAACTCATCAGTTTGGAGGAGGAATCATGTGGAGCAAGTTGGGTATTTGGGAAGCCCTGAAATAGGGTCTAGCAGGGTACCTGGGAGTCAGTGCTCTAGATCAGCGAAAAAAAGATGAAAGGTAGCTTACTGGCTTGTTTCTAATTGCTGGAACCAGACTTCTCTGAGGCTCTCCACACTTCCCCACAAGCCCTATCCCCCATCACTTACTGCATCATCTCCTTCATTGGAAGTGTTTAAGAGCAGGTTAGACAAGCACCTGTCAGGGATGGTTTAAGAGGGTACTTGGTCTTGCCAGGAGTGTAGGGGACTGGACTTGGTGACCTCTCATGGTTCCTGTGATTCTATGATCTCCACTTCCCTCCAGTGCCCCAGCTGGATGGGTGACACTCTAATTAGTGACTTGGCTGGAGAGCTGAACCATGGCTCTAACTCTAGCCTGTGTGCAGAAAGGCTGAGGAGGAAGCTGGGAAGGAGTGCCTGCAGTTTTTCTGTGAAACAGCCATGCTTGTCACAGGGCCCGCTAAATAGCTTAGGCAAACTTCAGTTGAGCTACTACTTGCTCAAGTGCAAACATGCACCAGCTATGTACCCAGGCAGCTAGCCCAACCTGCTGCCCCTGCCATGTTGCTGTTTTTAGACCACTTGGGCACAGCTAGCATACGTCAGTCTAACCTGTGCTGGAAAGCACTCTCCTGATGTGGTAAAGGGCTTTCTCCCTCTTCTATGAGCAAAAGAAAACTTCCACACTTCTTCATAGCTTGGGGTGGGCGTGTTGGTCTTCCACATTTTCCCCTCAGCCTGGCCTGGTGTGGCCAGAACTACCTCCTTCTGTTTTAGTGTCTTTTAATCATTGTTAATAAGAAATAATGACTTACGGGGAACCAGGCCTTCTGAAAACAGATGGGCCCAAGGAATGACGGCACAAGCCAAGTAAGCCACAACTTAGGGCGACGTGTGTGACGGGCTTCTAAATATGTCAGGGATAAATAATATTTATCAAAATTGAAATTAATAATGCAAATAAGGCTTTTTGCAAGATGTATGTTTTATGTAGTTTTTTGTTGCATCTTTGCTTATGTATATATGCAAATATAATGGTTTATCATTTATTTTTTCATTACCCTTTCTGTTAAAATACACTTGTTTCTCTTTACTTTTTTTTACGATATGGAGCCTCTGAATCTTGACATAATTTAGGGCCTCTGCATGTCTTAATCCAGATGTGGGCCCAAGCCTGGTAGCTACTCCCTAAGGCAGAAGACTCTTTTCTTCCCCCATTACTCCGTCACTGAAACATAACCCCTTTGGAACTTGGCAGAATTTGTTTGTAATGCCCCATGGAGTACATGGGGAGAAGCTAGTGTTTGTCCTCACAGAAAATGGACTTACCTGCATGAACACAAAGGGTGTCCTTTATTTAGAACATTGGACACAGCTATGGACCTAGTAGATCATTGGCTCTGCAGTTTCAGACTGATGAACACAGACTGAATTTCAGCAGTGTTACCATCCAGGCTTTTTGCCTGCCCTATCCTGAGTGGGGTGTCAAGATGAAGGATTGGGTGGCAGCAGCGATGGCTGGAAAAAGTAGGGAAATGGGCTCAGATTCACAAAAGAATTGAAACCCCTAACTTTTTCATTGAAATCAGTGGGAGAGCCTAAATCCCTTTGAGACTCTGAGCCAAAGCTAAGAAAAGAGCATAGAAGAGGACATGGGTACACAAAGAAGAACAAGAAGCAAACAATGACAATATTGGCTGGCATCATGAGGTTGCAATGCTAATGGGAACCCATCATCTGCACATTCATAGTGACAGAATTCAGTCATGTAATGAAACAGGGAAATTTACATGACAGGAAACTACTTGTAAATATCTCTATTACAGTAATCCATCTGCAAATTGTATGTCTAGACTGAATCACAAAATAGAACTCTATAGCTTCTTCTTGGCTGTTTCCTTTGGGAGGAAATAAGCTTAAGAAAAGGTCACCCAGTTTTCAGCTGTGTGTATATCTTTCTTGGGAAAGAAGCAGCGATAAAAACATCATGATAGCTCTGAGAGCTTGGGTGGAATAAAATCCCTGTTAAATCCACAGGCAAAATAATCAAACTAGCTGTAATGTGACTGCATTTTATAAACCTACCTAATCTCCGAATGTAATTATATCAAAAAGGATATGTCATATCTCCCTATCAATGACAGCTCAAGTTCTTACCACCTTGGCAGGGAGGGGAGGGGAACAACATACTCAGGCTGTCTAAGGTTGCTGGTCCAAAATTAGAGGCTCCTTTTGAAAATTTGTATTTCCATGAAAAATTGTCAACAACATGTTTGTTTTTATGAGAATATTTGACAGCTGTAAATATTGCATATTGAGATACAACGTGGTACATAATGTTCTGGTTTTCCAGTTTAGGAAAATATCCTATTTAATCAATCTAGCTATCTCTAAACCAGTAGGGCTCTCAGTAACTGATTCAGGTTTTAAATGGCAAACTTTTCAGATGAACCACTTAGATGATCGGTAGTGTGAAAATGTAATAAATCTGTCACTACTAGCTCTTCTTTATAATCAAATTACTTTGCCTGTAAACAGCTAACAAATAATGCTGATTTGCACTGATGAGTGCCTAAAGCTCTCTAAAGTAAATTCTAGCTTCTTAATACAATTAGCCATTAGAACTAAAGTGATTGTGGACACTACTCTGCTGTTCTAGTTTTCCTCTGTGAGGTTTTTTGTTTGTTTGTTTTTTCCCCTCTTGGTGGT
The DNA here is from genome assembly GCA_007922195.1 of Podocnemis expansa. Classification (NCBI taxonomy): domain Eukaryota; kingdom Metazoa; phylum Chordata; order Testudines; family Podocnemididae; genus Podocnemis; species Podocnemis expansa. The sequence goes on along the minus strand of ML681971.1, from coordinate 18,677,462 downwards.
CTATTACTTTCTTCTTTTTTTCTGTAGCAAATTCATGGCCTCCTGACATTTTGCAGTGTACTGAAAGAAACTGCTGCTTATTTTTTCTGCACTTTCTGGTCTAAGCAGTACAGCCTCTTTTTTGCTGCTTTCCCATTGAAGAGTAGATGACAACTTTGTACTCTCATTGCTTTGTCACCAGCCTTGCCCTCTGGAAAGTACCAGCTGCCATGCACATGTGTACTCCAGCTGAGCAATGTCTTGGTTGCTTAGTCAGTCTGTGGTGTATGGCAAGAAGCAGCCATATTTGTTTCTCTTTCCAGATACAGGCTACCAGAGAAACCTTGCGAAACACTATTTGCAGTTTTAATGTCATCATAGTAGCTTCTTGTTTTCAAATTCAAGTTAGCCATTACAAAGTAAGTGAGGTATATTTCCAATAAATTTAAATGCTTTGGAGGTTGTGATTATTAAAATATCTGCTAGCTTTTTTCCTTCCCACATATTTCTAGGTGCATGCTTTTAGGACCATTGTAGGGGCAAGTGATGCTTTCAGATCACATGGGTCATTCATAAAATGCCATGACCATGACCAAAGATCTTGAACTGAATCAGATTCATAAAAAAGATAAATGAACATACCACAGTACTGACACAGTTTAGATCCAGAGAGCTGCCTGGGTGATCCTAATAACAATCCAAAGTGCTCTGTGAATGATTAGGTATCACATCTGGGACAATGCAGGTGAGCTAGAACTCCATCAGTTTCATATCCACATATTATGCAATTCCATGGTTCCAAACAGCAGGCACTTTCTGGAATGAAGCAAAGCAAAGCAGTTCTAAAGCCTGATCTTGTGCTTACTGGAAATAATGTCAATGCTCCCAATGACTGCCCAGTTATGTACTTGATATGCTGTGGGTCTCTTTCTTTTTCTAATGCAGACATAACTCAAAATGTTGGAGTGATTCTTCCAGTCATTTGGGCACATACTATGGATGTGAACAAATTGCCTAACTGTGTAATTTATGCACTGCCCCAAACTAGTGCCAAAGTTTTCCCATTCTATACCTAAGATATATACTTTACTATATATATTTGTGTAGACTGTAAATTCTTTGGCTGATGATTGGATCATCATTTTCATGTGTAGAGCTAGTACAGTGGTATCCTGTCCACAACAAATAGTTGTGTACTAACCTGCATTAATATCACCTTTTTCCTCATCCTCCAAAGGCTTTTAAATATGTAAAGCAAAGTAACAAAATACCAAGGCTGGGATATTTAAAAGAGACTAAAGGAATTAGTTGCCTAAATCACACTGAAATGTGGCACAGGTCCTGTCTCACCATTTCTCTGGCTAACACTCCAATGTGAAGTCTTGATCCAGTTCCAATCAAAATAAGTGGGAGCATCCCCACATTCTTAACATGGAAATTGGGCTGGATGCTCCAAATCATCATTTAGATCTTGTTAAATTTGGGCCTCACTGATAGAAAATCCAGGAAATGGAGGCTCAAGTTCCGGCTAGAACCTGGGAGAAAGAACTATTTTGTATGTACTGGGAAAGAAGATTTAATGTACTCCTGAACTCTGGCATGATGCCCCCAATAGAAAGCTTTTTCATGCATTCTGTTATGCAATAATCTGCACTGATGCTGAGGCAGAGACTATGCGTGAACATAAACACATAGAGTCAGATCCGCAGCTGAAGTAATTCAGCATGTCTCTATCAACAGCAAGTGATTTACATTAGCTGAGGGTATGTTCCAGGAACCACAGTGTAGAACACCAGACCATCATGCCTATGATTTATGTGTCCTAAGATGTACTAGTCATGTGGTCTCTTAGTAACACTCTTCAAGAAAGAAATTAGGGATAGCAAATTTCTTCCATGTGTTCCTTCTGCTGCCTATTGATTCCCATTGTGTGCTTACCATGGAGCATCAGCCGGAACATGCCTTATGATTTGAACCCACTTTCAATTCTTACCAGGGAGTCTTCCCCCTTACTCATTAATAGTCTGAGTGAAACTGACCTTTATTGTTAACATTTAAAGGGTTTTGTCAGGTTAATTCTCTTGAATGGTATTTATGCTGGTATGTTTCTGGCATTTCCTGATGCATGCTCTGGTAAGTGTCTCAGACTGCAGCCTGCGTATGATGACATCAGGGATCTTTACCAAGTTGTGTAAACCCTTTAGGATAGGATAGCTGTTATTTCAGTGCAGAGCCTACACTGGTTTCATTATGTTATATGTATAAAACCACAGTGAGATCCACATGTGTGAAATAACTAGTCCCCAAGGTGATTTACAGCTCCTGCTCACAGAAAAGTCAAATGCCATATTACATACTTTATGGGATTAGGCAGTCATCTGACATAAAATGCACTCATTATATGGAGAGAGAGAAGATGAGGGCCATGATTGTATGCAGCATGGTTGTGAAGTTTAGCACGCCCATGCTAAAGTGTGATGCACAGGGAACACTGGGGGACAGGAATCTGCATTAATGAATCTGCCAGCCAAGTTACTCATGCTTGTGCTAGTGGAGGGCATAAAGCCAGAGAGGCCCCTGACCCCTGCCATTGTTGCTGCCAAATGCAGCATGTGGAAGAGGGTGAGTGGAAAGATGTGGCCACCCTCTGCCAACCCCAACCCATGAGGAGAAGGAGAAACTGGAAAAGCCTAGTTTGTTTAGTCTAGAGAAGAGACGGTTGAGTGGGAAGGTGATAAGAGTCTTCAAGGACATCTGAAGTTGTTATAAAGAGGATGATGATAAATTGTTCTCCTTATCCTCTGCGGACAGGACAAGAAATAATGATCTTAAATTTCAAGGGAGATTTTAGAAAAAGACAGAAAAAAGCTTCCTAACTGTAATGTCAGGTAAGCACTGGGACAAATTTACTTTGGGAGTTGGTGGAACTAGTTAGACAAACACTTAACAAGGATGGTCTAGACCAGTGGTTTTCAAACTGTTTTCCTCAGGGCCCAGTTGAAAAAATATCATTTATGCCCGCAACCCAGCAATTACATCTTTCAGCAATGGACTCCAGCCTTTTGGCAGTGGCAGCAAAGAGGTGCCGTGACTCAGTGCTTCAGGGTCTGTGGCCCATTGATGGATCCCGACCCTAAGTTTGACAACCACTGGTCTAGAACAACACTTGACCCTGCTCAGTATAGGGGACTGTACTAGATAATGTATCAAAGTTCCCTACAGTCCTACGTTTCTGATTTTACGTACTTGAGTCACCAGGTCATATTGCCCAATGTATATTCAAATGCCTAACTAGCCTTTTACACAAGCAATAACCCAGTTTGTACATCCTGATAAGTCATCAGATGACTGGTCCTTCAAAGTGAGTTGGGGCCAGCACCAGCTCTGACTAATCAGCTGCCTCCCAGCTGATGCCAGCTCCTGATAAAAGCCAGCAAAAGCTCAGATGCTTGTGAGAGCTGTAGGGGATAAGTAGGGTTCTGCAAAAGAGTGCAGTTTGAATGTTACTTATCCACCTTCCAAGTGTAATCCTTTAGTGTGCAGGCCAGGAAGGAAAAGGGAGCAAAGAGGCATGCAGATGGCTTGCAAAAAATAACTCTAATCTAGAGACTAGCTAAGCCCCTGAAGAAGCCCAGAGTTGGTGGTGGTGGTGGGGATTTGACTGGTATGTTAACTGGTGTTTAAAAAGTCTGTTTTGAAGAAATAAAACTAAAGCTCTTGAGAGAAAGGAAATCCTTTCCCTGGAGCATGTTCTTATGTGCATAGGCTAGAGAGAGAACCCACCCATGTGCATTGCACTTTGAGTTCACATTCATATATGCAAATACATAAACAGCCTTTTACACAAGCCACAATCCAGTTTTTGTGTGCAATCAGGAATTACTTTGTCTTAAGATGGGATACAGCCATTTCAGGAGGACAGGCCCCATTCTGTATGTGTTATAATAGAGTTGTGTCCTCCTTTTCTCTAGCAATGTTTGTCATTGAATGAATAGAGATACTGATGTCCCGTTATCTAGATTATTATCCATATCTAGTGGCTTGAGGTCAAAGCCAGAGTTGTTTGATGTTTTTGATGCAATGACCCAGCATTTTAACTCAAACAAATAGTAGCTAAAGTCACAGAAACAGGGATTTATAACCCATCAAGAGCAATGTAAGTAAGCAGACCGTTAAAAGTCTCCCAGGGTATTAGTAAATCTATATTACTTACAGCAATCATATTGCACATGTTGCTCAATTATTAATTCTGTCAAGAAATACAAACTATATACACTGACATGAAATGAAACTTTTATCTGTTTCCTCAGGTTCACTTACCCTGTGACCTTTCTCTGTTCTTCCAGGTCCCCCTAGAAGAACCAGATAAAACCTAAATCAATACAGCAATTTCTTTTTGTGAGCAAAAACAGTCATTTTAATCAGGCATGACTGACTCTTCAAAGCTGTTTTTGTAGAACTGTTGCTTTCATACCCTTCCCACCCTTCCAAATGGATCAAGAATTGCTTAAAAAAAAAATGGCCAGTCTTGTGGAGAGATGTACATTGGGCCAGATTGATCTCTAGTGTAAATCTGTTGACTTCGGTGCAGTTACAGTAGGGATCACTTTTGTCCACTACGTGTTTTCCATTCTGTTTCTGGATCCAGTTTTATGCTAATTACACACTGCAGTGAAAACCTGAACAATGAATGTTCAAGCTTTTTGCACTAGGAACAGTTCCACTCCCCCCTTCCTGTTCCAAAATATTGTACTCTGTCATTGCCTCTGTAATTACTCTCTCCCTTTTGAAATGCTATCTTAAAAAGAATATAAGACAAACAAGATTTTTATCTTCTTTAAACTACTCCCATTTTCCAGGTGAGACAGGCAGAAATTTGAGACTCACAGGGACACGTACTCTGATGTAAATTTTATTAACATCTTTATTAATATTAACATATTAACCGCTTTATTAACATCTACAAAACTATGCTGGTTTGCATCAGGAGATGATCTGGCCAGCAAACATAAATGGCTTCCGAAAACAAAATTCTTTGCTCTGTACATTTTCCTCTTTTCTTGTACTTTCTGCTGGTGAATGACCACATCAGATACTTGCATACATGGTGATTGCATTCCTTATTGCATCAATACATTTAAGTCCCTTTGGAAGTATCCCCACAACCTGTTGCAGGTGTTGAGTCTGATGGCTATTAGTTTGTAGTCAACTGTTGCCCAGAGTTGAGGTTCAAGAGCAGGGAGCCATGGTGGTGGGATTCTGGACCAGTACGAAATAAACCAATAGGTGATGCTGTATTTGTAATGACTGGGTCATCCATGGGAAGTGAAGCATTGATGATTGGATCTTCAAAGCCTGGACTTCTACTGTTAGAGATGAAGAGCAGCAGACTGCTATACATCATTCAGACACTATCAGGATGGTAAAAGAGCTAACCTGGGTTACTTGCTTCCCTTGGTCATGGAAGCTCATCCTGTGCTTCTGAGGTCCACAGCAGTTCAGATGCCTATATGGCCCACCACTTGTAATGATGTCCACAGAGGAGTAATCTGCAGTGATCGAACACATCACCTCTGGCTCTGCAAGCAAGATCCTATGCTGATCTGTCATTAATGTGCAAAAATAAAAATCCAGGAGCACAAAAGGAATGTAAAAGAACTGTATATCCTGTTACTTTTATGTTCAACTGCTTAAAATGGACACTGACATACGGAATTAGAAATCCATTCAGAAATCATTACTAGCTTGATCTGATGTTTTCCACCGGTTTCTTATTCTGAAAACCACACATTTCTGGCACAAGAAAAAAGAAACTAATCAAGGTGGCAAATCCAATAGCTAGAAGGGTGGACAAGTGTGTACTGTCTTAAAAAAGGACTGATGGAAGAAATGGCATTTTACATGCCAAAAGCATTGTGCAGGAGTATTCCCCCTTGTGGAATATGCTGGCAAAGCAGGATACACCAAGACTCCAAACGACAGAAATTTGATTTAGAGAAAACACAAGCCTGCATTCTTATCCATTCCAATAACATTTTCTTTTTGTTTGGATGCTTGTTTTCCAGCTAATTTGAAGATTAAAGTTTGCAACTCAGCTGGGAACCAGTTGGCAAAAGACAATGAACTGCAAGTGAAAAACATCCAGAGAGTTTCAGTTGTTCTTTAAAGTGCTGCCTGGAATGCACATGTGGGCAGAATTTTCAGGCCAGACATGATTTTCCTCCCCACATCATACTCACCCAGGGTCTTTCCTATGACAAGTCAGGCAGAGGGAGCCTCCTCAGGTCTTAAGAGATGGGGACAGATTCTGCTGTCTGTAACCCAAGTGTAAATTTAGAGTAACTCCTTTGATTTCATTGGAATTACTTTGGGATTGACATTGATGTTTGATCACAGCTGCTCTGAATCCATGCAAGTTTTATCCAGATTGCTTTTTTTTTTTAATTTAGTACTTTTCAAAAGTAATATAAGATTAGGGGAAGATTTCCAAAGGCATGTGGAGCAGTTATCCAGCCAGCCTAATACCAAAGCCCCATCTCTATCTTTTCAAAAATCTCACTCTTCTGTACTGAAGAGGCCAAACTCAAAGCTGTCCAAGGAAAGTCAAGTCATGGAAAAAACAGATTTATCAGCAACTGAATTTTCCTTACTATATGATGCAGTAGAACACCTACATGTCTTAGGGTATATCTTCTCTGAAACTGGCAGTGTGGTTTGTCTACATAGGCAGACATACCTGACCTAGCTTTAATCTGTATTAAAGCTGGAACACAAGTACCAGTAGCAGTGAACCTGGAGAACATGGACTTGAGTATGGGATAGCTGCTGGAATATGTACCCAGGGTCCTCAGAAGACTTGTACAGCCTGTGCTAAGGCCCATGATGCTTTGCTTCTATTGCAGTCAACACCAGAGCTATCTTGATCAAAGCTAGTTGGGGTATATCTACACATATGGTACCCATACTTCTGGTTGCCATGTAGACATACTGGGAATGATATCATATTCAGTTTCTGTTGTTAACATGTCATACTCTTTATGCAAATTAAAATGAGGTGTTTCTTATGGTCTTATTTTAAACACACCTGTACATGAGCTGTGGGAACAAAAACCTGCCAACTTGAGCCACATTGGAGTCTCTTCCTTCCTTCCTACTCCACTGTACTGTGTAGACTCAAATAATTTCAAACGTGTTTCTTACAAATCAGAAGTGAGTTTTAATTCTCTTCTTCATGGAACTGTTTTAGAGCCTGATGTCTCATTGAAGAGAATGGAGAGCCCAAAAATTCTGAAGGCAAATGGAGGTACCCAGAAAGCCACTCGTTTCTGTTTGGAAGTTTGCCATATAATTTCTAACCAACCTGAAACTGGTTAGCTTGGATGAACTAAGAGTGTCGCAGCACACTATTGTAACAGTATGAATACCTACTATGGTTTGGAGATGATGAGCCGTATTCTCAAAAGGATAAAACTGTTAATAATTGTGCATATGTGGAAAGAGCAGAAGAATCCTTAAAGAACAGTCTCTCCACACCCCTAGTGCAGTGTCTGAAGCTTGTTCAACATCCCTATGTAGAGACGAAGAAAGGATCACTGGGTGGAGTTCTATAACTTTTGTTATGTGGGAGAACAGGCTACATGGTCACAGCAGTAGTTCTTGCCTCCACTTCTATGGCTCTGTGACTCCTTGATTGCTGGTCATTAATTTTGTGTGTGTGTGTTTGGACTGGTGCTATGGCATATTTTGGAAGCCTTGCTTACTGTAACTCTTGCCTTGTCTTGTCTCTGTGGCTTTCCTGGGGGCAGAATCTAGCATCACGGATTCAAAGGAAGTAACAGAAGGGAGACCCATAAGGAAAGAGCAGTGTCCACACAAAGGGAAAAGCAAGTATTGCAGCAGACAGACGTGCTCCAGTTCCTAGGTGTTTTCTTTTTAAAAATGAAGCATGGGGGAGTTCTGGTTCCTTTTCATTCTTCTCCCTTTACTGATTAGACTCTTTATTCCTGCTTCATTGCCCTTCTCTGTGGTGGGACTCCTATTTACCTTTCATAACAGCACCTGTGTGCTTTCTTCGCTGCAATGAAAAGAGGAAATGGCTTCTTTGACAAATGCTTCTATTACACTAAGACAGTCTTAAGTAGCAGCTGCATTTATTTATGGTTTTCTTCCAATGGTTTCCTAAAATGTCAGAAAAGAAGACACAGATTGAACAGTTCCCTTTTCTTTTGGGGAGTGAGCAATAGTGATCTGAAAGTTATGGTTTGTTTGCTGTGCATGCTTCATGAGTGCATACAGGGCCAAATCATGAGGCCTTCACCTAGGCTTGATCATGGCCTAAGTTGTGTGAGTAAATTTCCTTACCCATGGATCACCCATTCTTGCTGGCAAGGGGATCTCAGCTGCCTCCTACCTCCCCATGTGCTTGTCTGAGGATCTGCACCCTTGCCTTCGAGTTTTCACTGAGCATTGTAATTCAAGTCTTTCCATTATTCCAGAGTTGGGGAAGGCTTATACAGACATGAGGGTTGATCTCCCTAGCTCCATCCCAGCAACTGTAACTGAACATGTGCAGTGACCACCATTTTGGCAGATGCCTTAGGGATTGAAGTGGGAACATCCAGAGACAACGGCACAAGCTGTTATAGGTCTTAGGCCATAACAGACTTGTATTCTCTTTGGATCAGTCACTGAGGGAGACACTCACTGGTGGCTTACATATGATTTTCTCACTATCCATATCTGCAGGGGGAAAATTGAAGTGCTAAAAGAAAAGGGCAGAAGGGGCCACATTTTAATGGCTTATGTGGAGGACATCTCTTCCAACAAGTTCTAGGATCAGTGTTTTATAGGAACAGTGTGAAGGATTACACCCTATAACTTTCAAGTTACCAGAATGACTCAATTTCATAGAATTGGGAAAATTCTTGGGAAATTTCAGCCATTGTAGCAACAATAAATATCAGCAGATTTTTTTTCTTCAAGTGATGCACAAATATTTAGAGAGATTAGTGTAGGGAGATGGTTTAGATGACCTTTTGAGCTCTCTTCCAGCCCTAAATTCCTATGATTCAATATAAGGGATGGGCATCTTCATTGTGAGAAGGGGAAAGGAAAAGCTCTCTATACAAATTAGTCTAAGATAAAATTTCACATAGGCATTTTCATCTTTCCATTTCTCTTTGTATCCCAGTGGGGCCCAGGTCACTAGATTTCAGATGTTCTGAGCAGTTCATTTAACCTTCACAGCTAACTCCTAACTTTTTCCTTTGTTGTTGTTGTGGAAACTGAAGAACATTATATTTATTACACAGAGTTGCTCATTGTCTGAAAGGAGGAACTAAAATTACAGCAAACTGAAAAGCATATATTTTCTCTCCATGTGCTAGCTGAGTGTTTCCAAATAACCCTTGTAATATATAGTAACCCCTAGACTGTAATAGCTTTTGTCCAGCCATTATCTATTAGCTTTAAGAAATGGGCTCTAAGTTGCATTTTTAAGGACATTTTCAAAGTCTTTTCTGCTGAGTCTTCATTGTTTTTGTTATTTTCTTTTTGGGGGTGGATGGACTTGTGGAAAGGGTGTTTTGATCTGTAGTCATAAGTAGTATGGACCCAGTCTCAAAAATCCTAAGTAGCTGTTACTCATACAAGTAACCTTGCTGAAGCCAACCAGGATATTTCTATATGCGAGTTTTTGTAGGATTGAGTCCCCCATTAGTTTTCTTAAAGCAGCTGAGTAGATTTGCTTAACCTTTGTTGTTTCTGCAGATATTCCTGCCATCAGTTCCAATTGACTTATATAAATAAAGCCTTTCATGCAAGATTTCAAAGGTGGATAGCTATCAACCTATTTGATAGATGGTGAGACTGCAGCACAGGAGGTTAAGTGAATTAACAACGGTCCACCTCAAGTTAGTGGCAACACTAAGATGACAATAACTCCCCAAAGAAGAAAAGAACCAGGGGACAAGGTTAGATCACTTCTTCACATTTATCAAAATGTGAACCTAGGTATAAAGGTTATCAATATTTCTATTGCATTAAGGCCCGGAGACATCATCTGAGCCCAGGGACACAGTGTTCTGGCTTCTGTACATACTCATCATAGGAACTTTGTACATAATGTACAGGAACCTCATGTCCCTGTGAGCTAAGACAAGACAAAGGTGGAAAGAAAAGGAGCATTATTAGCTCTATATCGTAGACAGAGAGCTGCAGCACAGAGGAATTAAGGGACAGATTTTCAGAGGCATTTACACACATAAGGGCATGTAGAGGGATTTGCAAAAGCCTCTGAGTAAGGTACATACCTAACTGCCATTGACTTTCAGCCTGCTTGGGTGCTTATGTAACTCCCACTAGGTGACCATCTGCATCTTTAGACCACTAAATGCCTTTGTAAATCTGGCCTGAAGTAACTCTGATGCATAAGTCCCATTGATTTGCCTTGGAACTTAGATGCCTACAGATTGCTGTTAAAGAACATACCCCAAGGGGCCTGCTGCAGGTCATGCAGGAAACCTTTGAAAGAGACAAGAGGTGAACTGTCTCCGAAGTCTCAATCAAATATCTGAGACTGCCACTCTCATAAACAACTTACACACTAAATTATAAATTTACATTTATATTCAAGTCAGTCTAGAACTAAGTGAAAAAATGAGCTGCCCCATTATTCTTATTTGTAATAGCTTAGTGGTTTTTGTTTTCACTCCTGGTGGCTTTTCTTATAAGTATAAGCAAAGCAAGTGACCCATGATGCGGATTAAACAATTTGCACGTTGCAAGACCTCATTTTTCAGTGTGAATGGTAGGTGATGTGAGCTGAGAGTCAGCTGAAACTGATATTTGACACATTGAACTCTGCAATTATCAGCATAATGATCTTATTCTTAATTAAAGCAGGAGGGGAAATGAACCATAAAGTCTTCAGAGAATACAACATGGGCTGATGTGAACAAAACAACCATTCCAGTTAATGCTGTTTACAGACAACTTACATGTAACCATCTGTGTTTTGATGGACTGCGTTGGCCTGCATTGCCCAAGAGCAGGTGGTCTTGCAGTGAGTTGGTGGTACTGGGTTCTAATCCTTACTTGCCTGTCAGCCTGCTATGTGACCTTAGGGTTAGGGGGCCAATTTGCAGTCTCAGACAATGTATCCCTTTTGTGTGTTGCAGTCTCATATCCGTTGGGCAAATGCACATCTGTCATTGAGCCTATGCATTCCTGGAAGCAGCTTCATTCAGACCATTTGGGCTCCCAGAAGGTCCTGTAATTTGAAAGGGCACGGCGTGGCATAAAGCCACACTTCTCCCCACTTTCTGGGCCACCTTCTGAGATGCATGGGACAGAATCAAACCCCAAATGGTCAGACAGATGTGTAATGAGGAGGTGTCAGTGTGACACTATTATTAACACGGGCTGGATTTTCAGCACCCAAATCTCCATCTTATGTCAGTGGATTCTGCCAGCACTTCTGCCAGTGCTCAGCCTCCTTAACAATCAACCCCATCTTTCTTTCCATTCATCATCCATTCATTTGCTGTTTGAGTTACTGCAGCACCTGTAATCACAGTGTCTTATAGCAGGCTTCAAACAGACCATCCAACAATCTTGCCTTGAAACAAAGGGCATGCACCAATTCTACCCTGAAGTCAAGATTCAGGATGCTTTGTCATTTGCTGTCATTTACAAATTAGAGGTCTCCAAATATCCGTGGGCTATCATGAAAGTGAGGGTAGAATTTTTATTACAGAGCAAACAGTTGATTGCAAATTATTCTCTTATTAAAATTCATAAAGGATAAATTTCAATAAGAAAGGTTCTACCTTTCCATTCATCTTAGTCACAGATTGCAGCCTTTTTGTCTGATCTTTGTTTTAACTCCTTAGCATGCTCCAGTTGCACAGAAATCCCAAAAGAAGGAGATTTAAAAAACTATGACAGGAATGCCTGCAGTGGACACTAACTGTTTCTGGCATGTTACAAAATAAGATCACATTTTCAGTTCAGCAAGACGAACTGTACGTGTTTGTTGCTGAATTTAGCGAAAAGTGACTTACCAAATACTGTCTATTTTAACACCCTAGTGGCATGTGAGGCACACTGAGCTGGTACCTGCCTCCATTAAAATAATCACTGAGTTGTGTCAGAAATATTGAGCCAAATCCTCAGCTGGTATAAATCCATGTAACTCTATTGACTTCCATGGAGCTCCACCCATTTACACCAGTTGAGAATCTGACTAAGTTACTTTAGTTTTCACTTACTTAGTTAATGAATGCAACAAACCAAATGAAGATTTCGGCAGTGTTAACTTTGGTCTCACTTTACCATCGTGGCTCATCTAGGGCTTTCTATAAATTTAGCAAATGAGAGCAAGAGATCTTCACATTTTAAAACAACAGCTGGTTCTCTGCCAGGTGAACGGCTGAGCCTCTTAAAATGCCCAGAGAAAGTACAAAATTAAAATTAAATTACTATGTGATTACTTTCTGGTGACAGCTCTAAATACCCTTTAGCTGGCAGGGTGAGGTCTGTGGAACACTTGGGACCCTGTTCACTGTAAAAGGGTTTTCTCAGAAAACCCTGATGGTGTGTCTCCTCCTTCTGCAGTTTGGCGAACACTGAAACAAATCATGATTTAGCAGCAAGAACAAATAAATCTACTGCACTGGCTCCAGTGAATAGAATTTCCAGCATGGCTACATCCCCTGCTCTGTGTAAACTAAGCCAATTACTTCCATCTTACCCTTGGTATCCATGGAGAACAATTGAAGACCACGCTGCAAGTAACAGCCTTTTATGTGTTTTGAAGACTATTATCCCCTTCTCTGCCTTCTGTTATCTAGACCAGAGGTTCTAAAACTGGGGAAGGGGAGAGAGAGTATGAAACGTGTTCTGTGGGGTCATGAGAAACTTCAGGTGGGAATAAACCCTTATTGTGCATATTGAGTGTTAGGCAGCTGGAGAGTGGTGGTTGTTGGCCAGCAGCCTGTGAGTGGGGTGGGGGAAATTGCTACAGACACAGAGAAGGGGCATGATCCAAGAAGTTTGAGAACTACTGCTGTAAACTAAACATGTAAAGTTTTTTCATCCTTTCCTCCAGGAACATATTTTCTTCAATCTATCATCATTTTTGTTGCTTTCTCCTGGACTCTCTCCAATTTGTTCACATCTTTAAGAAGGACACAACTACCGATACCAGTTCACTTCATAGTATTGGGCCTAATACACAAAACCATTAATAAAGTGGGGATCTAGATAGCTTCAGAGCTGCCTCATGCCCTGTGGCCTCCAATATAACTGGAAAGTGATAAAGGAGAGGAACAGCTGGATAAAACCAGGATTAGCTCCATAGGCACTTGGGGCAGAAGGTTCTCAGCTTTGGAGCTCCCTATGAGAAGAGACCCAAATCTGACTGTTCAGAAAGAAGAATGAGGTGTTCATAAGAATGATATCTGTAAATCCCATATATTAAATACAAATTCAATGAGCATGTAAATTCACACACCACTGCATAAAGGAGAACTGAGATATACACACACCATTTTTTTTCTGGAAACTGTCCCTTTACAACTTTTTAAATCCTTATTTACCAAAATGATAGATGTCTTTATAAATAGGTACTGTAAGCAGATAGAAGTATGGGAAGGTAAGGAGGTAGGAAAGAGAGAAACCAGGCAATTTATGTCCACAGAGAAGGGACCAGGATTTCTTTTATAATACAAAGATAGTCTCTTGTCATTTTGTACCTAGATGGTTTTCCTTTAAACAGAGATAAAAATTCAGTTGTTTCAACCTTAAATTCCATGCAGCAGGTAAATGGCCAACCCCAAGATGCAGATAGGGTATGGCCACACACGCTTCTTATTTTGAAACAACAGAGGTTGTTTCGAAATAAGAAGTGCCATGGCCACACGACGCACGGCCATTTCGAAACAAGCAAACAGCTTGTTTCGAAATGGCCGTGGTTCAATCGCCATAGCTTAAACCTCGTTTGCTGTCGAAACAGGGCTGGCCAGGGTGCTGAGGGGTGTCCACGGGCTGGGGGGGGCCGTGGGGCTGCACTGTACGCCGCCGGTGCCTGCAGGGGACTGCAGGCACCGGCGGAGTGCCGCGCAGCCCCGCACCTCACCTGGCCGCTGCCTGCAGCCCCTGCAGGCACCTGCCAGGAGAGGGGCGGTGGGGCACCTCACCCCGGGGGCTTTAAAGCCCCCAAACCTGGAGGTGCAGCCCCTGCGCACGGCCCCGGCGCGCGGCTGGAGCCCGCTGCTGCCGGGGCTGG
>ML681971.1:18632828-18662796 GCA_007922195.1 Podocnemis expansa | reverse complement strand
CGGGGCCGCGCCCCCAGGTTTGGGGGCAGTGGGGGCTTTAAAGCCCCCCGGGTGCCGTCAGCCCCTGCAGGCACCTGCCGGGTTAGGCACCCAGCCACGCCTTACTCTGCCAGTGCCTGCAATCCCCTCCCCTGTCGAAACAGCAGGTCCACACTGTGGACCTGCTATTTCGCTGCCTTATTTCGAGGACAAAGTTTTTTGTCCTCGAAATAAGTTGTTTCGAAATAAAGAGTTATTTCGAAACAGCTTGTTTCGAAACCTCTTGTTTCGAAACAAGCCCTCCCCGTGTGAACATAGCCATAGAGAAACAGAATGACAGTCAAAGATAGCAGTTGCTCCTGTGGCTATCTACCTACTTTCATTGAGTAAAGACTGGTCCATTGTTTGACCATAGGGAGAAGCAAATTCCAGGACAATTGAGGGCCTCCCTGTGAGAGAATCCTCTTCTCTGTGTCGTGCTCATTGTTTCCACAGACCAGGTGAATTACTTCAGAATCCTTCAGCCAGAGGTGTAAAACTTAGTGTGGTACTAGCAAAGGAGCATGGAGCCATAGAGAAAAGTTTTAACATTAGAGTAACGTAATGGATGAAACTGGATTCAGTGTTTAACTGAGAGAGCTCTGTGTCTAGCCTATTTACTGTTATCTACCTCTGCAGAAAGTGGGGCTGTAGTCTTCACGGCAAGTCTCTTTGACAGACATTGCTGTGGCAAAAGCTGCCTGACATATTGTTCCAAAATTACTAGGAATTTTTTAAAAAATCTTTATTCAACTCACATATATTTCAATATGCAGGAGAGCCTTTTTATTTAATTTGTGTGTGATTTGACTATGGTTTTAGAAATAGCACATATCTCCAGACGGGTTAGCATTGGATGCATTTCATGAACAAATAAGTATGTTAGAATCAGACAGAGATAGTGTTTTGCAGACACACTGCATGTTATTTCTGTACAAAAGCAATTATAAGATGATTCTCTTGAAAGATTTTTGTTTTCCTTTAGTGAAAACCCAATTACACCCGTAAGTCATAAATCTTTAAATCTTTTTTCTTTGTTTATGTATGATAATTTTCATTAAAAAATGGCCACTGTCTTATCTAAATTGATAGTGCAACTGACCAAATTTATCAAAGTCATACTATACTACATTTTAAAGAATATCTTGTCTTAGTGTAAATCTAGCTCAGGATGTTTCTTTAGCACAACTTACATGTTTTCACATTACTCTATTGAGCAGAATTCTGTTTCAGTAAAATTCTGCAAAGTGTTCAATTTGCTTTAAAATGATTATTTAATTTCTTTGTGAGATCTGGAAGAAAGTCTCTTTGTAGTAGAATATTCATATGTTTTCTTTTATCCTTTGTTTTTCTTTATATTCAATCCAATGAGAACACTCCACTTCTAGAATTAACAGGAAGACAATCTTTGAAAAGCAAAGAAATTGGGAGGGAGATTCACAGACGCACAAATGGCAGTGAGGTGTCCACCTCCCATGAGAAGTCAGTGGGAGTTAAGCACTCGATTCCCATTTGTGCCTTTGAAAATCTCCCCCCTATATTGTCAGTATTTTGAAACAGCTCTGCTTCTGTACACTGGGGACAGGATTTTCAGTAGGTGCTCACCATTGAGTTTCAAAGAGATGGAGTACTGACTTCCTTTAAGGTCCTTTGAAAATCCCAGTGTAGAGCCACAGGAAATTCTTAATTCAAACTTTTCTAAAAGGATATTGCATGTGCATACATTTTAAATACCCCACATTTGTGCATGTCTACCCTTCTACACCAAGCATGTATATGGATCACTGTGGTAGCCTGGCTGGACCTGGGGATCTGCCCTAGACACCCTTTTTTCAATCACAAGTAAATCCTGCCAAGATGATAATTTGCCTTCACCTGACACCATTTTTGGCTGTTAGCTCAGTAAGAAGCTGATATTTTTATGACTATAACCATAGACTTCATTCTGACGTTGCATCCTGGCAAGTGTCATGCTGGTTTCACATTTATCATTCAAGCTGTTGGAAGCCTTGGACCCATTTGTGTTATTTGAGAAAAGAATTCAGAAAATATACTAATAAGAGAAAAAAATATGTGGTAATTCACTCCAGCATCTGATAAGTGTTAAGTATGTTTATACACTATTCTTGTTGTTCTTGCTAATTATGTTTGAGAACTCTGGTCCAGCTCCCCTGGAGTCAATGGGAATTTTCCACTAGCTTTTTGTAAGAGCTGGATCAGGGCCTTAATGCTCTGAAAGATACCATACTAACGGCTATGGGGAAGGATGTGTCCACAAAGAACTGCACAAAGATGTACAGTTCAAGCTTCCCTAAAACATCCCACTACTGTGCTTCAGTGGAAGGGTTGTGTCCTCATACTGTAGCTTCTCTGTTGACAATGGCAGGATAGATAATTGACAGTAGTGCCGATGTTATGAGATGGACAGAGGCTCATTGTGAAGTATACTGAGAGCTATCAATATTAGGTCATCAAACAATCGTGAGTTGTAAGCCCTCTGAATCTCTCTTGGCTGGATTCAAATTGGTAAATTAAAGGGGAGTGATCATCTGCATTAACCTGACCTGTAAGCTCCTGTCCACACCAAGCCACAGCAATGTTCCCTCTAAGCTGCGCTTCCTGTCTGTCTTAACTGCCTTTTCAGTTCTCTGAGCCACCCATGTCCCCTCACTGCCCCAAGCTTGCTTTTTGCAGTGATAATTATAAATTTTAAAGCCAGGTTTCTTGAAATAATTCCTTATTAGAACCACTGAAGTATCTTCACAGAGCTTATTTTCAGTGTTATGATAAAGTTTACTGGTGTGTAAAAGGCAGTTTTACAAGAGAAAGATTCTATTTAATTGTCAGGAGCAAAATACATTTCCATAGTGCAGTGAGAGAGTGCAACATTTTATTATTGGCATCAAATAGCTCAACAGATGATCTCTCCCAAGAAATATATTTGATCTATACTTATTAATGCCTAGCTGTTATTGTGCATTAGGAAGTTATTAATACAGGTAAGGATTCATGCATGGCATGTCCACAGCTATCAGTTTCAAATTTACAATATACTTTGGTATTGGACATGCTGTCCTGAGGTACAGTCACCACATATTAATTAGTCTAGCCTTTTCCAGATCCATGGCCCTTCCACACCCAAAGTCTGCCTCTTGCAAACCTTGCAAATGGTTGGAATGGAAAGCAGCTGTAAGCAATGTCTCATTTTTCCACTTCTGTAGTGTTTTAAGTGTAGACAAGACGAGGATAGTTAAGCACAAGCTGTGAACCAATCTAATGACTAGACTGTGCTGTTACACACACCATAGTCCTAAATGGACAATTTCAAAGGAACTAGAAGATTTAGCCACATGTCCCCCACTCATTGTAATGGCAAATTCTTCTTTGAGCACTGGTCAGATGCATTCAGTAATAGGTGTCTCCAGGCTGGAGTGCCAGATTGGTCGGAAAACTTTTGTCCCAGCCTGCCAGGAGAGGGTAGGCGGCTTCCACCCCTCGCACTGCCCATATATATGGCCATCTCCCGACCCTTCCCCAATTTTCATTTCTTCCACCTTGCACATTGGATCTGGAACGCCCGCTCCTTGAGAACGCAAGCAGCCTGTCCTTCTTTCATGAGCTTTCGCCCACCTGGGAGCACCTCTTTGTGGACATAGTTCCACCGCGGGAGTCTTCCAGCATTGGGCCGGAACATCAAGAGAACATGCCAGGGTTCAAACCCTACGCCAAGTGTGGCAGGGCCTTCCCACGGGACGACCCCCATGGGAGGTGCCTCAGGTGCCTAGGAGAAGACCATCTGGTCTCAGCCTGTTCCATATGTCTCTCCTTCAAACCCCGGACCATCAAGGAGAGGGAACAGAGGCACTGTACCCTAGCCTCTGAGGAGGCTCGGCACTCTTCATCCGAGGCTTCGGGTTCCCGCCCAGCGCCGAGGCCCACCTTGGCACCAGAGCCTACGCAGCACCGCACCACTGGTGACTGCTGCCACACTACCTCGATGCCAACTCCGGCACCACGGCGCCAACCTGGCACCCCAGTACTGTTCGACGTCACCCCCGGCACAAAGCCCAGCCCCATCGGCACTGATCACCCCTGGTGCCATTGGCTCACCACAGCCTGGTACCGCCAGTGCCGAGTTCACCCCAACCCCAAATTCCTTCCCGACCCCAAATATGGTGATCAGTTACACCCTGAGCATGAGGGCAAGTCCACAACAACCAGTCGAGAGGAACTTCTCTGTAATAACTCAGAACCCACTCAATCCAATGCCCCTTCCCAGGTCACTATCATACCCATCACCAGTAGTAAAAGACTGACAATGGCCAAGCTACACTGTCCGTCATATCATTCCCTGCATAAACTTATCAAGTTCTGTTTTGAAGGCACCTAAGGTTTTTGCCCCCACCACTTCCCTTGGTAGACTATTCCAGAACTTTACTCCTCTGATGGTTAGGAATCTCCATCTAATTTGAAGCCTAAATTTTCTGAAGGACAGCTTGTATCCATTTGTTCTTGTGTCCACACTGGCGCTGTATTCAAATAATTCCTATCCCTCCCTTGTATTGATCCCTCTAATGTATTGATAAAGAACAATCATATCTCCTCTCAGCCTTCTTTTGCTCAGACTAAACAAACCCAGCTCTTTAAGTCGTCTCTTATAGGAAAGATTTTCTATTCCACGAATCATCCTTGTAGCCCTTCTTTGCACCTGTTCCAGTTTGACTTCATCTTTCTTAAACATGGGTGACCAGAACTGCACACAATACCTCAAGTGAGGTCGCACCAGTGCCTTGTATAACAGTACTAACACCTCCCTATCTCTACTGGAAATACCCCTTCTAATGCACCCGAGGACCGCATTAGCTTTTTTCACTGCCACATCGCATTGGCTACTCATTGTCATTCTGTGATCAACCAGTATGCCCAGGTCCTTCTCCTCCCCTGTCACTTCCAGCTGATGCATTCCCAACTTATAAGAAAAAATCCTGTTATTTGTCCCTAAGTGCATGACCTTGCACTTCCCATTGTTGAATTTCATCCTATTTCTAATGCTCCACTTTACAAGGGCATCCAAATCATTCTATATATCATCCTCCTCCATATTGGCAATACCTCCCAGCTTAGTGTCATCTGCAAACTTAATTAGCACATTCCCACTTTTTGTGCCAAGGTCAGTAACGAAAAGATTGAATTAGATGGGTCCCAGGACTGATCCTTGGGGAACTCCACTAGTAACCTCCTTCCAGCTAGACAGTTCACCTTTCACTATGACCCTCTGTGGTCTCCCCTGTAACCAGTTCTTTATCCATCTTTCTGTTTTTAAATTAATCCCCATCTTTCCTAATTTAACTAATAAATCCCTGTGTGGAACTGTATCAAATGCCTTGCTGAAATCTAAGTAAATTAGGTCCACCGCATTCCCTTTATCCAAAAATCTGTTATCTTCTCAAAAAAGGAGATCAGGTGGGTCAGGCATGATCTACCTTTTGTAAAGCCATGTTGTATTTTATCACAGTTACCATTTTCTTCAATATCCTTAAGTACTCTCTCCTTCAAAATTTTCTCAAAGACCTTGCATACTGCTGAAGTCAAACTGACAGGCCTGTAGTTACCTGGATCACTTTTACTCCCTTTCTTGAAAATAGGGACTACATTAGCAATTCTCCAGTCATAAGGTAGAACCCTTGTGTTCACCAATACTTTAAAAATCCTTGCTAAAGGGCTGGCAATTTCATGTGCAAGTTCCTTCAATATTCTTGGATGAAGATTATCTGGACCTCCTGATTTAGTTCCATTAAGCTGCTGAAGCTTGGCTTTCACCTCAGATATGGTAATTTCCACTTCTACATTCTCATTCCCATTAGCTGCCCTACCTCTGTCCCCAATCTCACCATCGCCCTCATTAAAGACATAGGCAAAGTACTTATTTAGATATTCAGCCATGCCTAGATTATCCCTGATCTCTACCCCATCTTCAGTGTATAGTGGTCCAACCTCCTCCTTCTGTGTTTTCTTTCTATTTATATGGCTGAAGAACTTTTTTACTATTGGTTTTGATTCCCTTTGCAAGGTCCAACTCTGCTTGGCTTTTGGCCTTCCTCACTTGATCCCTACATGCTCTGACCTCTAAAAGGTAGCCCTCCTCTCCTATCCCTCCCAACTTCCACTCCTTGTAGGCCTTGTGTTTCCTCCTAATCGCCTGTTTAAGATGTACATTCATCCAGCTTCATTCAGAACCCATGCCTGAAAATTTTTTCCTCTTCTTTGGAATGCAGGCTTCAGATAGTTCCTGCAGCTTTGTCTTGAAGCAGTTCCAAGCATCCTCAGTGTTCATATCCATGAATTCTTTGGTCCAGTCCACTTTCTTAGCTAATTCCCTTAATTTTTTGAAGTTAGCCCTTTTGAAATCAAAGACTCTGGTCACAGATTTATTTTTGTTTACCCTTCCATTCAGTTTAAATTGGATTAGCTCATGATCACTAGAATCTAGGTTGTCCCCTACAACTAATTCCTCTATGAGGTCCTCACTACTGACTAATACCAAATCTAAGATCACGTCTCCTCTTGTTGGTTTGGAAACCGCTTGATGGAGCAATTCATCTGCTATCACCTCCAAAAAAATCTGGGCCCTTTATTGCTGCGAGCACAAATCCTCCCGTCTATACTTGGGAAGTTAAAATCTCCCATAATCACACAGTTCCCAGTAGTGTTTACTTCCTTAAAGGCCTTAAAGAGTTCTCTATCCATGTCCAAATCAGATCCTGGTGGTCTGTAACACATCCCAAGCACTAATCCAAGAGAAACTCTAGTAGCTTTCTTCTCCAATGTGATTTTGAGCCAGATAGCCTCTGTCCTGCTAATTTCATCACTCTGAATTTCTTTGCATTCTATTGCATCATTGATATACAATGCCTACCGCCACCTTTGCCATTACATCTGTCTTTCCTAAAGAGCACAAAGCCTTTAATGCCTGTACACCAGTTGTGACTACTATTCTACCATGTCTCTGTTATCCCTGTAATATCCGGTTTCAGTTCTTCTACCAGTAGTTCCAGTTCCTCCATTTTATTACCTAGGCTTCTCGCATTGGTATATAAACATTTTAGCTTTTGCTGTTCGGCTTTGCTCACATTCTGTACCCAACATAGCTTTTTATTACTACTGCCAACATCGCCCATCAGACCAGCATTTGTGCTTCCCTCCTTTCTAGCATTTATACTGTCTTTTCTGAATTTAGTCTCCTGCCCCGCAATGCTAGTATCAGGCGTAGAGATTGTCTGAACATCTCCCAACCATCTCCCCACACTCCTTAGTTTAAAGCTCTCTTAATCAGTTGAACTGGCTTCACTCCCAGAAGTCTGTTTCCCTCCCTACTCAGGTAAAGTCCATCCCTATCAAATAATCTTCTGTCCGTGAATGTCTCCCATCCCAAAGCCCTCCTTGTAACACCACTGCCTGAGCCATCTGTTAACTGCCAGAATCCACTCACAGCTGTGTTGTCCTCCTCTAGGGACAGGCAGAATCCCACTAAAGATTACCTGAGCCTCCAGCGCCTTGAGAGTCCTCCCCAGCCTAGCATAGTGTCCTTTGATATGTTCCAATGAGAATCTAGGTATATCATTCATACCCACATGAAGGATAATCAGAGGAATCTTTCCTGCTCCCATTAGGATCCTCTTCAGTCTCAGATCCACATCGTCTATCTTAGCTCCAGGCAAGCAGCACACCCTCCTGTTCTCAGGGTCACTTCTAGTTATAGGCCTGTCTGTCCTCCTCAGCAGAGAATCCCCAGTCACATATGCTTGTCTTTTCCTGGAAACAGTGTGCTTCTCCAGTCTATCCCCAGTTCTCTCAGTCCGGGAGTCATGATGTCTACAGCTACTGTTCGCAATCCTCTGCATCTGCTCCTGAATGCACCCTGGGTTCTTATTTATCTCCAGAGGCTCAACTCCTCTTTGAATGGGACTAGCTGCTCTCTTCTTCCTCACACTCCCACCTTCAGTGTTCCCCTGCTGGTCTCCTTCATTTGCTAATTCAGCAAACCTGTTACTGAGTTCTATTTCACCTTCACTAGCTGGTCTTTTTCTCTGCCACCTTTTCACAGTCACGTGTTTCCACTGCTCACTTTCCTCACCTAGCAGTGTCCCCTTGGAAGTGGTTGCTCCTGTTTCCAGCTGCAGATCTGAGTTTTTGTCTTCAGCTTCTCCAATCTTCTGCTCCATCAACTGTTCAAACCCCCTTCTAAATTCAACCATAGTTGCCACCTGCATCTCCAACCCTTGGATTTTCTCCTCCAACAGCTCTGTGAGGCGGCACTTCAAACAAAATTCTTTGGGGTTATACCCTCCAAGATGACGTACATCCCACAGCTTCCACATCCTCTCATCTTCATTGTCTCTTCCTTTGTTGGAGTGATTTCTGCTGCTACCTCAATCTCTACCATAAGTCTTTCCCCCTCCAAACTCCCCAACAAATTCCCACTCAAACTCCCCTGTTAACAGCCCTGTTACCTGCTCCTGGTGCTCCTTTCCTTCCCTTGCCAATCTCCCAGTCCCCCTGAGGGATGTGTTGCAGTTGGCGCTAGGTCCAGGTGAGCCTTCTAGCGACCCCATCCCTCTTTCCAGGGAAGTCAGGGAGATGGACCTCTTAGGCCACAAGGTCTACTCCTCCTCAGCCTTTCAATTAAGGGTGGCAAATAATCAGGCCCTAGCCAGCAGGTATTTGCTGGAAGTGTGGGAGTTGGTCACAAGGTTCCAACACCTGCTCCCACCAGAGGCCAGAGAGGAGTGTGACGCATTCTTAGAGGAAGGCAGAATAATTTCTCAAGACCTCCTCTCGGCCCAAGACGTGGTGGACACTGCTGCCTGCACTATGGCCTCGGCGGTGACTATCCGCCGAGTAGCCTGGCTTAGAGAAGCGAGGGTTCCCCCTACTGCTCAGCAGGTGGTCCTTGACCTGCCTTTTGGAGGGGACGTCTTGTTCCTTCCTGAAACCCTGACTGTGGTGGGCACCACTAGAGACCCTAGGGGAGAGGCCAAGTACTTTGGCCTCCTCCTGTCAGGGTCTCTCCCCCCCACGTAAATTCCCTGGGACAAGGACTTTTCTCCACCCCTTTCCCCATGTCCTATGTCACCGTGGGGCTGCAGGCAAACCGTCTTTTCTTCCACTGCCATCTTCTTGTTCCCACAGTGTTTGGGAACTCTGTCCTTTCCCCTTACCAGCAGGGAGCGTATCTGCCCAGTCGGCTGCCACCCCATCCCCATGACATCCAGGATACGATGGGGCTCTAGCGTACACTCAGAGTGGGCAGTTGATACCCCCCGCCCCCTCTTTTTGGGGGAATGGGGGACTTGTCGGGACCTGCCATGCCTCGATCGCAAGCAGGGGCAAACTAGCTCTGGCCATACCCCTTCCCCGCATGTGGGGGGATGTCAGCCAGGCCCCTTTGAACCGCCATTCATCTACACTGAGGCCCATTCCTAGATATTCCCAATAGCTACTCCTTTGGGAACTTATATAGATTCGCCCCCCTCCCCTCCTTTCTCTTCCCTTCGGGTACCCTCCGACCGACAACTCCTACACTTCTAAGCAGCAGGGATGACCTTGCCAGGGATGACCTTGCCAGGGATGAGAAGCGCATCTTGTAGCAGCCCCAGCCATTGCTGCAGAGGCTCTGACATGTGCAGACACGGAGCTCATCCGGATGCAGAATTGCTCCTGTTTCCCGACTGTCCTACATCAGGTAGGATCCATTCTCGTCCCAGGGTCAGGGAGAAATGCGTCCTTTCTCCACTAACATATGGCCAATCTGCTGACTAGGCCAGCTCTGCTGGGTCTCAGACACATCTATGATAGCCGAGACCCTCCCCTCCCCCCCACTGCCTTACCCGTCAAGGGGGGGATGTGTTCCATCTTATCTGGCAGGCCCTGAGCCCCAGGGAAGGTCAAGGCAAACAGCTAGTCCCCTGCCACCCTATTTCCTCCCTCCTCAACAGAAACGGAGGCTCTGTACAGCCCTCTCTCCCTGCGGGCACCCTCGAATACCAGGACATCCTATCCTCGGAGTCCTCATTTTGGGCCCCTTCCCCTACCAGAAGCGGTGGTACCCTCCTCATTTCTTCGCTTCCCTCCTCCTTCCTGTCTCCACCCATGAAGCAGAAGCCTAACATACCGATCTTGGAATCTTCCAGATTGGGGAGCTTAAAGCGAAAGAGTCAACACTGCTTCTCCATGCCAAGGGTTCTGCTATGGGAGCACATATCTTGCGCCTCCCAGATTAGCGATTGTTCTCGCGGCGTTAGTTCCCCGATGTACCCGGGCACAACACTGCGCTCTGGGCATAGAGGCCTCTCCATGGGGTGCTCGCATCTGTCCCGCCCTAATCTACCTTGACTCAATCATGCATATCTTAGCCGAAGGCTCTACCCTCTGGCCGTAGAGTGTCCTGCTACTCCTGTTTGGTGACCTGCGTTTGAGACCACGGGGTCATCTCTGTGCGAGGCTGGTATGACTCTACCAGCACAGTTGCCCTCACCTCCTTGAAGGATCAGCTATACATATATACACATATATACAATAGCTGCAGGAAGTCAGGGTTGAATATCCTGTTTCCGAAATATTCAGGAATGCAGAGACTTCTTTTCCCCAGGAGATGCCATCCAAACTTTTCCCCGGCTGGAGGGTAACCTCCTTGTAGATTCTCCAACCCAAGGTACCTCTGTAGTACCGTGGTTATCCCTACGCGGGTAGCTCCAATACCTGGGTGGTTGGAAGGTGCCCTCTCCTTCCTCCGGCACCCATAATTTTAGAGGTAATCGTACCCCAATGTGTCCTCACCCCTGGTACACATGTAGGTGCAACATGGTCGTGGCAATATCCTCCTCTGGCATTGCCTCCAGGCATCCAAGATCGCACTCCCAGCATCGGACCTCTACGAGTCCTATGGCCATCCTGACTGAGTGGCCAGGAGGTGGCTCTGTTCTTCATTCCCCGCCTCCCTTCTCCCCTTCTTAAAATATTCTCTGTTTTCCAAGCAATCCACTTGCTGCTGGAATTCTAGAGGTTTACAAGGTCAAGGAGAGCTCTCTTCGTGACCCCTCTCACTACCAAGATTCTTAGGTACCAAGCCAACAGCTTTGCCTCAGACACCATGCTGCCATACAGGTGCTAGTGTTCCAAAGTATCCTTTCAGCGGAATCCCAGATTCCGGTACTAGACATGGCGCATCACATGTGCTTAACATACTAATCTGAGGTTCTTGGCCAGGAGGCCATGTATTACTCATTGCACCATTTTTCAGCTCATGGCCTTCATGGTGCTGAGGTGTCTCCTCTTAGACCCTTCTAGATTGAACCCCAGGGTCCTTACCCCCCAATACTATTACGTAACCTAACTCCTACTCCCTCCGACCAGGTTCCCTTAGGGCTGGTTGTGGCCAGTTCAAGGGATAGGTTCAACCCTTCTATGGCCACTTATGTAGTTTGCAGCCATCAAAGCTAGGTCCGTGACCCCTTGGCTCCTGGCTCGGGCCTCTATCTGCTCAGTTTTCAGGATAGTCTTCATCCCTGCTATCGTCCCTGCGGGGGCCCCAGCCACCATGGCTAGCCATAACCCCCTTTTTGGCCTCCAGCAGTTTCCTCACAAGCCCACGCTGGAAGGCCTTAGGGCCAGACACTTGCCCTCTGCTCTTTATACCTTGTGCTTTACCACTTAGGTAAAGCAGGTAAACGCACCCCTATGTTATCATATTGCGTCTTTCATCCTCATTCCAGTCACCTTGGTCTGCCCAGCCTACGCACTTGCCTCAGCGGGTTTGGACCCACCTCTTCTTGGCTTGGCCCACATTTATCGGTTCTTCTGTGTCAGGCCAGGAGCCTCCTCAGTATCTTGGTTGCTGTCTAAACCTCGTTCACTGGGTTCTTCCCATCTGGGGTGTTCCTTTTGCTATGCTGAAGGCAGAAGGGCCAACTCCACCCGCCATCCTTCAGCATGGCTAGTAGTCACCTATTACTGAATGCATCCAAGCAGCGCTCGAAGAAGAACGGTGGGTTACTCACCAGTAATCATCCTTCTTCGAGAAGGGCTGCTCGGATCCATTCAGGTCCCTCCCCTTGATCCCCGCATCTGGAGTTGGTGACTCCTAGGAAGTGGGGAGGGGTCGGGAGACAGCCATATATATAGCCACTGGGTGGTGCGAGGGGCAGAGGCCGCCCACCCTGTCCTGACAGGCTGGGACAAAAGTTTTCCAACAAATCCGGTGCTGCGGCACGGAGATACCTATTACTGAATGGATCTGAGCAGCCCATCTCGAAGAAGGACGGTTACTGGTGAGTAACCCACCAATCTCAACTATAGTCTTCTCATTGTTGGTCTAGGACGCCAAAGGGCTCACTGTCCATTTTCTGGGCTGGTTGTATATCTGCTCCCATTCCTTTGTTGCTGGATTTCTCCTGAAGGGGTTTGTGTCACTCCTTTCCATCAGGTCATACTCAGAAGCAGGTAGTGATTGGGTGGATTCTTTGTCTTCCTTTCAAGTGTTGGAAGACCTGACCTCAATATAATCTGTTGCTGATCTCAGGAGAAAGGACTTGGTGAATGGGGGTTGAAGAAAGCCCCTCTTTGTATCTCAGTTTTGTAAAGCAAGGTTAATGATAGTGAGCTCCTTTCATAGAGTGCTTTGAAATCTACTGATGAAAAGCACAGTATGAAGTACACAGATGTTGTTGTACACTAGTGAAACTGCAGACTATTTTATATGCCACCTCTTCATTAAAGTACAAAATAAAGATGACAGGGTCAGGGATACCCCATTTGTCTCACCATGACAGAACTCGCTGTGTCTCTCAATGGGATGGAGTGCCTCCAGATTTTCATAAACACAAGCACCTCTGCAGAAAAATAGGTAAGAGTGAATTGCTTCACCCCTTGAGGCAAGTCCAGAGCCATCAGCAACGGTACATTCCAGTGGGAGCATGAAGACGAGCATGCAGATCTCGTCTCTTAGCACACCTGCAACTCAGGCTCTCATAATAGCAAGCAACTTTTTGCATTGTGGAGGTGTTTGTTCCTGGTCAGACTAAGATGTTACTTCCTTGAAATGCTATTCCTCTTCTAAAACACCCTTCCCATGCCCAGCTAATAGCCTGCTTTCTCTTAAACACAGTGAGTCAACACTGGGCCAATGGGCTGTTGCATCCTGAAAGCTTCTTCAAACACTATTGCTTCCTGCTGCGATAATAGGCTACCTCCTTCTGAGCTGATTCTCCTTCAGGGCAGAAAATGCTGTCTCCCTGGAACACCATGGCAATAGAGTATGGGGTTTGAAGATGTTCACATCTGGAAGGCACTCTAGAGATGCTTATTTGTCTAATATTGCTTCCCTGCTGGTCTAATAAGCTGCTTTCCTGTTGTGCCCCCAAGATGGAATGATACCTTGAGTCTTCTCTATGCTGTACCCCCACTGTGCTGATTGATTCCTTACTCTGCCTTTATAAAGCACGATCAAGCCATAAAGCTTTATAATTACACCCTGGTATTTTCCAAATAGCACCTCTCACCAGACAGGCTAAAATGCAATGAATGGAAAATAAAGAATGCTGCTCAAATCATGTCATCTTTGGTTATGGGAAAAATTTAAGTGTTCACGTTCACAAAAAACAATGTGCTGTCCTGGGATTTTTTTTAAATTAATTTTTTACATCTCTGTTTAGAGAGGACTTAGTATGTTGTGTCAAAATGTCATCTTCAGCCAAAGGAGAATGCTGTGCATCTGTCTCATAGGAAATATGTTACATGCCGTTTAGGTTAAGTTTCCCACTCACTGTTTTATGTTTTTCAGCAGTGTAATCACTTGTGAAATGGCCTGGACTGACAGTTTCTAAGTGATATCCTCAGATGGTGTAAACTGGCACAGCTTTGTTGAGAGGGACCCACATTTACACTGAGAAATCAGCTCTAAAATTCTCTGTGTAGCAACAGAACTTTTCCAGCACTCCCTCAGACTTCCCAGTGACAATCTGACATGGAAACATGACTTCTTGCCACTGGTGCTGTGTCCAATCTCTGTATGTGCTGTTGTGATTTCTAACAAGTCTAACATTTAAGATTTTGGATTTATGGGATAAAAATAGCTGCCCATTGAGACCTGAGACCCATAACTCATTTCATAGAGTGCACTGAATAGCTCTCAGATGGTCTTGGCAAGGTGGTGGCAAGAAATAAATCAGCGTAGACACAGCTGTCCAACTGACAGATGTCTGGCACAAGCAGTATAACACAAGTGTTCTCATTTAAAGATGTACTTTACTTGGTCTCAGG
Organism: Podocnemis expansa; assembly: GCA_007922195.1. Lineage (NCBI taxonomy): Eukaryota > Metazoa > Chordata > Testudines > Podocnemididae > Podocnemis > Podocnemis expansa. The sequence continues at coordinate 18,648,462 of ML681971.1, read as the reverse complement.
TACATACCCATGTCCACAATGGGTTATGGTAAAGCAACCCCAAACTTCAACAGCTACTGAGGTTTAATGAGGCTCTCAAGTGATACTCTGGAAGGCTTCCAATTGTCCCATGTACTAATCCAATAAATAAAGTAAAAATAACACATCAATAAAAAACCTTACTAAGCACAAAACTTTAAAGTTCAAGCAAGACGTTCCCCCAAGCCATTAATTATACAGATGTGTCTGTTTAGTCCACTTGTCTGGAGGACCCTAACAACCACATCCAAAAGGGTGGATATAGTTTAGCCTCCTGGATTTCCAAAACACGTATCTTGGCAATTTCAACAGACATCTTACCACAGGGTCAGCTCCCCCCTTGACTTTCTCACCTCCTGGCTTTTTGCTTAGATATGCCAAGCACATTGCAAAGTAACCTACTAATTTAGTTGCTTTTGGCAATACACATGATAATCGATATTCCTATCAGTAGAGGTCCAGGCATTTTGCTGGTCTGCAAAAATCTCCCAGTATAATCTGGCTTTAATTGAGCTCATAATTTAGAAAAGATTGGCTCTGGATCCCCTTAATACTTCCCTAAGCCACTCAGTGCATCATTCATGTTTTCTCTTACATGTATACTCTGAACATGTATGATTCTCTGATTCATGTAAAAGCTAGTATGAAAAAATTCTCCATAATAGTAGGTAGTGGTGTTGTAACCATGTCATTCCCTGAATACTAGAGAAACACAGTAGGTGAGATAACATCTTTTAATGGACCAACTTCTGCTGGTAAGATAGACAAGCTCTCAAGCTACAGAGTTCTTCTCCAGGTTACTCTGGAATCACTCCATGTGTAGATAAGTCCTAAGGCCTTTGTGCTGCAAGGAACTCTGTGCAGATGGCCCTGTGCACATGAGATCTGGTGGCAGAATCTATTCCTTACCTATCTGGGGACAGGGGATGTATTTTATACATTTGATTCAGTAATTATGCTTTATGATCAATGTTATTACTACATGGTGTAATAGAAAAAGGCAGTGTGGGCCAGTGGATTGGGCACCAGCTGGAGAGAGGACCTAGGTTCTTTTGAATCAGATGGCTTGCTTGTGCTAATGTTTGAAAACTTGGTAAAAAGAAGAAGAGAAGAGGAATTGTTTCCAAGTTTGGGAGATCTTATTTGCAAAGATTTTTCTGGAGCAAATTTCAGTGGTTGAATGATAACTCTTTGAGGAAATGATTATAGGTAGCATCTAGCCCCATAACTGATTCTTATTATGCAGAATTTTGCTGAGATCCTTTCACAGCAGTGTCCCTTTTTCAGTTCTTCTACTATAGCATCCAAGTAATATCGTCTCTGCCTCAGTCTTGAATAACATAGTGCCCAGAATGACATTGTCAGCTAATGACATTCTCCTTAAAAGATTTCTGTTAGCGTATCAGTGTATTTCCCATGTGGGTTTTATTGTGCTATTTATTCATCTCTGAAAATCCCAAAGTAAATTCCGTGAAAGAGGTGACATTGCATCATTTCTTGGGGTAGAGCTCCCTGCTTTGCAGCTAGTCAGTGCATGGTGGGAAGGAGCATTGTGATGAACTTTGCCCCATGGAATAGTAGGAAGACTTTGTTCCTTCACTTGGAGCAGCACAAAGACTGCAAGGGTACCTAAATTTTGGTGCTTTCACCCCTTCCTTTTCACAACCATTCAATGGCCAGTTACAATGCATCCGTTAATAGCCATCCTGCTGAATATAGCTAGATTAGAAGGATAAGAGGATTGGTAGCCCAGGGCCTCAAAGCAATGTAGGTGCTTATCTCTAATGACTTCAGCTAACTTTGATTTTAGGTGGAGTAATGCACCTAACTGCCTCTGAGGCTCCGGGCCAGTCAGCCTTGCCCAGAATTTGAACCCACCATCCAAAATTCTGTCCTCATGTAAAAATGAGTGTAGTCCTATTGAAGTGTCTGTGATGGCACATGGACTGGACTCCTTTCATTCTATATATTATTGAGGAAGCATGCTTTGATCACCAAGACATTGAGCCTGCAAACACTGACATGCCTATTTCACTTTAAGCACATGAGCTGTCACACTAAAGCTGATGGGATGACGAGCACATTGACATTTAAACATGAGTATCAGTAGTTACAATGTCAGGCCCAATGCTGTTTTTTTCTTCTGCAAATTAGTTTATATCATTATGACTGTCTGACGAAACTCCCTCCAAAAAGGCATGTGCATCTGTCTCTTTTAAAACTAACTCATAAAACTGCAATTAGAATGTAATGAATCCTAGAATCAGAGAACAGAAAGGGACCACCAGAGGTCTTCTAGTCCAGTTCCCATGAGTGGCATTTATCTTGTCTGCCCACCACAAAACAACATGACAGCATGCATGGCTGTTTTATGCTTCACCTTATTCACGAAGAAATCGAGCCGTGTTAATTACCTCAATATCATTTACACCTGGCAATAAAACAGCCCTGATAAAGTTGAACTATAAATCAGCTGAGATAAATCAATAAATAATTATACATACTATAATGCAGTGCTGATAAACAGTTTTCCAAACCTAGACACATTGGACGCTAACAATAACCACACACACCACCTACACACAAAAATAGAGCAAAATCAGTTTTGCAGAATGAACATGGTATTTGTTGGCTGTGTTAATGGTGACAAGCTGCAGCTAGGGAGGTCTACACTGGCTGTTAGGAAAAGTTTTCTCTCTAAGAGGGCGGTGAAGCATTGGAATGGGTTGCCTAGGGAGGTGGTGGAATCTCCATTGTTGGAAACTTTTAAGACCCGGTTAGATAAAACCCTAGCTGGGAAGATTTAGTGGGAGTAGTCCTGTTTTTAGCAGGGGCTAGGACTAGACGACCTCATGAAGTCCCTTCCAACCCTAATATTCTATGGTTCTCAGATTGTTTAAGTGAGTTAAACTCTTGCTTCTAAGCCATTAAGAAGTTTTCAAAAATCCCATTAAATTGATGATGATTTTTTGAAAGACCAGATAAGGTTATTTTTAACATTGATCCAACTTGTCGCACTAGTGGAATATTCATACCAGGCCAATTTTTTTTTAAAGCCACCTCTAAATTTGGACATTTCAGTTTTTAGATGCCTAACAAAGCTGGAGAAAACTATCCAATTTTATTTCAACTGAAAAACTTTGACTGAAGTTAATTTGCTCAAAGTTTTCAGTGGAAAATCTCAACTTTTTTATTATAAGTAGACAATCTCAATGAAATGATTTCATGAAACATTTTGATTGTGGCAAAATAACATTTTTCAACAGAAAATATCAGTAAGAAAAATTGCAATCAGTTCTAGTGCCTAACTTCAGAAGCCTAAGGCAGGAATCTCAGGGGTGGTAAGACCCTGAAATGTGGGCCTTTGTTTTTGTGTGGGTATAGGAGAGAACAGCAGAAAGTGGTGTCCTACCACAGATGGAATAACCCTTCTAGTCAAATTGAGGTGTTAAAGATGTACCTGAGTAATTTTCCTTTATACACAAGAAACATCTTGTTCATTTCATTCATTTACAGGATTGCAAAATTTTCTGAACCAAAGGATTCACCGAGCACTGGAAGAACTTACAGAAAAGTCAATGAGTAACTATCAATTCCTTCAGTTAGAGACAAAGAAAGACAGTAAATCTGGCCATTAGAGCAGGGAATTGAAAGTCTAGTCTTCTAAGTTCTGCTCCCGACTTTCCAACTCGTGCACTTTGTGACCTTAGTCAAGTCACTTAACCTTCCCAGGCCCCACTCTGTTTTTATGTGAAACAGGCAGAATAATCCTTATCTACCTCACTAGGGTGGTGCTAAATACACCAACCCAAAACTCTTCCTGTTGGAGTCAAGGACAAAGCTCACACTGAATAAAATGAGCCAGACTTGGCTTTAATTAAATAATTTAGCTAATGAGTGTTCAGATTCTCAGATAAAATGTATACAGTCATTATTAGAAGAAAGCAGAAACATTGAGCCAGCAGTTCTTTACACTTTGAAGGCACAGTGTAATCAAAGGCAGAAGATAATGCGCAGGCAATTAAGGCAGCAATACTGAACATATTCAAACATTTTAGGGGGCAAACACAGCACAAACTCCAGTAAGAGATAAGAGCATGGACCTGGATGTGCTGCAGAGGATCGCCGTATTCTGAAATCCTACTGTCACTCTGATGGGTTTGTTTATATTACTTGTAACCCTTTTGCCAGGGCATGCTGGCAGGACACGGTCCAGGTTCTATACCTAGGAGTTTCCAAATAATGTTACAGCACCAACTATCTCGAGGCCCCACCCAGATTTTTGGGGAATCTTGCACTGTTCCCTGGGCACCCCAAAGGGGTAAGTCTTCCCCACTCATAAGCCCTAGTCTGAGTGTAACAAACAGAACTTTTAGTAGTAGTAAAATGTAATGTAAAAGGCCAAATAACAGAGATCAGCGCTGATCTATAAAATTAATACAGAGCAAAGTTCCCAGCAACCCACACCGCATAACAGAATATACAAGGCTTATTGGCAAAAATAGGCACCGATCTGGCTAATCAGTGCTAACTAGGTCCGCAACCAACCCTGAGGTACATAAGGAGTGTCTTTCACGTCAGCTGTCCACTGGTGCCACCCGTTGGTCACTCACTCCATCCACTAGCGCCATCCCTTGGCTTCACCTGCTATCCGCTGGCTTTGCCTACTGGTCGCTCACACTGCCCAGCTCACTCCTGGCCACTGTCACCATCTGCCAGCTCCACCCACTGGTCACTTGTGCCACCCAGCTCACAGCTGGCCACTCTCACCATCCACTGGCTCTACCCACTGTCCGCTGGCTCCACCCACCAGTTGCTCGCACCACCCAGCTTGCCACTGGCCATTCTCACTGTCTGCTGGCTCCGCCCTCTGGTTACACCACCCGTTGCTCCTCTTCAGTGATTTCAACTCAGAGAGAGAGTTTCCTTTCCTTTAGTGATTCCAGCTTTTAAATCTTAAGCAACTGCAAACAGCTACTTCCTTTAACATGACAAAGGAGGCTTCAAAGAAGCCCAACCAGATCTATCATATGACATTGAGCTAGATGGGTGAGGCAAATTGCCTCAGGCATCACTCCAGAAGGAGACATGCCAACCCCCACCCCTCTCTTAAAACTCTTCCAGGCTGAAATAGCCAGTGGGGTCTCTTACAGGTATCTTTTCAACTAAGGGTAGTTTTTACCCCTTAACTAACCCAAACAGATTTGGAACAAGCAGAGCATAGCATATTATCGAAGACAGTATTTCTTATTTCCCTTCAATAAAATTATAGATATTGACAGGTTTGCAAGGGTATCGCTGGTGCTTGGCACCCGGGGCACATGCCCCAAATCCCAGCACCAGTGCCCCAGATCTGGCAGGGCCACCCCTCTCCTGGTCTCCAGCCCAATCGGGCCGGAGATCCAGGGCCCAGCTACCAGCAGCCATGGGCCCCGTCCCCAGCCAGGGAGCCAGGGCCTGGCTGCCTGTGGCAGCAGCAGCCCCATCCTCAGCCAGGGATCCGGGGCCTGGCCTCCCATGGCCACAGTGGGGAATTTGGGGCCAGGCTGCCTACAGTGGCGGTGGCCCCGTCCCTGGCTGGAGATGCGGGACCCAGCCAACCATGGCTGCTTCCAGCCCCAGCCCCGGCCAGGAATGCAGGGCCTAGCCGCCTGTGGCAGCGCAGCAGCTTCCAGCCCTGTCCCCGGCCAGGGGGTGGGGCCTGCAGGATGGGGATGGGGTCTGCAAACCAGGGGCAGGGCCTGGGCCCATGCCCCAGGTCCCTCCCTGGGGCAGCAACACCCCTGCAGGGTTGTGATCAGAGTAACTCCAAATACCATTACCCACTATGCCCTGCACCCATTATGCTAATACCTAATTGTGCTCTTTGTGTTCATGCTAATACAGCACCCATGCAGATTAGTTGCTCCCCTTCAGAAGCTGTTAGGCAAAACTTCTAAGCCTGCCTTACATACATATTGTCCCAGAGGAACATGATACTCTGGTTGCTAAGGTATCACAGAGAACTTACAAGTAGTTTTGTCCAATTAGCTAAGAGTCATTAATGATGTGTGTTAATTTCAGGGGAGAGAGGGAAGTTAAAGCATAGTCCTTCCTGCAACTCCAAATGGCCCTGCCTCTTTAGGTCTTCCAGGTCTGCATGGAATGAGAGAGTGAAGAAGATAATGGGACCAATTGTCTTTTGCACTTCAGTCTGTTTACACTCCTGTAGTAATATCCAGTAAGAAGTGGAAATTGATCCTATGGAATGTCTGTGGCAAAAGAGAATTCCCTTCCCTGCAGAGAACTGCCAGAATAGCTATATTCCATCAGGCCTCAAAACACTTCTTGGAGGAAACATGTGGGAATTAGCCTGGGGCATTGCATGTTGGACTATAGATCAGGAGTGGCCAAACTTATGGAACTCAAGAGCCACACTAGTTGATTATTAAATCTTCAAGAGCCTCACTGAGGCATATAGCCATGTGTTTTTACCTACTCCAAAATTACTAAGCTTAAAATTCATTGCGTACTTTAACTTTATCGTAAAAACAGGACAAATATTGATCCTACTAACATCAGATTCTAATAATTACTTAAGGTTACCATGAAAACTAGCTGCTGGCAGCAGCGCGGCCACTCCCCGGCCCTATCCCTGACCAGGGGGCATGGCCTTGTGGCTGGGGCGGGGCCTGAGCTCTGGGGGCGTGGGCTGGGCCCGTGCCCCGGGTCCTTCCCTGCCCCAGCAACGCCCTTGCTTTCCCCACTTCCCTACTGGCTCTTACCATGTCACCGCCTTTCTGCAGTCCCCGACCATTGCACACTTCTTGCCCCTGTCTCCCACCATGCCGCCCTTCCCTGCTGTGCTCTTTGGGGAGCCGCAATTTTTCTTGGAAGAGCCACATGCAGCTCATGAGCCACAGTTTGGCCACGCCTGCTATAAATAGTCTCTGCAATAGGTAGGTGTATGACTGGTTGGAAAACTGTTCCCAGAAAGTAATCATCAGTTCACAGTGAAACTGCAAGAGCACATTGAGTGGGGTCCTCCAGGTGTCAGTCCTGAATCTGAGTCTATTCTTCAATGGTTTTGGTAACGGCATAGAGAATATGCTTATAAGATTTGTGGATGACACCAAGCTGAGAGAGTTTGCAAGTGCTTTGGAGCATAGCACTAAAATCAAAATGATCTGGGCAGACTAGAGAAGCATTCTGAAATAAATAGGATGAAATTCAATGTGGACAAATGCAAAGTGTTCCGCTTAAGAAGGAACACTCAAATGCATACATAAAGATGGGAAATGACTGCCTAGGAAGGAGTATTGTGGAAAGGGATCTGGGGGTTATAGTGGATCACAGGCTAAATATTTGTCAACAGCGTAACACTGTAACAAAAAAAGAGGCAAACATTATTCTGGGATGCACCAGTTAAAGAGTGTTGTGAGCAAGACTTAAGAAGCAATTCTGCTCTGATCCATGCTGATAAGGCGTCAACTAGAGTATTGTATCTCATTCTGGGTACCATCTTTCAGGAAAGATGTGAGAAAATTGGTGAAAGTCTAAAGGAGAATCACAAAAATGATAAGGGGCTGGAGCATATGACATGAGGGAAGACTGAAAAAATTGTTTTGTTCTTGAGAAGAGAAGATTGAGGGGGACATGATAGCAGTTTTCAAGTACATAAAAGCTGTTACCGAGGGGAGGGTGAAAAATTCTTCTTGATCTCTGGGGACAGGACAAGAAGCAATGGGCTTAAGTTGCAGAAAGGGACATTAGGAAAATCTTCATAACTGTCTGGGTAGCTAAGTATTGTAACAAATTACCTAGGAAGGTTGTCAGATCTCCACCTATAGCCCAATTCTTTAATTACTTTGGAATTTAGAATGGCCAATGTGGATTTTAACAAACTGGTTTGAAGGATAAGGCTTCTAGTCTGGAACCTGACCACAGATAAATCAAAAGTTGAATTAATTTCTTTATGGACACTCCCAGGATGAGAAGAGGCATACAGAGTTAAGGTATTTATAACAATTTTTATTGCTAACAGTGGAAAGCATATAATTGATAAGAACACTAATTGATGGGTTATAATGGAATAACAGAGTAAACATTAATGCATCCAGCAAATCCTATGTAGTTAATCACAAACTATAACAAGTTATAATTTCTATTAAAACTATAAAATAGCTTACAGATTACAGTTACAATTTGCTTATACTCGTACCCTAAATAAAGATGTTCAATTGAAGAGCAAAGCTAATAACTCTGATATTACTTAGCTAAGATAAAACAATAAAGACTAGCTAAGAGAGAGAGAATAAGTTTGCAGGTCTGTGAAGATCTTCTTTTGAGATTTAGCTCAGGTTTGGGGAAACGGAAGCTTCAAATTTGCTTTCAATTCCAGGGCCTTAATACCCTTTCTTTGCATAACAGGGTCTATATTTTATACCTCTCTAAAAATAAACTAAATTATCTCATTCTTCCTGGCTCAAATATGGGTCTTGACCTAAAAATTGTCAGAGTGCTTTTAGGTTATTGGTTCCAGGTTCAAACATATAATTGACGTATTTTCCTACCAGAACATTCCCCTTTACTTTTCTCCTATTTACGTTTGTGGGTTTTGTGGTGTTCTACTGAAATGTCAAGTGTCTGAACATTGAGTTTTTATTCACCTGTTAGCCTACAAAAACAGTATCAAAATAGCTTATCTGATGTTTTCCATCAGAGTCCACAGAACTCATCATCACCTTTTGCCTACTTCACAGCTAGCCCTCCTATAGCAAAGCGATGCATGCAAACCTTGTTATTTTCACAGTCTGCAGGAGTCTTGCATTACCAGCCTCTAGAAAAAACTAATGCAAACCTACTTCCTTATGTTGATTAAAATACCATACATGATTTCTTAGCCTTATAAAGAAAAGATATACATGTCTGAAATGGATAGAAAGTAATATATGCATGCAAGCTCAGTGTAAGTATAGTCAAAGGCTACACACATTGGAGGTTTTTAAGAACAAGTTAGACAAACACCTGTCAGGAATAGTTATTACTTTGTCTTTTCTTCAGGGCAGGAGTCTGGACTAGGTAAGCTGTTGAGGTCTCTTCCTGTACTATGCTTCTATGATTGTGGAGCTTCCTGGAAGAGATTGTGGTCTTATGGTTAGAGCAACTGGTATTAATCACCCAGATTCCTGGGTTGTGTTCCTGAATCTGCTACTGATTTCTGTGACCTCATGTAAGACACATGATCTCTCAGTGCCTCTGTTTTCCCTATCTGTAAAATGGTGATAACAGACAGAATAAACTGAAATGGACAGCTTTTCAAAGTGGACAATTGCAGTGAGAGAAGGAGGGCAGTGCATTATGGGTTCAGAGAAAAGAAGAGGCCCCAAGCTTGGTAGTGCCACTGGCTGACTTCAGGGAAAGTGGGCAGGGGCAAAACTGGATGCTAAGCTCTGTGAAGTTAGCCACCAAACCTACTCCTAGCTTTTCCAAGGGTTCAGGAGCTATTTAGATACATGAATAAATGACCAAATATTCAAAAGAGTTCAGCATGTCAGAAATCATGTTGAATGCTCAGCAGTTATGAAAAGGAAAAACAATAGCTCCTTATAACCCCAGCTGCTCAGTAGTCATGAGACCAGCTTAAAAATCATGAAATGTTTTAAAACAATAGATTTGCTATTTGTGTTCTATTTGCATTCTAATATTGAGGGCTAAGAGGTTCGTATATTCCAGCTCTCCTCTGCTACCAGAGAAACATAGCTTTTATTTTTGTAAAACAAAGTGAGCCTTGTGTAATCACAAGATCCAAAAGCTGGGACTTCGAAGAAGAAAATAAAAACCCGAACACTATCAGTATTCTTTATAAAAATGGCAAGAGTTAGCATCACTATTCCTTAGTGTGTTTTGTGGGCTTTTTTGGTTTTGTTTGTTTTTTTTCAGCCCTGAGAATTCGGTATTTCCTCCATGAGGCTACTCACTCGATAGGCAGGCAGTTATAATCAAACACTACATTCTAAGGATAGAAATAATGTTCTTCTAATAATACTACATAAAATAATACACTTTTCATAGTACGTGACAGTAATGATAAAGATTTACGCTCTTGTAGAAATCAATCTATCCCCCTTCAAATGTCCCTGTGCAAACAATATTTCCTTGGACTAATATAATACACTGAATTGAAAAATTTAACTTCAATGTAATTGTACCAATAGACCAGTCATGTTGCTCCAAACAGCCACTCGGAAGATGAGATTTTAAAGCATGGCTCATAAATATAGGAACAGAACAAAATAGCGTTTTTTTATATAATTAAACAGTTAGCAGCTAAATTGCATTGTAATTGATTAGAAAATTGCTTTTTTAATGAGATTTAGTCACTAGGAAATGGGCTTTTTTCCCCTTCAATATGCCCAATGTGCATTGGGTCATTTAAACAGCAAATTGCCTTAGTGGCCTCCTATTTAGACCTTCTAGATTCAACTTCCCGTAAGAAAAGAAGCACCTTATTGTACATGAGTCTCTGAGTGCTGAAGGCAAAATTCTCCTCTTCGTTGCTCACAGAGGATATCCACTGCAATCACTCTGCTTTCTATCTCCATGTGCCACTCTCCCAGGGAAGGCCATGGAAGATCTGGAAGAGAAGGAAGAGTAGGTTAGTGGAGGTCACCCATATAGAAAATAGGATTTAGAGGAATGCTTCAAATTACTACAGGACAAGTTCTCTCTTCTGGCCACCCTGTGGATAGACAGGATGAGGAGCATAACAACTGTGCAGAAAAGAGATCATTCTGCTTGTTAGCAATTCTGAAAAACTGGAGGTAAAAGACTAGTTTGGGTCAAACCATAAATTAAATTTAGTAAAATAATCAATGAATTGAAAAGTCAAAAATGTTTTTAAAAAATTGTAGCTCAAGTGAAAATGTCTTGTTTTTAAATAATAATTTAAAAAGCAGGAAATTTTGAAATGAAAAGTCACTTTGAATTGAAAAGAAACCAAATAATTTTGACTTTTTTGGCATTTTTTGGAGGAGATGACATGGAAGAGGGGCTTTGACAAACAAATGGGGTGAAAAGTACATAATGTCACAAAACATTTTGGTATCAACAAATTGGTGGGTTTGGGGATTGTTTTTGTTTTGTTTTGTTTTTTGGTAAAATTGTTTGAGCCACAGCGTACACTATACGTAGTGTCCATGACCTAGCGTTCTCCAGCAATGCCTCTTTTCCTTTTACTGATATGTTTCCTATACTGGAGGCCAAGAAAATGGAAGTACACAGCTCCTCCACTGTTACTACACCCCTGATGGATTCTTCTTATATACAAGCTGCATAAAGCAGCCAGCTCACAAGAAAGAATCAGGGCCTCCATTTTATAAGATCAGTTCCAAAGGGGCAGCCGTATTGGTCTAGTAAAGCAAAAAAAAAAAAAAAAGCAAGGAATCCTGTGGCACTTAAAGACCAACAGATTTATTTATTGCATAAGTTTTGTGGGAGAAAATCCCACTTTGTCAGATGCTTTGAAGATGGGGGAACTTACAGAAAGGGATGAAAATAAATGCAGGAGAGTGTAAGACATGGGATCAGGTTGTACAGTGACAGCAAATCAGAGCAGTTGTTAAGATTCAGACCCTAGGAAACAGCACATAGAAGAGGGTGAAGTCAAATTACCTGTTGTAATGGGAAAAGAAGCCATAGTCACAGTTGAATCCTGCTTTCACACAATTGAATTTGCATATTAACTCAATTATAGCTGTTTCTCTTTGAAGTCTTGATGTCCCCCACTGATTTTCTTGAGGACAGTCATTAACAAATCATCAGTGGAGTAATTAGATTATTGTATAAGAGCACTCCTACAGTGACTGAGGCAATAACCATAGATATTTATTTTTGTTTTTTAGAAAAGGAATGAAAAAGCTTTACTCTTTGGCTATGTCTACACTAGAAAAAATTAGGTAGAATTTGTTAATTCAAACTGATAAGTTCGACTTTAATTCGAACTAAACTTGACCTTATTAAGTAGAATGAACAAAGTGGACTATGTCCGCTTAAGTTGACTAAGTCCACTTTGTTAACTCATCCTTAATAAAGTCAAATTAAGGTTAATCAAGGTCTAAACCATCCTTAGTCTGAACTAAGGAGTTGAATTAAGATTTAGTTCCAACTAACAGGCAGTTCTTATTGATTCTAATTAAGCTTTCATGAAGTCAAATAAAGGAATTTCTTAATTTGACTTAAAGTCTAGTGTAGACAGGGACTAATTTAGTTCAAATTAAGCCTCCTTAATTCGACCTAAATTGCCAGTGTAGACATAGCTTTTAGGTAAGTGCCAAAGGAGTGGATCCTAATACATCGCAGTGGGAGAACTTCCAAAGTTTTAAAGGTTCACATTGATTTAAGCTTAACAGAACTGCTTTGGTTTGGTTAAAGGCTACAGTTCTCAGAAGAACAGACTTTACTGAAATGTTTCTGCGGCTTTTGGGTTCCAACTGGGCTGGAAGCTACTGCATTTACAAACTCCTTTGCACATTGTTGGTACTTAAGCAAGTAAGAACAATTCAGGGGTAGGCAACCTCCAGAATGTGTGCTGACAGTGGCACGAGAGCCCATTCGGAGCAGTACATGGCACCCTCTGCAATGCCACAGAAATTGTGGCTCCTATCACTGAAAGCCATTCTGGGCAGCTTCTTTCAGGGCCGCTGGGGTGCAGAGGGTCCCCACTATGCCCATGTTCCAGGCATGCTGTGGAAAGAAGATGCCTGGAACGGCTTGTCTCCATGATGTGCAGCCACCAAGGAGCCATTCTGGGTAACTTCTTTCCTCAGCACATCTGGGGATCCCCCCAAGAGAAGCTGCTCCAGGCAGCTTCCTTCCATGGCATCCCTGGGGACTCCTGTCCCCAGGCATGCTTCCAGGAGGAGCCACTGCAGGCAACTTCTTTCTGCAGGTGGCTCCTCTCAGCGACATGCCAGGGAAGCATCCCCCAACCTGCCTCCCAATCTCCAGCCATGGCCACCACCAAATTTTCAGGCAGCCACCGCTTTTAGTTCTGTGGCGGGAGCCCCTGGCACTGGTTGACAGTCAAGAAGGAGGGGCCGGCACAGGGGTCGGCAAAGGTTGCTGACCCTTGGAATAATCAGTCACAATGATAACAACAATAATGGTTTATAAAGGTGGAAATTTCATAGGTGCTCACTGGTGGTCACTCCCACTGAAGTCAATGGTGAAAGCTTTCATTGACTCTGATGGCAGCAATGAGGCCAATGCTGAAAGCTATTGAAAATTTCACCTTAAGAAATCAGAGTTTATTGTAGGATTTCAGTGCCCATGTCCTATCCCAGTAGAAAACAAGACATGCAAATATGAGAGACAATAAGACCAACAAAAGAAACCTCAATTTTTATCTTAAAAAATATGGTTGATTTGGGTTTGGTCTGTGTTTGGACCACTTCTCACTGCAGACTGTAAAGCAGGTTATTTCAATGTCTTGCCTTTGTGCACCCCAGAATCCATTATTAGAGTGGGGCAGGCCTCATATATCAGTGCTCTTTACCATAAATGATTTCAATGAGGCTTCCAGTGCAATAAGATATTCTTCCATGTGACCACAGGTTCAGGATTAGCCCGAACATTTTAATTTACATTGCTTTATGTAAGCATCAATTAGCAAGTGAATAATATTCAGTGGTCAGCATGTGGGAGCTACATGTTTTGAATTGGTGGCTTTTACTAATGGTCTGTAGTAAAGGGACACAGCAAGGGAAAAAAATCTCACTAGCTAAAAAAAATACTGGGTGAAATTAATAGGATTTCAAGGGGACCAAAATTTTATCCCGCACTTCTAAAATATGCAGACCAGATAATGATTCCATCTGCGGAGTCTGGATCCAAAATCTGACTCTGAACTTCCCAAATGTTCAGGAGCTCAAGTTCAAAAGTAGGATTGGACACCTATTATTTATTAATTATTATTAATTGTAGCTTTTACAAGCTCCATGATATAAGGTTTTTGTGATGGGTCATGTTCCCCACATTTGCCCTGAAAGGATTAACCTAGACCACTGGGTCAATTAATATATTAGGCTGAAGCTGGGAGAGTTTTAGGCTGAGAGAACAACTGTAATCCTTGGAAGTGCAGATATGCAGGATTAGCGGGGGATTAAAGTGATAGCAGAAAGAAGACTGCAGGGAGGTTGACTGTCCATGGGGTAAAGGAAGGAACGGGATTTGGAGCCAGGAGGAAGGTTTCATCTAGCAGGCCACAGAGATAGGGATTTTATCTAGAAGAGTGGAGAATCTGATCGTGGGACTGGCCAAGATGAGAAGTGGTCCAGAGAGTGGCAGGAAGGTTGGTGATAATACAGATGTTAGGGAATAGGGTTTCTAGGCTGGAACCCAGCATAAGGAGTAGAGCTGGGTTTCTCCACCAATCACTCCATAAGTGATGCAATCTGAGCAGTGATCTTGAAGACTATCCAGGAAAATTTGTCCTACTGGTTGAGGAGTAAGAGGCGGGGGTGCAGAGTGAGATGCAGCACCACTGAAACATAAGAAGAGGGGGTCAGGCTGGAGGAAGTAATCTCCAAATGGAGCCAGAAAGAGGCACTCCAGCTGTGAGTTCAGGTTCCCATGACAGCTTTATACATCATAAAAAAGATTCCTTCTCCATGAGTTAATATCTGAACAGAGACACATGGGATAATGTATTGTTGTTCCCTTTTACAGACGTGGTACATTAGGCCTGTCTCCAGTCTCTCAGATAACTGCAGTGATTAAAGTTGTGTAAAAAGAATTAGAATATATTAGATACTTCATTTATGAAAGCTATAGAAACAATTGCTATCAAGAATACAGTTCAACAGAAATATGTGTTGTCCTGTTCAATGGAAGGTTCTGACTGAAAGTGTATTGAAACCAAATAATCCTCTGAAAATTCTGTATTTTAAAGGATTTTGAAAACAGTTACTTGAGCAACAATGGAGTCTGATGGCTCTTGATTATCATGAACAACCTTTTATGGAAAACAATGACTGTGCAGTGTGTGTTAAAGTCCAATTCTTACTGTTTAGTTTCTGAAGACTGTACTGATACGACTTCACATTAAACATCAACAGCAGTGATTGCCATCAGTCACTGCTACTATAACAAAAGATGAAATCAAAAGGGCAAACTACAAAGCTAAAATTGTGTCAGTTGTAGATCCTAATTGTATGGCAATGTAATGATACACTACAGATCTGCAAATCAGGTTTGGTTATAGTCAGCTGAGTTATTTATCCCAAGTTCAGAAATCTACAGATAAAGTAGCATTGGCTCTTGCACTTTACAAGTCATCATACCCTCTCTCTGATTTTCAGGGTTTCATATGTATTCTGTTTTTGGTTACCCACAGGGTATGTCCACACACACTCCTTATTTCGAAACAACAGAGGTTGTTTCGAAATAAGGAGTGCCATGGCCACACGACGCACGGCCATTTCGAAGAAGCAAACCGCTTCTTTCGAAATGGCCGTGGTCTTTGCGAAATAACTTAAACCTCGTTACCTGTTGAAACAGAGTTGTTTCGAAACAGAGGTTTCGAAACAGCCCTGTTCGGACATGTTGTTTCGGAACAAAGTGTTCCGAGACAACATGT